>KB672979.1:9551650-9983825 GCA_000349145.1 Anopheles dirus
TTCATGCGCTCGGAAAACTCGGCAAAATGGCAAAAGACTGCGGCTCCAGTTTTTAAGTACGCAAAGGATATGATCAGGTTGAGGAATTCGCATTGCTGCACAATTTGGATGCTTTGTGTCTCTCTCTCTCTCTCTCTCTCTCTCTCTCTCTCTCTCTCTCTCTCTTTCTCTCTCTCTGTATGTCCCGGAACTGTACGTAAGAGTTCGTTTTTTCGTGACCAAAATTGTATGGTCATTTTGGAGCAGTTGGAATTAAAAGAGAGAGAATAAAACGTGTCTGCTCTGCGTACATGATTTGGGTTTACTGTATTGTCATTTATTTAATGGATGATGAAAGATAAATGTTCTTGCGTCCGACGGAGGATGCTTTAAACGAGTCCGAATTAAGAACGGAGGAGACTAGACAGGGAAGAAAATTAATGAAAATTTGCCTGAAAATGATGAAAAATTTCTAACTAGTTCCTCAAAGGAGATACTCAAAAGGAACTCAAAGGAGCCACTATCTATGGCTGGAACTAAGATTTGTTAGTGCAACGAATTGATTGTGTTTCATGCTAGTGTAACTTGAACAGAGCCTCCAATAGCACCAAACAACTTCTTCAGTAAGACGGGTTTTTGTAAGCGAATCTTGCTTGTTAGTTTCACAAACTGGTCTAACGTCTAAGTAAATGATTCAAAAAACATAGTTGACTCACTTAATTTCTCTAAGATATTTATTGTAGACAAACGTGATCCAAGGGATTATCAGAGACTTCAAAGAAGTAAGGATTTATATGTACCTTTTATCCGAATTTTGACCATCATCCTGCATCCCATCACTTCAAAGTGCATTAAGAGGGCCACAAGACTCGAAACCGAAAAACGACGACCCAGCGTCGAAACGTTGGAACCGCATTTTTGCGAACTTCGCCACCCACCACCGCCACCGCCTCCCACGAGCCTTCCCACACCGGCCCACACCACGACTACCGCGCGAGCGCTGTTGTGCTGCCCCAGCACAAATAACATAATTATACGTTATGAAGCATTTTAGATTATACGTAATATACAAGTGATAATCATATCTTTGCCGTCTTCCGCCGTTTGTTTGGCAGCTCCGGTTCGTTTCGCCCTTTTAACGCCACCCCACACACACACACGCACACACACACCCTTCCGGGCCAAAATGTAGGACGGATTCGGAGCCGATCGTTAGAACCGTCCGTGCGGCTGGTTCGCCAGAACCGAGCGTTAACGAGCCTAGACCGTGCGTATGACTTGTTTTCGGTACTCGATTTAATTAACGAAACACATTTCAACGCATTTCAACGCGCCGACATGATGGATCGTGGTCGCAGCCGGGGCTTGCAGCTTGCGCCGGCGTTCGTTTCGGGCCCGGCTACCGGACCGGATCGATCGATCATCGAGGCAGACTTCGTCGCCGTTCGATCGGCCTCTCGATCGGCTACCTGCCGGGGAAGCACACGGCGCACACCATCTAACCTAATTAAGGCCGACATTGTGTGCGTGTGCGCTCAACTTCGATTTCGATTGCAGTTTCGATTGCAGTTTGCGCCTCGCGCTCGCCCGCACCGGACGTAGACAAAAGCGGCCCAAATTAGCTTCCAGCTACTTTGCACCCGGGGATTTGGAAGCCCCGGACTGGGTCGTTCATAGCTTCACTTCATTACTTGCTCATTACCGGGGCTGGCAGACGGGCGCAGATCGCGAACGGTGCAGATCCAATTTCTGTCAACACCCTGACCAGACCACGGTCGACCCCGGGCCCGGGCCCGGGCCCGGTGTGTCCCATTTGTGGGTAATGGTGACCGAGCGCAAACCCGTAATGCGACGATAGACCCGTGCGTAAATTGACTTTTGTCAGGTTCGGGCGGAGCTTTCAGAAACCTGTCCAACTGGTGACGAACCGAGCCCGTCACGGGTTGCTAGGGCAGGCATGGGAAAACGGTCAGCGCACAATGCCGAGCGTCCCGTCGTCTTCGCTTTTTTTTTCGTTGAAACATCATTGAAAACTGCATTGTCTTCTGGTTCTGCCAATTGTTACGAACGGACTGTTTACCACACGGCCTTTTCTTTTCGGGCGCATTGTAGCCGTTCTAAGTAATAAAGTCCCGGGAGAATTGAACAACTTGAGAACTTAAATGCTGGGAAAATCGACATCTAAAATCAAAGACCATATTGATGCTTTTGTTTTGCTTTTATGTCCAGACCGTCACTGCAATGAAAATAAGCTAACTAACCAATATTAGTTACAACACTTTGAAAAACATATTACATTTTAATGAATGACATTTTGGCATTTCTTGTTAACACATCGCTCAGGGTAAGTTTAACAATCAATCTTAATTATGATGGCATTGAAGTGGTTATTGAAAGAGAAATTTATCTTTCTAACTAAGCAGATATGTATTTATTAGTTAAATTTATGCTACACATTTTAGAGACACTTATTTCGAATCGTTAAACCTTACAATAATCTCTTTAAAAAATACATAGAAAGTATGTACTAAAACTTGTACTAAAATGTGCCAAAGCAAATATCTATTTATTAGATAAATTTATACTACACAATTTTGAGACACCTATTTTAAATCGCTAAACCTTACAATAATCTGTTGAAAAATTACAAAAATATGTGTACTAAAACTTGTACTAAAACTGTGCCGAGAGTCAAGGGTTAAAATGTGGTCAAATAGCACGCTTCTAGCCGTTCAGAAAAAAACACTAAGAAAACATGGCAAAATGCATTTAAGTTTTAACGAGAAATGCATAATGCCATTAACCATTCCCAGCATCCCATTTTGGAAACCTATTACGAGGTGGTGGATGTTGAATGGTAAATAACTCGTAAATAAATTACCAATTTCCCTACAAAAGCAAAACGCATCATTATACGGTTGTTTTGCACGGCTATCTCGAGGTCCTCGCAGTACCTGTGGCTATTTGCAGGAGCGAAAAGCGCACTGCTCTCGCTGTCCCGGTTGGGAAACCCACTGCGCTCGCCCTCTCGTTCTTTCCCCGGTGCATAAAACCACAATTATGATGATTTTATTGCGGCACCGAACAATTATCATAATCGTTTTACATTCACCATCATCGGAACGGGTTTTTTTTCCTGGCATTTGCCGCACGGGACACCGGGCATTTGCCAGGGTCACGCTGTGCGAAGGATGCGCTCCGAGTCGGCTGAAACGCATGGCAAACACATGATCCGCCCGCCGAACGGAAGCCGAACGAGTGGGAGGACCCGGACCCCGATTATATCCTCTTATTGTCTTATCGCCCGTGTCCCGCACCCGCCGCGCCCGGCAATGGTTTTGACCAGCCTATCCTTTTTCTTCCCTCCGTTTTTGCCGACCACTGACCTTTGCCCAGTGCTACCTAGCCCCGGTCGGCCAGCGACACCTTTTGCCAATGTTTGTCGATTTTACGCTTCAGCTTCGAATTTTTAATGCAATTAGGGAAAGTAGATTAAACTGCATCCTTTCATCCCACGACACCGACACCGACACCGTAGAGGGCAGGTTGCGGCGGGTCAACATCCCAGGCACATGTGGGCATACGGTGCTTGCGGTCCCGGTCCGGTCCCGGGGGCAGGCGTCGAAAGCCAGGATGCGTTGGTCCTGTGTGTCCCGGTACAAGAGTCAGCAGCAGCATTTAATAAGATTTGGCGGGATTTTCTCAACTGAGCAATTGTGCCGAGATAGGATTAGAAGTCGAAGCCGCCTAGTCAGGGAGTCGGGTTCATTTTCGCGGTTTTTGCTTCTCCACGTTGGTTCGTTTTGCCGAATGCACTTTTTCGGCTCACTGCAAGGGTGCAAGCGTCGCATTGCTCAAAAGAGTTGATTTATGACTTTTAACTGCTGGTTAGAGGTTTAAAAAAAGTTCAGCGTTATCGTAATCTGGATGACTTTTGTTTTGAAGCTTGAAATCCGAAATCCTTGTGAGGTTATTTACCAGATAATAATAACTAAATTCAATCAAACACTTTATCAAGTAGCATATGAAACTTCGCTTTTCACCTTTCAATTCAACCGGTGCTCACGTTTCTTGTGCCCAAATTTTCTCAGTTTAATTTATTTGTTCAAATTCGTCGTTAAAAGAGAGCGCTTATTTTCAACTCAATTTAAAATGACGTATGAATGTTCCAAATGCAAAAGTGTGCGAGAATTGTTCATGGTTAATTGGTAAGCCTTTTTCCAGCATGATAAAGTGATAGTTACACAAAATCCGGTGAAAACCGAAAAAAATCCTTTTCCAGGACTCGCTTTTCTGAAGGCAAAAGTGTAGCATGGGCTTAAGGCCATTATGATTTTGCTTTTGACATTCCCAAGTAACGCTGTTAGTCACGGCTTCGGATTTTAGTAAATGTGGTAAATGGTGGTAAATGTGAGGGAAAAAGGGTAAGACATTTGTGTTGAAGAGAGTAAGAAATCGGATCTCGTAAAGTAAGCAATAAATAATAATAGATGAGCATGATAGAAAACGACAGGGAAAATTAATACTTTGTTGGTAGGATAACTGGTAGCGTTATTCGTGATCAGGCTCGCGTTTACACGACGCTATTTTACACGGCGTATTTTACGCCTGGCATTTTTTATATGTAAAACCAAGGTGGATTAATATATGAAGTGTCATATTAGGCAATGTTGATTACGGCAATTTTAATTTGGTTTGACGTTTTCCTAACCATTTTCCCTATTGTATTCGAGGTCAGTTGCATGGGTAGGGAAACGTAATTCAGACCGAATTTACTATATATTATTCTTTGTTATGGTGGTCAAAACGGTCTTATTACGAGACCTCATTACATACCGTCCTTGTGTAAAATGGGGTACGCGTACGCGATATATTCCATCGTACGAAAAAACTGTCAAATAACCGTGGTATGAACACAGAGTAGGGCAGGGTCATTCATAGATCTGTCAAGGTAGCCATATTGAAAACAATGCTTGACATCTATTACAAACAAAGTGGAAAAAGTAGAAGAAGAAGACGTAGAAAGTTGTGTGTGCGTCGTGTGCTGGTCCGTAATTTGTTAAAACTCTTCGTTAAAGTGTAGGAAAAGTCTGTCGAAAGCGATAAAAATCCCCTTGCTGGTAGCAACGCAACGAAACATTTGCCTTGCTCGGATCCTGCCAATCCTCCTAGGCATCGAAGGATCCGTTTCTGCTCCTAGCACTCCCCGCGGATTCGCACAAAGTGCAGGTATGAAAGCGACATTTTAATAAGCAGACTGTTTGAAGAAAAAAACGATTACAAACAGCTAAGCCACATCCCGCCTAAGAACGCCAAACGTAATTCGAAGCGAGCACCACCATCGTTGTTGTGTTTTTGGTGTGGCACGCAAAGATTCCAGAACGGTGGGGCTTATGACGTGAAATTCTTTTGTGTATGTGTGTGTGTGTATGTTTGCCCTTGCGTCTTGTGTGTTGTGTGTGCTGTGTTCCCCTAAACGCACTTATCGCTGGCACTGCTGAAGGTTTTCTACTCGCGACGGGGGCACATCCGAGGGCGGCACAATCGAAAATCGAAGATCCCATTTTGGACTGGACTGCTTTCGCCCCGTCTTTCTTCGGTGTCGTGTCGGCCGCAGCAACAACGCAGATAAGCTCGTAGTGTGTTGGTTTTCTACGTCGTGTTGCTACCTATTGCCAATGGCCAGTTGTTCTTATTCTCCCAGTTCGAAGTGCTACACGTATGGTGGATCACACACTGGCTGCTGTGTAATCCGCCAGTGACGTCGTTCCGTTGGGTCAAGGAAATTTTGCCTTTTTTGTCCGAGTTAAACTGCTGCTACCAAACAAGTGTGTGATCCGTGTATGTGTGTAGAAGCGTGTTGTGAGTGTTGGTGTTTGTGAGGCAATAGAAAACTGGGAACGGAATTGTAAATTGCGCTTTGTTGAAATCATATTTTTGCTGTACAACTCCCCCTACCGTGACAACAACGCGGTGACAAGATGGCTCGGACGCTGTTGTTGTGGCCATTTGTTGCAAATCATGGACGGTGGTGTCGTCGATATCTTCCTCCCGTGCACCCCCCTAAAATGGGTGGTCCGATACTAGTGATGACGTAAAGACATACTAGCATACCTATTAGTTCTCAAGAAACGCACTCGGAACTAGCATTTGCATGGCTGCTGTTGCCTAGTGGCGCTGATGATTGGTGCTGCAATATGGAACCTGCTGGAATAAGCTGTGACTCATGAGAAGTGACCTAAGCAAACAACAAGCCCAGCTCAGCCCCAGCAGCATATGAACAAACATACTACAGAAGAATTCGTCTCGAAAGGAGAAAAACGCTACCAAATTCCAAATGCGTACTTTCCGATTGGAAGAACGACGTCACAGATCAATCAAAGTACGCCGTTTTCTTGTACGGGCTGCTTCTAGTGGTTTGTTGGTGGTGTGCGTCGTCGGGGTGTGTGCCCCGCATATACGGTGCATACACACATCCAAGGGCTGCTACGCAATGGACCGTTGTTCGTTTTCTTTATGTGTCAATATTTGCACCTTAAGAGTCTGCTGCAGCACGCGCTCTCTTTGTTGTGCATGGGGGTTGTTATTACGGCCTTCGGACTAACAACAAGTAGCTCCCCACCCAGCCCCGCGCCGACAAGAAGCAGGAAATCCGTTCGTAGCAAGCATTTTTGCAAACACAGCCGATTTCCTGATGGTCGTCTCGGATCGCACGACGGCGTAAGAGTTGATAACGATTCGGTCCAGTACCAGCAGCAGATCGGTGTGTGGTGACACACAGGCAGACGACGTCGAAAAAAGGGGACGATAGGAACGGAGCACTGAACAGCTCATCATAATTAATCTAGGCCACAGAGCCATTGTCGGGGAACTGGATTCGTCATACACTTGAGGTCTACTGCCTCTCCCAGCAAACATCCCGATGCGTTGGGAAAGAAGCTTAAAATGCATTCCCTACCGATTGGATCGCTTCTCGTTATCGATCACCACCAGCTACGTCGATCGTCTCGTATCATGTGGTTCAATATTCTCGAGGTTTGCCCGTGATTTCTCTGCTTTTGAGGGGTTGGGAAACTGAATCGGTCGACTACGATGCGGGACCCAGCAGTTCAATGGACTCCGCTCGTGATGATTAAATTCGTTCGAATGTCATGGCTTTCGTGGCAGTGGAATCCATGAATCATTACAATTCCAACTGGTATTATCGCAATTTGGGCGCTTTGGATCGTGACAAACTCTGAACAGGCGCCTGGTGGTCCTGAACCATGAATTATGTTTTCGTTATCTCACAATGCGCAACAAAATTGCACAATTTGTAAAAAAAAAACAAGTTTGATGCGATCAAACAGACGAATTTGAACCCTTCACATTCCTGTGAAGAAGAATGAAACCTTCTTGTTATGAGCGATCTATGTTGCTATTAGAAATTCGTATTTAGAAATACGATGCTAAAATAGTAGGCAAAATGCTGCTACTATTTCAAGAAATGGGTCCATCTCTTGCAGGGTAGCGAAATTAAAATTATTATTAGTTTTTTTGTAATCTATTGAAAAGCTTCCTAGGAATATCCCGCATAGTTTAAATTTGTTAAACGTAGTCGGAACCAAGACTAAAACCAAAAGATCTTTGTTTGCTCTAACGAAATTTATAACATATGATGTTCTCATGATCCTGTCGGCATCATGGGTGTACTATCATCGTTTTGCTAATGAAAAAACTAGAGAAAATATTCCCAAAGTTTGATTTCCTTCCAGTATCAGATCTCCAGCCAACAAATATATCGATTCCATTCTAAAACATGCATCCTAGTTATGCATTTCGTACTCCAGCCCGTCGGACGCTCTCTTATCATTTCTCTAATTGCTGCTTAAATATCCCCCATAAGCTTCCTTATCTCTCGCTGCATCCGTGAGAGGCGCACGGTCACCTGTCGGTTGGAATGTTGGATGTACAAAACACACCTCACTAGTCTAACTCATCCCATTTTACCTTTCCCAAACCCTCCAGTTCAGTGACATTATCATCTGTGAAAGTAGCAAAAAACAGGCGTGCTGCTGAGATGGCGACCAGGAAAAAAGCGCTTCTGAAGGTGATCGTCCTCGGGGACAGCAGCGTCGGCAAGACGTCACTGATGAATCAATACGTTAACAAACGCTTCTCGAATCAGTACAAGGCCACGATCGGTGCTGATTTTCTCACGAAGGAAGTCGTGATCGACGAGCGGGTGGTGACGATGCAGGTGAATTGGCGTTTATTGGGAAGGTGGTGAACGAAATCGTGTGACGCCGAATTATGTCCCTTCCAGATCTGGGATACTGCCGGTCAGGAGCGATTCCAGTCGCTCGGTGTGGCGTTCTACCGCGGTGCGGACTGCTGCGTGCTGGTGTACGATACGACCGCACCGAACACGTTCAAAAATCTCGAATCGTGGCGGGATGAGTTTTTAATACAGGCAAGCCCGCGCGACCCGGATCATTTCCCGTTCGTCGTGCTGGGTAACAAAATTGACCTGGAGAATCGCGCGGTAAGTGTTTGTGTGGAGCTATATGTTCTTCGGGAAGCAATTTTTGATCGAACACTATTTTGCCACTTGCCACAGGTATCGACTAAACGTGCTCAGCAGTGGTGCCAGACGAAGAACGACATACCGTACTTTGAAACATCCGCCAAGGAGGGTATAAACGTCGATCTAGCTTTCCAAACCATTGCCAAAAATGCAATAGCCCAAGAAACGGAGGTATGTTCGGCTGAAGCAGCACGCTTTCGCTAACCGAACCTTTTCGTAACACAATTTTTTTGGTTATCTTGCAGGCTGATCTGTACAACGATTTCCCCGACCAGATCAAGCTGAACACACGCGACAACCGGCCACGAAGCGGGGACAACTGTTCGTGCTAATATTATCGAGTTAGAAAAATTGATTGCCCTCCTTCTGACCCAACAGCCGCAGCAGCAGCAGCGGCTGCAGCAACATACGACCGGGGCGCTTTCGGTGCCCTCAACAATAGCAGCAACAGCAGCAGCTTCAGCCGCAGTAGCAGCTGCAACAGCAGCAGCACCAGTAGCGCCAACAGCGACAGCGGCAGCAGCGCAAGCATCAATAGCAACGACACCGGTGGCTGTGCTGCTGCTGAAGCAATAGACGAAATCCATCCCAGATGAAAACGAACCATTTACAATTCCGCGCGAGAACGAGCGAAAGGGACACAGCAGGGTGGGCTGCAAGGAGGGGACATGCTTTCAAGCGAATTCGTTGGAGCAATTGCAGTAAGCCAGATAGATCGGGCAGAAGAACACGAAAACAATGCAATTCCCGACGCAATCGATCCACCATCTTGCAATCCTTCCCCCCAGCTTCGGTGGGAGCAAGTTTTCTTTGCGTTTTCTGAGTGTCTGGTGGTGGCATTAGTGTATGGCGGTGAGATGCAATTATCGAATGTAAGCTAAAGACAAGAGAGCAAAATAGTCGTCACAGAGGCTGTAATACCGTATCGGAATCAATGTATGTTTTTTGTTCTGTGTTTCATGTGTTTTCTTTTTTTTTAATTCAAATTATCATTCTAAACGTGCACCGAGCTTCTAGTGGCTTAGTGGCAAGCGAACAAAAGGGCTTAAAATCGATCGTAAAAGCACGATAGCAGTAGTTGCCGCGTGCATCGCCACCGGAAGTGCACTACTCCCGGTAGCTATTGTTGTGGAATTAGTATCAGCACACAGTCGAAAACACACTCGCGCGGTAAACTAAACGGTGAGCAAGGAACCACATTCTAAGGCCTCACTCGGATGGGCTGTTTTTCAGCTTGGCTTTTATAGGTGCACGGCAGAAATTCAACAGAAACTTCGCTTCACGCTGAATCTATCGTGTATGACTGTGTGTGAGTGTGTGTGTGTGTGCGTGAGTTGTGTACATTTTCCCTCAAAAACGTTTAACTGTTAAAAAAAACGCTAGCAAAATTACGCCTCGATTGCACACCCTGCGGGGTTGACACGAACCGCCAAACCACTCAGCTTGTCAGGAACACTAGCAAACCATCTCAAACGGGAATAACAATACGACACAGAGGACAAGTTCACCGAGGAGGGAGGGCTATTTGACGACGGCAGTCGCAGACGGACAAAACAACAGCTACAGTAGGAGATGACGTAGCAGGAGGAATGTAGGTGAAAATGTGTAGAAATAGTAATGCCGTAATTGATAATTCTATCGAACATTATACATATATTACATATATATTAAAGAAGAACAAAAAAAAAAGGAAAATTATATCTCATAGAGAAAAAACACAGATACATTAGTGGAAGTTTTTTGTTTGTTTATTTTTACCTTGGCACATTTACTCCTAGGATCGCGATCCAGAGAACTCGTGTACACACACGTGTATGCTCTCGAGTATCTTGCGCACTGTTTTACGTTTTCCTTCCCTACATTCACACTGAAAACACATCGCAAATCGTTGAAGTTAGTTAATGATATCTTGTTCTTCGCGTAGCACGCTGTTATGTTACGTTCGCGTTATGAGCTCTTCTTTCTTTCTCAAGATAACAAAAAAACTCTACTAGTAAAAACTCGAACGCTCCAAAGCTGGTCATTTCGAGCGTTTGATGTGTTGATTTGATACACGCAGGAGAGATGGTTTTCGGGCAGATTCATTCACACACGAAGTAGCGATACGCAGAACCCACTCTCAAACCATTCGAAGTGCACACGCGTGGCAATTAGATAAACGAACGTAGATTGAAAATTGCCTGAGCATATTGTGTAACCCTTAAGGACCCGCAAAGGGCGTGGAACGAGCTGGTTTGAGAACGCGCAGCGAGGGATGCTCTCGAACAGGGAACACCAGAAGGCTCCAAATACATTCGTGAAATTTTAGCTATGAAGAAAAAACTAAACGTGATCGTTACAATGATAATGGCAGGCGTGATGAACACACGGTGGTGATGTAGCAGATACAAACAGATAAAAAAAAACAATAAACCTTTATGATAAATGATTATGGTAAAATATTGGAGCTATTTCTGCGAAAGATGACATGATAAGCTTTTCCAGCTGGTACGCAATGAAACAAGGTTCAATTAATGAATACTACTAGCACAAAGAAATAAAAACAGCACCATATTTTTCAACAACTTCACTTCTGTGAACGTTTCCCCGTGTTTTGCATAGATAAATCTTAAAGAATAAGTTTAAGTTCGAGAAAGAACGTATTTGTAACGGACTATTCAAATGTGACATTCGTTCGACTGACGTGTGACGGTTGACATCGTTGCAGGTGTGTTGGTGTGCGGAGAGCGGAGCAGCCAATATGGAGTCGTATTGATCTGCTTTTGTGTAAATTTTAGCATGATCAAAAACAAGTTTTATATCCTTTTTCCGCCGTTCCACAAGCCCGATTGGTGAGACATTCGCTAGACCGACTTTCGTGCTGCTGCCCGGTGAACGACGATGGACGAAACCAAGCTGGCCAGTTTGCTGGGCAGCATACAAAAGTCGAGCGACAAGAACGTAATCTACCGAAATCTGGTCTCCATCCGCACCCACTTCGTGACCAGCGACGGGGGCATCAGCCTGTTTGCGTCGCAGAATGGCATCAAAGTGCTGGTCGGGCTGCTGAGCAAACCGTACGAGAAGGTCATCGAGGTGGTGCTCAGCATTCTAGGAAATTGCTGCACGAAGAAAGAATGCTGCAAGCAGGTAAGTTTTCCCGTGAGGGAAATGCGTTTTATGTTGCGTGTTTTGCATTTTCATCTGCATGTGTGTGCGTATGTGTGGGGAGGAGGTGGAAGGAGACGTGTGCGCGTTTAGACTGACGAATCCGTTTCTTCTCGCTCCAGGCATACGAATGTGGCATACTGAAACCGTTGATATCGATCATCTCCAACATTCCGAACCCGAGCATCCAGTGCCGCGGGTGCCGACTGTTAGGGAATCTGGCCCAGCATGAACCGATCAGCTACAAAATCGCACACGAAAATGGCAACACGGCGTACACACTCAGCACCATCCTGAACGAGTCGGACAACACGGCCGTGCTGGTCATGGTGATCCGTGCGATCCGGCAGCTGTGGCGAGAGAAATCCCTACGCACCACGCTGATGGAGCAAGGTTGCGTTGGGAAAATCGCCCACCTGCTGGTGCGGTTCGCCCAGTTCGATTCGGACACGGAAACCTCGCCACAAACTGGCACCGAACGTTCCGCGAACGGTCCATACCAATCCCAGGGCTGCACTACCAGCGGCGGAAGCAAGGACGATGAGGAGAAGGTCGTGCTCAAGCACTGGCACGCTCCAGACCGTATGGTGACGAAGGAAAAGTTCAACAACATCGTGCGAAACATGGAACACAGCCAGCTGTGCGATATCGTCGGCTATCAGGTGATACAGAACTACCGTTGGAAGGATCGGCCCGATTTCCGGTTGCCTGAGTCGGACGAGACAGTCAAGCTGTTCGAGAGTGTGCTCAAGTCTCTACAGATGATCACAACCACCGTCGTGCAGCAGGTGGTGGATGAAATTTACGGCGAGTCGGGCGCAGGCCTGCACTGTCTCGTTTATCTGTGCGGCGAAACGAGCCCGTTCCGTGCGTTGTCGCTGAAGGTGGTCTCGAACTTGGCCGCCAATCCGGACGCGATCGATCGGCTCACGGAGTGCGGTGTGATCAAGATGGCCGCAGATCTCATCATGTATGCTAGCTTGGGTAAGTTTGCTCTGTAGTCGTATGTTGTGATTAAAATCACATCCCATCACATTTACCTTCTTTTCTATTCCTTTTACGGCACCATTTAGACGACTCCGAGAAGAGGTACTGCATCAACATGATGTGTCTGCTGACGAAGGAAGCCTGCAACCGGGGGCACATACGGCGCAGCGGAGCCCTACAATCATTCATGAAGATCGCCAAGCAATCGCACGAAAAGCGCGAACAGGCGATGATTCTGTACGCGCTGTATCAGTACCGGTTCGACAGTTTAAGCAACGAGATTCTACTAAGCAACGGTTTGGTGAGTTTTCTTGTGCGCATCCTGAATGGCATCATAGCCGAGAAGGAGGTGGCTCACATACGGCACGATGAGGAAGAAAGCCAACGGAACGGCGGTGGCCACAGCGCGAGCGTTTTCAGCAAGCGACGATCCCACTACGCCAAGGCGGGCAAGCTGCGTCGAAGTGACTTGCTTTTCCACTACAAATCCGGGAACGGTTATCACCTTCAGCAGCAACAACAACAACAACAGCAGCAATCACAACATCACAAGGCGGCAAAGCAATCGAAGCTGGATCCGTACTGCTCTGCGCCGGAATCACCCGAAAGTGGTAGCAGCGGGTATGCAAGCACTAGCTACGGACCGTCGGTTCGCAGCCCGTCGACGAGTGTCGGCTCTAGTCCGCCCCGTATGCCCGAGGACGAAGCGTTCGAGGACGATACGGAAGTTTACTCGCCCGTTTGTAGCGATCACGAGCAGGAGGACGAAACAGTGGAAGGGCATGGCACGAACGCTTCAGGCACTGTGGAGAGGGTTCGAGCCAGCAACGACCCGAAGGATGAAGAGCAGGATCGTGTCGACTGCGGAGAGGAAGAGACGAACGACTTCGACATGGTGGCGTACTTGATAGAGGACAGCTCGAACGCCAAGTGGTTGGATGCGCTCGACGAAAAGGATCTGCTCGAGGAGGACAGCTGCGGTGGGACAGTAAGACCATCCCGTGCCGTACCGCACCCGGACGATTGTATCGATGATAATGAAATGTTCAAGATTGAACTGGAAATCGCCACGGCTAAAACGTTCGAGAAGTACCCGATGCAGCCGACGCTGACGCTGCTCTGGTCCGTCTCGAAATCGTTCCCGGCCGTGGAGTTCGTGCAGGCGGACACACTGGAAACGTTGCTCAAAATCTGCAAACACGCCAAAAAACCACGCGGCCGTGCGTTCCAAACGTTGGCCAACATCCTGAAGCACGTGAACCATTTCCTGCCGCTGTTGCGGCAGGATTTTGTGTTTCGGTTACACGAACTGAAGAGCCCGTATCCGGCGCACGGGGCGCGCTGCTGGAGCTGCGACGAAATGCGCACGGCATGCAACGATCTGATGTCGCTGTTTGGGTCGGTCGGCGAAACGGGCTACGGGCAGGGTGAGATCGCACACATCTTGCGCACGGGCGAGCGTGACCTTAAGCTGCGTGTGTCCATCATCGTGCTGTTTGTCGTTCGCGATACGCGCCTCCTCTATAAGCTACTGTTCGACATGAAGGTTCTCGAGACGGTGATGGACTTCATACTAGACGAGAGTGGCACGGAGCAGCAGCAGCGCCTGAACGCTATCGCCTGTTCCGCAATCACCCGGCTCGCGCAGAACTTGGCCATCCTCGGTGAGGAGGAAGACACCGGCACACCGAGCGAGGCACTGGAAGCGAAAGAGTTCGACAACACGGTCACGATCTGCGACGAATCGGCCACGAGCGCGGACGAGCGGGTAGCGTTCCGGGTACGCGGGAGTGCCACCGGTCCGCAGGAAACCGTACACGTCAGCAAGGCGCTGCTGGTGGAGGGCAGCGAGGTCTTTCGGCGCATGTTCGAGGCGGACCACTTCATCGAGTCGAAGAACAACGAGGTACACCTGCACGAACCGATCACGGCGGACGGGTTGCGGTACTTCTTTTACCTCATCCGGCTGCAGACGCTCAACAAGCTGACTGGCATGGCGCCGCCACCGAAGGTGATCGAGGCGAGCCTGGACGCGCTCAGCCTGGCACAGAAGTATCTGCTGCCGACGGTCGAGAAGCCGGTGATGAACATCATCAAGACGCTGCTGAACGACGACTGCGTGCTGAACGTGTTCGAGTGGTCCCTGCGCAACTACAACCACGAGCTGCTCGTCGCCTCGACCTACTACTTCCTGTACGCGGACATTAGCGGCGCGGCCAAGTGCAAGCTATACCGGGCGGCCAACCGATCGTGCTACCGGGACGAATGGCGACGGCTACTGACAGAAACCATCCTCTACCGGGTGCAACCGAATGGCGAGCTTTAAGGCTGGTTTGATTGAGCGTGCGTGTGTTTATGTGTTTTTATTTTCGATCAACTGTTTTCCCCTTTTTGCTAAAAGCGTGTAGCCCTGAAGGCTGTGACCAGAACCCGTTAGTATCACGTTTAAACGTCGCGCCGTGTTCATGTGTTTATTATCCATCTTATTGGAGGATCAAATTAAACCTTTATTTCCGTATCGCTCCTTGAAATCGTTTTAACCGATCGTACTGCCATTGCCCAGTAACCCGAATACCTTGACCTGATCCCAGGTTCCACCGAGAAAACACCGGTAGAGTAGAGGGCGGAAGCTTTTCTTGACGACATTCCTACTTTTTATTATTTGATTTAATCTTTTTTGTTTCTCTTTTTCTCTTACTTCGCCCTATGTTAGACGTGTTTTTGTACATAAGAAACGGTACTGCCCAATCTATTTTTAGGGCCTATTTCGAACTGATCGTAAATAATCGTTAAATGCATGAAGACCGACTAGCTGAAAATGCTAGGAAGAAGATATTTTTAATTACGTTTCAATGGCAAGCAAACCTCCATGCCCTATTTTCCTGCAAAAATGGTTTTCACGACCTTCCGGGTCAGTTCAGTTCGGAAAAAGGTCTACATCTTATCGAACAAAAGGGATCATCTCCAGCACGCGCATATTTATTTCCTCTCCTCACTCGCCCCTACCTTCCCCAGACACACTACTCGCAAACGTTTTGGTGTAATAATGAACGAATTATAGCAATTGAATACAGTTCCTCTACTATCTGTCTCTCTCTGTCTCGCTGTGAATGTTACGAAAATGGAAAATAAGAATATTAAATATTGTATAAATATGAAGCTGTCTTTTGACATGTGTGTTTTAGTGAGACATTTTCTACTACAAACTACCGATGAGATGAAAAGAAAGTTGTATACTACGAGCTGTTGGAACCAAACGAATTTGTTAGAAGGAGGTTTTGTCGCACATGTTTATTATTTGGTATGTTTCGATATGTTCACTCTACAGAACGCTGGAACGGCGGTGCCACGTACTGGTTGTTCATCCGGTGGCCGTACTCGAACGATATCCGCAGATCTCCAAATCCACTCAGCGGTAGAGCTCCTGCAACCCACTCCACCGTAAACTGATGCACACGTTCCGGATCCGACGCGTGTTTGTAGCGTCCCATCTTGATGTACGTGCAGTAGCGATGCGGGCGAATTGGCACGATTCCTTCCAGCGCTGGAAGTTGCTTTCTAGTTTCATCGTCCTTCAAGCGTTCGAACGGAACGAATCGATCGTCCGACCCGCGAATGAACGTCTTTTCGAAGGCGAGCTCTATCTTGTCCGTACGAAACACGTGCAGCAGACTTTTATGGTGAGTAAATTTGAACACCAGCGGTCTGGGATGACGTTCCGACTCAACTGGCCCATCCCCTTCCGTAGATTCCGGCTGCCGGAGACGATGACCGACGGAAAAGCGCGCTCGCAGGCAGCGAAAGAAATCCTCCTGAATGCGGAAGCTTTGGGTAGGTGGTTTCCCGTCCATGTTGTAGTCGATGGTGGCGTTCAGCTGCTCGATCACGAACTCGAGCCAGCGTGTAAATGATAAATTACATTGGATCGCTTCAAATGATGGAACGCCCGGATTTGCATCGCTTGCGCGTTGCAATCGATTAAATATAACACCGTTCGATTCGAGTATCTTAATCAGCTTGCGCACGCTATAACTCCCGCGTGTCAACTTCTCCCGCGGCCTGCGACCACACTGTTTGAGGGCTCCCTTCTTCGCCGTAATCTCCACCAGCTTCTCCTTTGGGACGGTTTCCTCCGGTTCCGGCGCGGGCAGACTGTCCTCGCACTCGATGTACGATGGACAGAAATCGATCCGATCCGTCAGATCGAATTCGTCCATCAGCTCGATCTGGCAGTCCATGAGATGGAGCCCGTCACCATCGGCAAACATGTCCGGAATGCAGGTTGTCGGCGGAAAATCCGTCGTTGTTTCTTCGATGGTCGCTTCGTCGTCTGCTTGATCATTGAAAAGTTCCATTATCGTTGGATTGAGCATTGACTCCATTTCGATGTGTTCGTTAGAAACCGAAATCTGTCCATCATCACCCGCGAGGAGATACTCGCAGGAAAGTGCTAAGTTTACGTCGTAAGCATCTGGCAGCGTCGTTGGACTGGACGTTCCAACGAACTGTTGCAGGAGCGTCAACCATCGCTCGCCAAACTTTTCTGGCGCACTTAACATCCCGGCAGCGAGTGCTATAATGTGCCAACATGCGACTACGGAGGACTTCGGCTGGTCTACTGGTAAGCATTGGCATTGGAACTGGGAGTACTTCTGACTCTTTTTCTGTGCAACCAAATGCCATAGGCCGTACGTTGATTGGTAGTGACCAACAGCAAATAGATCACTGTTGAGGCGTTGTACAAGTGGACTCCCGGGGTGAGAACATTTTTCTCGCAAGGAGTGTTTCTCATCTTCTGACACTGCAAGGGAATCAATAATATCCTTACGCAAAGGTAACGCTTCAGCTGTGTGTTTGCATCCTTTTATAAGCCGCTGTATGGCATCTTCATCGGGTGCAACAACACCCACGATACTTGCGTTGACCTGTCCTGTTGGAGCAACGATCGTTGTACCACTCTCACCCAGCACTGATTTGATAAAATTTCGCCTCCCGTCCCGGTGGCTGATGCTATACAGCTTGCTATTCGCATGATCTGGCTGCAGCAATTGCACTACGAATGGAGGAGCTGAGGAAGAGTTACTCTTCGACGGGGGATGTGCATGGTCCTTTAGCTGTTGCTGGCAAGATCGGTTCTTGCACTTTGTAGCACGATTTCCGTTGAATGTACCACACCGAGGGCATTTTCTGATGCCCCGCATGTTCGCGCGGTGGTCAAACTTGAGGGACATGTTGGACCGCCTGGGAAACTAGAAAGAATTATTGTAAAATTCTTGCGTTCTTCAGCTACGTGCACAGTATTTCGTGACGATCTCAAACTTTTGCCTCAACAAAACAATGTTTGTTTACATTCCGATGGAATATCAACTGCCAAGTTGACAGCTGAAAACTGTAAACAAACCACCATTCGAATTTGGAGTATGAAATGTTTTTCGTCCTTCGCGAACTTTGTACAATAAACCCCACATTTAGAGGTTTTCATCAAATGTCCTCGAGTAATAAGTCTACAAAGCCCCTCGAAAGATGTCGTAAAAAGGCTTTTCCTCTGGGCGCTGCCATACTAGCAGCCATTTTGACAGCTACGAAAACAACGGCACGAGCCAACCTGCACGCGGTACAGCCCTGCCCGAGAACAACGAACTCTGGAAGAATCGCTGTCGTTCTCGTTCGATTTGACGTCTCCAAAAAAAGCCAACCGGATCGCAAAAGTTACACGCCGAAACGCCTCGTTTTGTTTTTCTTCCGTTCGATCTTCACGTGTGGAGGAGGCTCCCCGTCGCCGGCAGCCGCTGTTACCTTTTCGGAGGACGAGAAAAGATCCTTCGCAACGATTATCCCCGATCGCCACAGCAGCGCCCAGCGGTAGAAAATGAAGCTCCAGACGGCGCTGATGCTGGCGGCACTAATATGTGGCCTTGGCG
This sequence comes from Anopheles dirus, assembly GCA_000349145.1. NCBI lineage: Eukaryota > Metazoa > Arthropoda > Insecta > Diptera > Culicidae > Anopheles > Anopheles dirus. The sequence continues at coordinate 9,570,251 of KB672979.1, forward strand.
TACATCTGGCACAGTCGCACCCCGGCTCGAAATCGCAGGTTATCGAACTGGACGAATCCAACTGGGACCGTATGCTGACCGACGAATGGCTGGTGGAGTTGTGAGTATTGCGTTCTGCTCATGCTAATTGCGTCTTGAACGAACCCGGGGTGCCTGCAACAAAGGGCGCACCACACATGTGCTGCTACGTAGCAGATGGACATTGTGAGCGCTTTTCTTCATCCGCACCACCTTCTCCTTCATCACACAGCTATGCACCGTGGTGTCCGGCCTGCAAAAGTCTCGCCCCGATCTGGGATGACCTTTCGACGTGGTCGGACGATCTGAACATCAAGACGGCGAAGGTGGACGTGACGTCATCGCCGGGCTTGAGTGGCAGATTCTTCGTGACTGCTCTGCCGACGATTTTCCACGTGATAAACGGGGAATTCCGCCAGTACAAGGGCCCACGCGATATGAGCTCGTTCATGTCGTTCGTCGAGGAGAAGAAGTGGGAAACGCTGGAGCAGGTGTCGGCCTGGCGCAATCCGGACTCGATTCAAATGTCGTTCGTGTCGCTGTTCTTCAAGCTTTCACACTTCCTGAAAGTAAGTAGAACCCGGTTCCGGGTAAGTGTGCGTTTGTGTTGGGCGAGCCAGTATCCTTCCGATAGTCTCCCCAGCAGGGGGTTAATATTAAAGTTAATTTTAATCTTGGCCTCCTCTCGCTTCAGGAGCTGAACACAATGCTGCTGAAGGAGTACGGACTGCCGGTCTGGGGATCGTACACCCTGTTCGGTATCGGGACGGTGCTGCTCGGTGCGATCTTCGGCTTGATTCTCGTATGCATCATCGACTGTCTGTTCCCGCCGAAGTCTGGCCAGCGGCAAAGCTTCTCCGAGCACAAGCAGAAGGTACGGGCGGAGAAGGTGCCGGAGGAGCTGCGCGGCGACGAGCTGGTAGATGAGGACGAGGAAAATCGGACCGCCGACGATGACGACGAGGATGACGAGAATGGTGACGCCGAGGAGAAGGACACGTCGGAGGGTGAGAAATACTCCGGCAGTGACGATTCCGATGACGAACCCACCTCGGAACCAGTCGTTGTCGCTGAGAAGGAAGAGGACGAGAAGAAGGAGGAAACAAAGAAGCCCGAACCGGTCGTAGAAGAAAAGAAGGAAAAGACCACCACCAGCCCGGACGTGAGAAAACGTAAGCCCCGAAAGGCAGACTAAATGGGACGCCGGGAGAGGACGGCCGGAAGGAGCGTGAGCTTGTTTTTGCAGCTCTCCGTGTGCGGATCGTTAGCCAAGGGATGATATTGCTATGGTAAGGCAAATTACTCTCCATTCTGTTTTTGTGTTTAACGGGTGCTGCGAAAGAGCACTCTCAATGTGGCTAATGTGTGACGAAAGCGTTGGAGCGTCGCTTAAGAATCGTGCACTCTTTGTCGGCGGTACCTCCGCAAGTCCGCACAAAACCGACTAACATTTTCTTTTTTGCATTTAATAGTTCCGTACCCGTAAGCTGTACTTTCCAATACTTTCTACATTCGCTATTTTTTCCTCCCACACGTTTCGTCGCTCGATTTTTGATTCTTTTTTCGTTTTTTCTACTAATTACTTTCACATTAACGTAACTTGTGTACATTTAGCGTAGCGTTGCCTCTACTTACGATAATGATTATAAGTTTCGCGTATTTCTACTTCGGTGATCGTTTTGTTCCGTGTGCGCTATTTCACTCACAAGAAGACTTACTTAACTACTCTCGGCTGAATATGTGTTAGTTCCTCAAAAGTGAAGAAAAAAGGCTGCCGTTTGCAACTAGAATAAATGAAGCTGAAAATCTCCCAAGAGGCAACAGTTTTTCGCGTGCATTTAGGGAACAGAAGCAGAAGCAGAAGTGATAGGGATTCGTTTGCTCGAAAGCGGTTTTTGGGGACCAACAAAATTTCCACTTTTTCTTATTTTTTATTCTAATTTTCTGTAACATTTTCCATTTTTTGTTTTTGCTCGCCTTTATTGTAACATGTCTATGTACCAAATTCGAATAATTAGTCGTTCGTTATCTTTGTTCTCCGCCCTGCGGTCTCGATCAAAACATTGTTCGAAAAGTCAACAACGCGCACGAAAGAAACATAACTTAAAACCATCACGAGAATTTTGTCAAAATAAAGGTCACGAATTTGCTCTAGTGATAAGAGAAACCAAACTGAATGGTGTTTTAGTTGCGGATTGGATCGGGAAAATTGTTTCTTCTGTTTGCTTTGTACAGTTTGAGCTGTACCCTTCCTTACATACCATCAATGTTCCAAGTTCTGTTTTTCGGGAAGTACTTCCTACGAAGCCTACGACAAGTCTGCCAGATACACAAATGGAACTGTTTTCATACTTTGTTTGCACAAATGTTTTCTCGAGAACATGCGTCACAATCAATTATACCTCCTTCTTTAATACGTATCACATCTAAACTGTAATCTAAACTGTAATTCTGTGCAATAAATAAGGCTCTGATTATGTGTTTCGTATGAAAACATAGGAGGATACAGCCTACCCTACAGCGAGTGTTATTCATTGCTTTGTGAGCTGCTACCCGTATAGTTATCGTTTTTCGTGATGTCTCATTTTGTAGAGCGAAGAATGTGCATAAGATTTTGTTTGAGGAACGAATTGTCTGCATCTGATACGTTAAGAATGTTGCAGAAAGCCTTTGGGGATGCAGCAATGAGTAAAAGAAATCTATACAAGTGGTGCATTCCGGAACAGCCGTGAAAGTGTCGAAGACGAAGAACGTCCTGGGAGACCGAAGACCTCAACCGACGAAGCGCACGTCCAAATAGTGAAAGAATCGGTTCTGCAGAATCCTCGATTAACGATAAGAGACCTAGCCGTTGATGTTGGCATATCCAATGGATCGGTGAACACTATTTTTGGACCTGACCCGGTGAAGGAAGTTTTGGACCTGAAGCGCGTCAAAGCTCGACTGGTACCGAAAAGGAACCAGTGTCGTCTATTATGAGTTCCTAAAAACTAATAAACTAAAAAGACTGCTTCGGGGACATCGCTTCGAGTCTATCGAACAGATCCAAGCCGCACCGAGGACGAAACTGAAAGCCATCTCTGCAGCAGAGTTCAACAGCTGTCTCGAAAACTGGATAATTCGTTGAAACAAGTGCATTGCATCAGAAGGGAGAATTCTTCGCAGGAGACGAAATTGATTTGGAAGAATAAATGCACAGTTTCTGAAATAAATGCAATGTCACCTTATTTTTTGACCACATTAGTATATACCATTAAATACTCCATTCTCTTAATCGACGATGTCATCTCTTGAATCAAAAAGTCCCAATATACACGTTTGTAAAACACCACCTTTATCTATAATTTGTTCGTAAAACTAATCAACAAATGTATTCTTAGTACAAACACATTGCCCCACTAGTCACCTTCATTCTCAACCCGTTCCCGTTCCCAACCTGTATCCATTGCCCGGTGTACAGCAGGAAATGCCTGCTTCGATTTAATTATATTTTTGTTTGCCGTTCAAGCACTAAAGTTCCCCTTTAGCTGGTTGAAGTAGGCCATATCGGCGGGACTTATTGAGGGGATAAACTTTTTGATCGCTTCTTGGAAGTCCTCCTCCGCTACGATCACCTGATCCGCGCTGAGACCTTCATCGATTGAGTCTGGAAAAGAGGGAAAATAAAATCTCTTTATTTCGTCCCTCCGAAGTGATTATCTACGAAGCGTTCCATACCTCCAGCGATAGCTTCCTTCACAGTCCTCCGTACCGCACTCAGCCACGCGTTCGAACAAATCGAATACATATCCGCACCCGTCATGTCCTGCTTCAGCCTCTCTGCGATCTTCCTGAGCGTGAGTTTTTCCGCCAACCGGAAACGGCCCGTCACGGCGCGCAGCACACTTTCCTTGTCCTCGACCGTGCAGCTCGGCCCAACGTACAGCAGCTTATCGAACCGTCCCGGGCGCAGCAGGGCCGGATCGATCAGATCCGGTCGGTTCGTGGCGGCAAGTATGAAAATCTGCTGTCCCGGATCCTTCGAGATGCCGTCCATCTCGCTGAGCATCTGCGAGACAACGCGGTCCATCACGCCACCCGAATCTCCACTCACGCCCCGATTCGGTGCCAGCGAGTCCAGCTCGTCCAGGAAGAGCACACACGGAGAGGCGGTCCGCGCCCGGGCAAACACTTCCCGCACGTTCTGCTCGCTCTGGCCGACGTACATGTTCAGCAGCTCCGGGCCCTGCACGGAGAGGAAGCTCAGGTTGCACTCGGTTGCGACCGCCTTCGCGATCAGCGTTTTGCCCGTGCCCGGTGGACCGTACAGCAGGATGCCCGATCGGCGCATGTTTTTCCCCATCAAGTGCTTGTGCCGGAGGGGCAGTCCGATCGAGTTTTGAATTTCCGACTTCAGCTTTGCCAGGCCGCCGATCTCGGACCAGAGCACTTTCGGCACCTTCGGTGCACCGAGACTATCCGAGAAGGTGGATTGCATTTTTTCCAGCGATTCAAGGAAGTGTGCTAGCTGCACGCGGGGGTTCTTCGAATGGCGCCACAACTCCAGCGCATTTCCGTACAGGAGCTCCAAATCGGACAGGGTAAATCCTTGGCTTTGATCGGCAATCGGCTGCAGCTGGCGAGCCGGAAGCCGATGGCTGTGTCCGAGTGCGATCCAGCGTAACAGCTCCAACCGTTCGGCCGTCGTTGGGGGATGAATCTGAATCACCTCCAGAAAGAGCGAGGTCAGTTTGGGAGTGTTGGAGTCTTTCTGGTTCGCCAGGGCAACCACCACAACCGGATGGGAGTATTTGCGCCCGAACAGGGTCGTCAGTTCCGCCTGGAACGAGCCCGTAATGCGCTGATCCTCGTGGCCTTCGTTATCCACACCGAACACTTCGAAGTTCTCCAGGCAGATGATCAGCGGTTCGCAAACTTTCGCTTTATTGAACGCGCTGCTCAGTTTCGTTTCGGTTTGCGAGCTGATCGAGGTCATGATTTCGCTACAGTCCGCGTAGTAGATCGGAATGCCGAGCGTGCTGGCAACCGAGCGTAGGATGGCCAGCTTTCCGATGCCACGTTCACCGCGCAGCATAAACACGGGATAGATGCCGTTCAGTACCAGTCCGTTGTTTTCCATCCTCATGTACGCCTGCAGAGATGCGCGCAGCGAGTCGTGGTACTTTTTCAGCCCGAAAGGACAACTTGAACGCATATTCGGTCCATCGAAGCGTTCCGGAAGGAGGAAGTTATTGTACGTCGTCGTCTGCTGGAGTGTCGTTAGGCTCTTCTGAGCGATTCCACTCATCTCGAACGCCCCGGCCGTTGAGTCTAGGTTGAGACACTTAAACCACAGCGACTTCATGTGCACTAGAAGGGCAAAGTTTTTCGTGTAGAACGTGTTGCCTAGAAACCGCTCGGTGAGTGGAACCTGATAGGTGTGATTTCGGTACAGCAGTCGCGGCGTTTCGAAGTAGCGACCCAAAATAAAGTCCACCATGTCGGAACTCAAATCGTACGGTGTTTGGTAGATGAAGATGCTCGCTTTGGCCACGATTGCCGGCAGGTGCTGTCCTTCGGCCACGCGCTGCAGGCGAGCCCAGAACCGTTGCCCGTTGCGAGTGTAGCGTTCGTTGAGGTTTTCTATTAGATTCTCCTTGGTCCAGAGCGCGTTCAGGGGCACCTTCGGATGTGGAGCAATTTGGCAGAGCAAGGAAATGTCCTGCTTGTTGAGTATAATCGATACGAGCGATTTTTCCCGCTGCGTCTCCGCCGGTTGTTCGGTGGATTTGTCGATTTTCAGCACGAGGTTGATCCAGTTGATTTCATGCTCAACCACGTACTCCCGGAAGACCGTTGGTGCCACGAAGAGAGTGTGCTCCGAGTTGACCAGCTGGTCGGATTGAAGCTGCTCGAACAGAACATTCGGTATCGGTTGCAGGTAGAAGTCCAGTGTGCGAAGTTTCAGATCGCTCCGCAGCTTCTTCAGGCCTTGGAGCAGCACGTACACCGGGAAGTAGTACGCCGGGTATCGGGGGAATCGAACTCGACAGGTGTACAGTAGCAGTTTACACTGCCTGATGATGGTTTCCATCATTTTAGCTATAATTTTTCAACAAAAAAAACTGTTCAAAATGTTACTTCGGACGAATATTCGCACGATGCACGAAAACTATCATCATTAGAGAACGAACTACTGCGATTTTGCGTGTAAAAACTGCCTTAAACGGAATAAAAACAAACAGCTTGGCCGGACAGCTGATAGTTGTCATGTTGCTACTTGACAGAGATGTCAAGCATGTTTTTGTATGAATTTTACTCATTTTGGCCGTTTTTTACGATGAAAGCAACCAAACTAGAACTAATTGCAATTAAGTGTGACTCGTGAACCATTCGTATGGTTTGTTTTTTTCGTTTTATTGCAAACACCCTTGAAACATTCCCTCAAACGAAATAAATAGATGAGATTAAGTAAAAATGCCCAGAATGTAATGAAATCATCACCAAAGTGAAGTGATAGTTAACGAGTGACTAATAAATAACCATTCCGCCGTAGCCTAATCAATGCGCTTCGGTCCATCGCCGACCTTCGTGTGGATAATGTAGCGCAGAAGATTGGGTTCTTCTACGGCAAACGATTCCAGCTTCGACGCCGGCACAGCCTTCATGGCCACTTCATCGTTCGGTATGCCTTTGTAGTATTCCTCGGCCGAACATTGGTTGAACGGGAAGACACGACGAACGATGGCTGACACTTCAGCCACATCCTTCTCCAGCAGAAAAAGACACGCATTTGGACCGGCATCGTAACTGTACGCCACCTTGATTGGGTCGCCGCTGGAGAGATTGTTGATTTGATCCACCATTCGAATGATGGAGCGCGATACGTCGTTCATGTAGAAGCATGGCGGAAACGTGTCCAGGCAGACGGCGTGACACTGGTTGCTGTCTTTCATTGCAATGCGTCCAAACGTGTCGAAATCCTTTTCCGCAATCGCCTACCGGGAAAAAAGATATCGACAACACTTAATTATTTCCTGCCAATGTCAATTCCCCTACCGACTTACCTTTTGCACCATCTCAACACGTTGCGGAACGCACACGGAGGCACGATATTTAAGCAGGTCGGAAGTTTTCACAGTGGTAGCCATTCCCTGCGTCGAAGCGGTAGCTTTCTTGCGATCGCTAACGACCAGAATTAGGACATGCATATCAGGCCAAGCAGAGGCCGGCGCAAGCTGAATAGCTAGCGAATCCGAACCGTCGGGCTTTTCTCCGCGCGCCCACTGCACGTACCCCGAATGGAGGCTGCGGCAGGCCGAGCCACTGCCCATACGAGCTATTCCACTCAATTCCTCACTCTCGATGCCGTAAAGCGTGGCCAACGTGTAAACTGGAAAAGCACACAATTGGAGTACAGAGCGAACGATATCATAACACAGTTACTCACCGAAGCAAGCATAACCTGCCGCGCTCGATGCGAGCCCTGCAGCAGTGGGGAAATTGTTCTCCGATTCGACATGGATGTTCCATTCCAGCATCTCGGCCTTCGAGCATTTTCCGGACGCTTTAGCTCTCCTCCGCACTGCGAAGATATCAACAGAAACAAGCCGCGTGCTTCATTTACAGTCTTTTTGGTTGCACCGAATAGAGCATTTACCTTCCTGAAGGCAGCGTTGAATTCGTGGGTTTTCGAACGACTCTTCAATCCCGTTCAAACGAAGCACATTCTTTGCTATATCCGGCCCGGCAGTGATCGTCGTTTTCGTACGAAGCTGTGAAAAAGGGGACAGGAGAATCGCACACGCCACAGGAGTTTCTATGAATTATTTAACATCCCTGCTGGATGCATCTTCGTCTCTTACGTGGTCGGTCGAGAGGGTAACGCTGATAGAATCGTTTATCGGCAAAATCAGGTCATCGTCACGCTTTCCCCCTAAAAATGTGTGCATTGGAATGAATAGTTTCACACACTGCGGGCGTAGAATATGGAAGATAATACTCACAGTATTTTATAATAGCGATATTCACCGGAGCAATGCAAGTGACCGACGAGGTAGACATGTTGAACAGTTTGCGCTACTTTGCTGCTAAAATATGTTAACGAACGAACGCGAGACAGGGCGATCCTCAAAATGCTGCCAACAAGATCTTTTCACGTGCGTGTGTGCGTGTGTCGGCCGGTTTGTTTGGCTCCTGATCGTTTAGCGCGTTGTGTTGATTTCTCCACACGGCTCTGGCATGTAAACAAATCGTGATTTGACGTTTCAGAATTGGGAGAGTAATTTTTGTCCTCTCGCTCTCTTTCTTGCTCAATACCTTTATCACAGTTTGGCGGTAAAATTGCGTCAATCACATGTTCAACATTTTGAAATGAGTTGGAAAATAGAAACTAATATAACTGAACTAAATCAATCATGTTTACAGTCAAAAGTAGTTTATGTAAGAAACTCTCTGCTAGGCCAGCCATGACGACCTTAATTACGACTCTCACTTTTTGCTACGAGTGAAGAAGGGTATCGTGGCAAAAAAAGGGAGTCTTTTTTTTTACTAATTAGCGTCAGTATGTTTGGAGGCGATTGTTTTCGGATTCGGGGATACAGATGCACATAACCTCGTTTTTTAATACATCAAATAGATTTGTTTATTATTAATTATTCTAGCTAATCGCTGCCGGAGGGCATGCGTTACATTCGTGGACATCCTCTTTCGTGCAATACTTTGTTCAAGGCTAAGTACCCTTCTCTCGGTAAGTATCTTTTGCTATCGTTTTACTAAGGCACTGCGGCCGGAAGGAATGTAGGAAGTATGCTTAATCACAGTTTCAAGAAGGGGTACGTTGCGAGCGGGTAGTGTGCGTTTGCCGTGATGAGATATCTGGTACACGATCGAGCTGGATCGTTTTCGTAAATAAATAACCGATGAGTGATGAGAGATGTAACCTATCATGTTAATAAATACTATCGTGGAGGTAAGTTTAAAATGCACTAATGCTAAAGGGGCGATACACTTGAGGACGCGTTGAGATGCACTTGGAATGAGAGCGCCTATTCGATGGCCTGCCTCAGGATGGCAGCGTTCAGCTACTGAGTCAGCTTATGTCTGTATTCCATAGTAGACGTAGTCTCTACACCACGTCATCGTGTCATCCTCATTATTACAGCACATGGGGAACACTAGCCCCGACTTGGTCACTTTCGAGCAGCGCTGGCAAAGCTCATTAATGTCCTCCTGAGGATGAGCAAAAAGATAGCAAAAACAAAACCATTATGAATCTGCACAAGTCTCCGCTGCACCGTAGCGCTTCCGGTACACTTACATCCTCGTAGCACTGCTTGATGCGTTTGTAGTCGGCGTCGTAGAAGTCCTCGTAATCGGTGGATCTCCGCTGCTGCTGATGATTGTGATGTTTGTTGTGGGTATTGCCGCGCAGCAGATGGTCGACGAGACGCATCTGCTTGCTGTGCCTCAAGTTGTTCGACGGCCGGGCCGTGATGTGTGGGATAATGCTGACCAGACAAACCAACAGCAGCACCAGCCGCAGGGAATGCACCGTCTGTGAGAGGACAAACAAAATGAACAAAAAGACATGTTAATACGCGTCGAAAAAGATGCAACTCATCGTGAAGTGAAAGATCGATGTAACGACGATCGTGCTGAAGGTTTCAGCCAAAGTCCAGTGTCGCGAACGCCAAACAACGCTCCACCAACTCCACGGGTCAGCAGGGTTGTAAACAAATCCCGCGAGTCACATTTGATAAGCGTATGCCTTGGGCGGAAATCGCTTCGAACTCTACCTACCATGAAGAAAGCGAAAGAAAAGTGTGTTTGGGCTTGTGAGTGTGGGGGCGATTCAGATGGCCTTTGATCTACGCAAAAGCTCCCTCCAGGATCCACCCTCGCATGTTTTGCGAGTACAGTCGATGCCGATTGCAGCACCCTTGGGTTGATAGCGCGTGGGAACCCACGATCGTTCCATGTTGACCGATCGTGATCCGTTCGTGCGTTCCAGCTACTCAAACATGGTGAAATTGGTTGGTTTGCCTGTACAGACCGTGACGACAGCGATGTTCTTGGATCACACCTCCAACAGCGAGCCTGGTGACAGGACTACACCAGCATCGGATGCACTGACCGAGGTTTGATAAGCCAGTGTGCCCGACCATGACACAGTTTTCCCCTTTTTTTCGCCTTTTGTCGCTCGGGCCCATCCGGTAGCTCAACAAACAACAAGATTGCCCCCCCTGGGCAGGACCCAGCCGGCGGATGACGTGTTCAACACGCTGTCTCCGGGTGGGATCGTCATGTGTCCAAACCGAGCTAGTTCCGTGCGCCGGACGCAGCATCAGCTGACCGCGAAGAGCAACTCAAGGGAAGAGGGTCATTTTATTAATGACATCACTTGCTCCCTCGTAGGTTATCGTCGGTTCGTGCGGGAGCTAACGAGCACAAATTACATCACCGCTCTCCTAGATGCTTGGGCAAATTTCGAAAATTTTCCCATCTGGCCCGATCCGAACCACCCGCCTGAGACGGAGTCAGTTGCTAGGGGCACTTGTTATGATCATCGTTACGGGACCCTGGGATTCTGAGAAGCGTGCACGAAAACTCGCACTAATCATGCTGTCAGCTTGTGGCCTCAACTTCCCCGATTTGTTTTTTGTTTTGTTCCTTGGCCCAGGTCCCCGGCAGGGTTGCGTCACAATATCCGCCGGTGCGACGTCACTCATGCTCTATCCATCCCGACACTGGGGGCTTATCAACGGGCGGATCCGGAACTATCATCGTGCCGCCTAGCGCGCGCACACACACACACACAGACAGATAAGACACGCTGACACACTGACAACGATCAAAACAATCAAGCTGCTAGCGCCATGTGGTCAAGTGCAACGGGACCATTGACCGCCATTGGGAGCGTTTAGTGACGCTGTCACCGAGCGAGGCCGGAGCCTTGCCAGCGGGCACTTCTCCCCGTTGGGGATGTGATCGTAAACAACTACTCACCGGTCCACGCTCCTCCACGCTCCCAGCCTCGCACGTGATATGATGGGAAGTACCATGCCTAGGAGATCTTTGCTGCGATAAGAGATCAGCGCCAACGATACACTCGAGTAATCGCGATCGCTCCTAGACCGGCAGGTGCAGAATTGCAACGCTATTTCATCATGTTGCATACAATTACCGCACACCGCTGATAAGCGCCCACGGTCCAGGGATTTGGGGCGCCGAACAATAACCGTGACTCAAAGACCGATTTGGGACGACCGACCCTGCCGTACAGGTGCTGGTCCCGATAGGGTCGTGGTTTTGTCGTCTGCTCCAGCCCAATAAAACCAACCCACTCTGGGGCAGGTGTGATTCGCGCAGGATTACAGCGCGTGGAGGCTCGCGCCGGTGCGGTTGAGTCATGAGCGGACGGGTTCGTCATGCGGTCACCCCTCGGTATCGTGGACGACAATAAACGTCGCCGGTGTTACGTCGTCGCTCGTGACCGCGTTCGTCAGACGCTCGAGACGCTCCTCCACCTCCGATGCATTTCTTGTTTTTTTGTTTGGCGACGCGCAGATAATGACTTCTTGCGCACGAGGAAAGAGGTGTGGGAGTTTATTTTTGTAAAATCGTGTTTTTCCCCTTTTTCAACCAACTTTGGCGTGTCTTTCTGAACGTTTCTAACACATCCTGACAGTTTATGTTATTGCTCCCCGACTTCCCCTTCGTCAAACAATCAAAGTAGCCAAGCGGGGAGGAAGGCAGCAAAGACGGACTGATAATCATCATTCTGATGATGTCCCAGTTCGCACCGCCTACTGGTGGAACAATCTAGAAGGATCAAGTGTTGACCGGATGTTCTCCCGTGTTATTGAGTAATTGGCTTAATTGCACTGAAAACTTCGTTTTTGTACGTTGGCAGGAAACTAAAAATTTCCTTTTCAGACGCATTTTTAATGACAAATTTTCCGTTGTAGCGTTTTGTACACGATCTTCATTTCACATTTTTGTCGCTCTAACTTACAAGCTCACTAGAATTCTGCGCTTACCTTGCTACTCTTGTACTCCATCGTAAACGATCTGCTCGTCGTTGTATCCTTAATTGCGTTATCCAAAATGTCCGTTACGAACTCCGCTCCGTTCGTAGAATAATTCTTGCACTGTAGTTGCACACTTGCACTTGCACCTGCCTTCGGTGTTTGTATCTGCTTTCGAACCTTAAATCCGTTGCTTCGCGTATCACTGCACAAAAGACGACACTTGCGATTCTAGCTAGTTCTCACGCTTGCTCCAACGCCGTTCCGTCCGTCCGGATCGAATGCTATCAATGAAGTGAGGCTGCTCGTTGACGGGTAACCGGCGGTACTGTTTATTTATACGCAACCGGAATATACCGCTCCCAATCACCGGTTCCTTTCGGCGCCGCCGGCTCCTTCGGCACCCGTGCATGCTCTATCGCGCGTCGGCCACTCTCTATGTGTGCGTTTCAGGAGTCCGATTGGACGACCACGTTATCTGGCGGTTCAGTTTTTTTCCTCTGTCGCATCGCGGTACGCGCGCATCTTGAAGTCTCGCGCACTGCTGGAAGTCTCGTGAGAGAATCGTGATCTCCTGCACTGCTACTGTGGACAGTGGCGATTACCGGCGATTGGTTCTTTGTACCTGACGGGCTTGCTACGATCTGGATTGAAGCCCCTGCACGGAGGGCGAAAGAACTGTGATTCGGAACACGTTGTATGATCTCCGGCATTGATTAGGTCAGTCAAGGTGGAGGAGCTGTTGGGCAACCCCGATCGTTCGCAACAATTTCTCCCGGTTGCATCACGCCGGCACGGAGAGGGATCCCGGCGGATCAGGGCGGATGAATGGAATTCCTTTCCAGCACGATTGTTGGGGGCGCCCGATAGAGTACAGCGTTTACTACGGGCAGGACAGGGCCACCGACAATGTTGCGCAGTTTATTTTGCGTTACAATCGGTTTCTACGCCGGCGATAATGCCGGGCAAACCTTTGGACATGTAGTAAAGTAATCGACATCGGACACATCTCACTCCGGTCGCTACTTTCTGTTTGGTGTGATTGAGTTTTTTTTATGTAGAGAAGCAACAGAAAATTGTGTACAAAAAACTATGCATAGGTTCCTTAGGCAAGCGAGGCAGACATTGGGTCGATTGTGACAAGGTCAAGATTTCAATAAAAGTCGCCCTAGCCTATCGCGAATGTTATGCTAGGTCTTGGGTTTGCCCTGATGATTGACAGGGTGTCGTAGTTGGATCAATTATCGCACCGTGCTGGAAACACCACGTACGAAAGGAGGAGCACGTGAAGCCGTACACGTTTAACAACCGGTGGACATAGGTGGACATTCCCCTCTTCTTCACGGTGCAACAAGCGGGAAATCCCATAAATTCCCCTCGTTTCACCGGAGAGGATCGTTTTCAGCTCGTTCTCGTCTCCAGTGCAGATTAAAGTGCATTGGCGCATCGGTCCGGGAGCGAGAGTGAGATTGGCAATTGCAGCGCTCAAATGCCGCGCGAACCAATACCGGCAGACGTATATGGGCACATGATTCCGTTGCGTCTTCTTGATCGATGGGAACTTTATTCCGACAATGATACTGATGTAATGTGTGGCGGAACAAAACGATGCCTTTTTAGGGCTTATCTTTTATCGATGGCCGATCGGAGGCGATTTTGTCCAGCTTTGGATGGGTTGGTCAACAACTTATCTGCCTATTCGCCCACCCTTAATTGACATATTTGCGTCGACAAGATATCCTCCACTAGAGCGGGAGACAGAGAGATAGGGAGACACGGAGCGAGAGAAGTACACATTCGATAGGCATTCCAACGACTGATAAGACACACACACACACATCACTAATCCAAGTCATGAGTTTTCTACGATGACGTTTATTCCATCGGTCTTGTGCAGCGTGACGCACGGCGGAAGGAAATGTTTGCAGGCCGTGTCGGAAAAATAGATTCATCCTGTCACCGTGCTTAGTCACGATTGCACCCCACGAAACCCACTTCACCTGGCACACCTGTTCACTTTCTTTCGAGGCAGCTGCTGCGGAGGAGTGCAGACACAATTGATTTGCGAACTTTCCCAAAGATATGACAAGTCCCCGGCGCAATCAAATTGGGCCTTTTCCGCGGCAGAAAACGTACGTACGTACGTAGGTTGGAATCGATAAACGTGATCGTGATTTAAGGAGCTTTGTTTTGGGGTAACCCCAGCGCCCGGTTGATCACTTCGTTGGAATTCTAGCGTTATCACTTCGTAGGTGACTTACCGTACGGGCCAATTATTTTTTTGTCACAACCGCGGTTTTTTCCGTACTGGTTACATTATCTTTCCGCCATTACCATTCACTTTTTTATTTGCCAAAGGAAGGCGGGATCGTAAGCTTTGATGCTGGTTAGTCAGTTGTGTGAATGGTTGGGACGTAGATAATTTGTTGTAGATAATATGGGAGGATTTTCCACTGCAAATCGATATCGGTAATTACTCGCAAAGGTTGGTGAATGCCGTGTAAATCTCATGAATGAGGTAAATACTGTCAGTTGGCTATTAAACATTGGGAACAAGTGAAAAAAAAACAAAATTATCACTAAAGTTGAAAAAGAGAAATGAACTTGTTTAATAGCAGAAAACAAAATTACCAGTGCAAATTTTAAAACTATTTAAAAAAAGTAAGCACAACTGTTTAGTCATAAATGCATCCATTGTGAAATACATGAATTTTCTTGTAGCTTGCGAATCGAAGAGAATATACAGCGGAAAGGCTTGGCGCACGGTAAACCTGTTTGCTGCAGGTAAATCCATAACTAACGTTTTTGCCAAAAAGGACGAAGCTTGACTAACCCTTGAGTGGGAAAAAATAAATTACATTTAGATTTCTAGAATAACGATTTTACGCCTTCAAATTTTAAAAAATACTATAGGTTAGTTACGACTTAATCTTTTGTATAAGAAAGTTCCAGTTTACAAACAAAATAATATACTATAATAAATTGAAAAAAAACAATAAAAAATATGTTTAAATGTGTATGACAATTTGCAAGAATTACATTTAAAAACATCTCATATCTACGAATCCACGTTTATCACATAAAGCACCTGTCTCGAGAACTTCCAGGCGATCTATATTTTCTTCTTGGTGCTAATCAGCATGTTTATTCGGTTTCGTCACTCATTGCTTTGCAAATTAGCTTGGCTGCTTGCTTCTCAACTGCTTAGTAGACTAGCCTAGATACTAGTGATTCACCGAAGAGCATTTTGTATTGGAAAGATTACTCTAGTATTCGATAACCGAACGACTGTTGTAAACGTAAAACTTTAGTCTTCCTGCCTAGAATACAGCTTACATCAATTTACTTTCACAATGGGGTAGTTTGTTTGTTTATAACCACAGTCTTCAAGATATTTTTTGAAGCTCAACCGTCTAAAAAAGTGATCGCAGATATTTTAAAGGACTTTATTTTAACTTTAAAAGCACTTTATAAACATATTTAAAGGACTTTACCTATCTTTAAAGGCATTTAACTACCAGTGTACCTAGCTATATACTTATCAAAATAAGATGCTTTAAACGACCTTTCGGGCAAAAACACCCACCAACACAGTACGATACCACGATCTTCACCGAAGGGTTTAGCTTTTCGTCTACGTGATCATGACCACGTCGCCACCGGTGGCCAAGGTAAGCCCCTGCCAGGGAAATCACTGTGACCGGCCCAAACCGGCTCAGGATTCTGTGGCATTTCCGCAACCGGACGAACGGCCATGTGCCAGCCACATGGTCGTGGTCCGTCGTGGTGTTTTTTGTTGTTGCTGCTGTAGTCGTCGTTGCATGCAATTCCTTGGAAGTTCCGCCAAACCGTCTCCGCCTCGCAAACTGATGCAATACGGCCAGTCAGTTGCGCCAAAGGGGAAAGAAGAAAGTACGGTGGACAGGTGTGATCGCCGACGATCGGGTCCAACGTTCGACGGTTTCACGCGATGAGATGGCAGAAAACATGTTTGAACAAGAAATTCGCAATCCACCTTCATAGACGAGCATGTGCGCATGCTCTCGCGTGCTGTGTCCCACCAAGTGGACATGCACGTTGAGACTTTTTTTGTTCGCCGTCCGTATCGCTCGTCCACGTCGCTTCTTGGAAGACCTTTTTAACGCTATTTTTATGGTCTTTATGTGTGCTCCCTTCTGCGTGTGCATGCCCCCAATAGACTTTGACTTTCGACGCTCGCGGCTGATCTTATCGAAGTGAAGCAAGGCGGGACCGACAGCGTGCAAGATTTGTGGTACGTGTGAGATGGAATGTTCGCGGGGCCACCGAGGAGTGTCCAATACAGCTGACCTGCTGCCGATGAGTAATACCGGCGATGCGCACAGCCAGACGCACACAACTGATACATAACAGCTGACTGCGATCAGCACATGGTCGGGAAGAGCAGTTCGCGACTCTGTGTGTGACATTAGCGCAGACACAGGGATGATTTGAAATCCTCGGATCTTGGTCGCTTGCGGGGCGATGGGATGGCAAAAACTTGAGACCACTTAATGTGATCAATTGCCGGACGAGGCTGGTACGATCCCTCGTATCACATGCCCTCTCTTTCTCTATCTCTTTCTCCTTGCTTCCATACTTTATCAAAGAAATAGGAGGAAGCGACGGCACGTTGGCCTTCGTTTTTTGGCAACGGTGTTGCTAAGGGGCATTCGGGCTGATGACGTTTAACGCTTCCGGCGTGCTGGTCAGTCCGATCGAACCGAACAAAACGGTGCCAGAGTGACGTCGCCAGCGAGCACATGGTCCGTTTATGTGCCATGCTGCGGGACCATAGTGGTGGGGACGAATTGTTCAAACAGGATACGAACCGGCGAACGTGTTACAACGTGTGTGACGTTAGCGGTTGGAGATGATGTTTCAAGTTTGCGATCGGTTAGCATGGCAATCTTCACTGAATGACTAACAGGCTTGCAATTCTACTGAATGGCGCCAAGCGATAATGATATGCTTTCATGGGCAACAGAAATTCCTTTGTGGAGGACAGGTTGCCAAATGTTGACCAATATGACGTTCGTTGGGAAGACACTGTTTGAAACTAACGACCACTAACTCTTTTCTATTTTTTCTGTTCTTTTTTTCTCGTTAGCGTTTTATCATTTTTAACATAATTGGAATTTAAAAATTTTAATTCTTAATAATATGTGGATTCTTTATAAAAGTGGTCAGTTGAAGTATGCAAATTTCCCTACAACTTTATATTTTATAAATACCTTTATTCTACTCCACGAAGACACGATCGGGGAATCACTTATGTTTTAGATTCTAAGCTGATTACGATCCTGGAACTCACTAGTTACGTCAATTATGGCAGCCAGTATTAAAAGAAAATGTTGTTCGTGATGAACAACGCGTCCATAACTAATTCTTTGAATTGGATAGATATCTGTCCATTTATATGGTCTTTATCATGGTTGAAGGTGTCGTACGTCAATCAAGCTACGATTCAACCACGGTAAGAGTGCTCTCCTAGTTCCTACTTTAGTGTCACCCAACTCGAAACAGTCATAACCATTTATCATCAAAGTATCAGCTCGCATAAACAATCAAACATAACTGGCGCCATTTCTCATGACCCTTAAACGGTGTACGCATCGATTATGACGCGTACGGGGAATTCTCCTGATAAGCGTAACGCAAATACCAGTGCCAGCTGTAACAGCATTTCCTACGCTACAGGAAGGTCATCGTGATTTAGCATTATCACCGATCGGAACCATGATGTGGGAAACCATAAGGTGTGAAGCACATTATGCGTGCCGTGTTATTAATATCGCAATGCGGAAGGGTTCCGGAGCGAGCGTTCTTATCAGCTATGCTGCCGAGAATAGTTCATGCAGATAACCTCACGCTAAACGACTTTTCACGCCCTTATCTATGAAGCTTTTAGCATGCTGGGTGGTATGTCGTTTGACCGAGTTTTTGAAGTCACCGGTATAAAGTCCAACAAGCAACTGGCAATGTGAGCTGGCAAACGTTTCAACGAGCGACTACAACTTGTTCGCAAAATACGTTACGAATAATATGATCGGTTATTAATTCAATCGAAAAATAAATTTGCTGACACTGATGCTCTTCTGTTACGTCAAACGTGTGTCGTAGTCTATTGAAGAATAAATGTTGTACGTAACACTTCCAACGGATATTAGAAATTGTGTTTGAATGCTTCGTGCGTAGTTTCACCACTGCTGGCGGTATGTCGCTGTAGTCAATAGATTAGAACAGTTTTCAGGAGTGTATACATTTGGCAGATTTTCATGCGGATTGCATACAGTTTTCGCATGCCCCATGTTCGAAAATGTATGCAAATGGCAGTTCATGCTTTTGAATATGTTCGACAACCCCACCAGCCAAATGTTGTGCAAATAGACAGCGCTTCCCAATAGCTGTCTAATAACTGCGGTAAGAGCTGTTCTAGAATAAGTTTTATTAGACAAACGACAACGACATGTTTTACGAGTGATTGTAAAACGTACTGTAGTGGATTAATGAATGAGCAAATCACTGAATTTTTCATCAATTTTAGAACAGTTCCCAGAGTTACATTACGGACTAGGTTTTACGCAAATAACCGTATCGAAGCAGAAATCGAAGCAGTAACTGGCCCAATAACAACTTACACTGTCTGCAAACAACACTAGTTTAATTTACATGGGTCCATCAGCCAAAACCAAAAAATACGTAGTCTAGTTTCACACGTTCCTTATCCAATTGATTAATGCAATATGTCATTGTTTCTTTCAAACTACACTTCACATATGTTTCTTCATGTAAAAAGTAAAATAAACTTTCGCATATCATTTCGAGAAAACTTTCGAGGTTTCCTGCAATGCACGTTCGAAGCGCGAACGGCCAAGCGAGAACGTTGAAAGCTGTCCCACCTGGTTCTCAGGTCGTTAAACAGATCTGTCAAGCCCGCTCCACAGTGGAGGCCAAGTGATCGAGCTGTCAGATTGTCAGTTCGACAGTTTCTTGTTGTTGTTGGTGTCTCTCTGCTTGTTCTTCTTCTTCTTCTTCAGAAAACAACAACAACATCGAGCGAGATGGTGGTGCGCTGCCGGAGTTAAAAAGTTGATTAAAAAGTTCGCGTTTAATGCTAAAGCCCATCAAAACTACACACTTCCAAGTACATACTTTGTGTAGTGGAAGTGATATATTACACACTTTTCCGCATCGATTAGCCTCAGCAATAGAGGACCAGATCCTGCTAGGACTTGAAAACACCAAACCGTCGCAAGCGGTCGTGTTTGTGGCGCGCGTAAATTTACCTCGTGGTTTTAGTGAATAATCCGACTCCGAGTTAGGGTTCCGAGCCAAAGTGCAAGTGCAGATGCAAGAAGAGTTTGCTGCTTTCTGAAAACAATACATAGCAGCAGGCGTGCGTCTCTGTTAAAATGTTAATCCAGTAGGCACTGGGAAACGTCTGTTTATTCGGTGTAAAATTTCGGCAGAAAAAAAAACACTTGCTAAAAGTGTGTAAAAGCTGTAGGTGTGAAACAAGTGCGTGCATTTAGGATATGTTTCGGTACGGTTTCCGTGCGCTTCCACAGAGCAAACGCATCGGTCGGTGTTGCAGCGGTGTTGCATCGTCGCACGGGATGCAAACATTGTGCAATGTGTGTGTACGAACGGTAGTGACATAAGGCAAAAAAAAACGACTGCTGCGAAAAACGCAAAACTATTTCACCTAGAACGCCACGGCAAGAGGGGAAAAATAAACACACCGCGCGTACGAGTACGGATCGATACGCGAAGGACAGCTGTTTGCGTAGAATATTAGATAAACGAGACACCCTAGCACCCTGGTGTGGGTGTTTGCGCTAGGCGAAGGCGTCGAACCGAAATCGATCCATGCGTAGCATTCGAAGTGACCTTGCGTGAGGAAAAAGGTTGCGTCTGGAACAGGGCCGGTGTGGAGGAAAATTCGTGTGCAAAATGTGGTGCCTGGTGAATCTTCCCAACGGGACGACGTCCGGCGTGCAGTGCGATCCGAAAAGGATCAGCCAGGAGTGTCTGGAGAAGGTAGGTGTCCTGCCCGCGGGCGCCATATTTCTCGCGGTGACGTGAAGGAAATGCTTCATTCCGGTGTGTACCTTTTACGGCTGCGGCTAGTCCATCCCTCCTACTGCGGCCCCAGCAGCTGATTGACGGCGGCTGACGGCGCCCGACAGTCTGGGCCGCGATGACGAGAGAGATTTCTTATGCAGCTCATGCTGCTGCAGCTGCAGCTTTCCTGCCCACCAACTGCAGGAAGTGCAACACAAATGCAACTCTCTTCGCGCATAATAGAGCTGGCTGGTACACGGGTGGCGCACGGGTGGCGATAGTCGAGGGCAAAACGGGGCGGGGAGAGCAGATCGGATCGGATCAAATTGCATAGTAAAACGGTGCACCGTGTCCCCGCTTCGCGAGTGGGTTGCACTTTGAACGGTTTTCCTTTTTTGTTTCGATTCCCCCTCGGCTGCTCATTCGAAAGCGGTTGTTTTTGTCGGGCGCCATTTCTAAGCCTCCTCGCTCGCCCGATGCAGTGGGGTGCATTGGACTACAAATGCACTACACGCACACAAACACACATACAAGCGTGTACCCCAAAACACCGCACCGAGAGGTCACTAAAATTAGTCACTTCTGTTCTTGTTTGCAACCGGTGGGGAGAGAAATTGGGCTAATGCGTTCGGTGTTCGGTCGAATGGGGGAAGTATCCGAAAGCGATCTCTGGGGGTTGTGCAAAGTTCGTCTAGAGCAAACCTCGTTTGGGTTCTGTTTTGGCCGCCGAAGCATGATGCAATTGGAAGATTCGCCTGCGTGAGAGAAGTTTGTTTGCAGCGCAGCATTCTTTCACTAGAGTAAGATATAGCTTTCACTGAGGAACATTTAGTTATGACTCGCACTGTACAAGATTGAAGATTGAATTCCCCAGATTGTATTCTGGGGAAAGAATATGATTTTTGCATTTTTTTGCAAACATCTTTTATGCAAACTTCTTGGTTACTTATATTGATATGGAAGCTCATGTGATTCATGTAGCTAAGTAGTATGACTAAAACCATAACTCAACAGTCTAGCTGCTTTGCGAGTATAGCATTCGTTAGAGTATTGCTAATATTACTTTGTTGAGCGTCTGTTCACTTAATATAGAATAAATAAAAATGTTGATGGTTATACTGGTTATACTGGGAAGATCCATTCCCTCATCCTTTTATTATTCGATTAGGTAAAGTGAGTTTTGAAGAAAATTGATTTTATAAGAATATAAATGGAACTATTCTGAACCTTTCGAGATTCCTGAATCCTTGAGAACACATAAACACTTACGGATTCGATTGAATCTTTGCTTCTAGCCTCAAATGATGCCATACTGTATGTGACAAAAAGGGGCCTTTAGGAGTCTGTTGTAAAACAATCTTTCAACGTCTTGTCAACGTCAACGTCCCACTAACCCAGCAATATCTTGGAAGAATTGATCCCCCTCTCTCACGTAATGGCAAACGCTTGGCTGGCTAACAGCCTCATTCATTATGCCCAAACAAACAGCGCACCGCCACGCCTGTCTGTCCACCGAAAGTAATTGAGCTCCGTACCCTTTGTGTGTGCCCGTTGTGACATTGCATTAAGGATAATAAATACACTACCTCGAACAAATAACCTTATCGCACGGTGCGCGGGCTGCCCTTAATAATTATTTGTACTGGGTGGCCGTCCGCGTGCTTGATTAAATCGTCGTCGCGAAGGTGGTAATGGACGTCGCCGTCGTCGTCGTCCCGCGGCTCTAATCTCTCCGCCACCAATAAACTGTCGTTTCTCCTATCAACGCCGGATTACAGACCCGCCGACGCGAGCTATTGTGCCGTGTCAAATAGTGCACACAACACCTCAAGGTGACAATCGTGACTTAATGCCAGTGCCTTAATCCTTGTTTTGCTGGCAGTGGCCGGCGGCCGACACTGCCCTCCGATGTCCGGGAGGATGCACCAATAAACGGGGCGCTAGTTAATGACCACCGCAAACATTGCGCAACGTTGGTTCGGGCCCTACAGCTCTGGTAGACTATCGTTCGTATATGGCAGGATGTGTTCCTCGTTCTTGCGTAACCGCTTTTAATAACCCTTTCGCAGAGATGCATCCGTCTAGTGCCGTGCGGTCACATGGCCGTTGTTGAGTTACAGCATTGCAACCGTTTCAATGTCACACTTATCAACTGCTACTGACCCAGCTTCTAATCGTTCATCCAACGCGTCCCGGACTTAGCAACAGGACCGTTCTGTGCCGCAAAATAGCACCGAAAGTTGAAAGGCGCGCACTGTGCTGGGTTAGAGCCGTCGGTTCGCAACCCGACTGGCTTATCGGTTTGACCGCAGGCGAACCCGCCGTTTGGTGGGTGGGCGTTTATGACCCGAGATCGCGTATCTTCCGCACTGCACGGTAAAGTTCTCGCACGCACTTCGATTAGCGCACGAAGCCACGCTCTCTGTAAAGCCCTTTGCTGAATCAGATAATTGCGGGGGATCGATCAACATTAGCGGGCGATTAGTTAAGACATGTGCGGTAAAGACCGGGAAGTTTTGTTTGAAATTTCCCTACCGGTCGGCAAGTCATTGTTCGATAGGGACTGAAACAGCGCCGGAACTTTGAAACAGCAATTAGCGGCGATTATCTCTAATGACTAAGAGTTCTTCCGAAGTCATTAACTTCGCTGCGGAGCACAGATAGCGGGGCGGAGCACATGAAATCCCGAACGCTTTGTCACAAACCAGCCACCCGCGGGTCATTGTGTCGGAGCAGACTGGCTGGTGTTTTCAACGGATCCCGCGCCCGCTCCCGTCTGATAAGACTCTGGGGCGCGAGCGTCACGAAAGGACCGCGTCCGTGCGTCAAACATACGGTCCCGCGGGAGCGTCCCGAGCGTGATTACCGCTTTCACTTTTGCTCCAGGGTCATTCAACGCGCGCAGCGATCCAGAGCCGAGGACCCGGCCGGCGCTATCAGCGAACCGCCCGTTGTGACACTGTGGTCATATGCAGGCGGGATACGGTTCACAGACACTGACACACCGCAGATAAGCGCAGCGGAAGCGCAGACACGCGGAAAGGGGTGCGAAACGTGAACCGTGCATCAAAAATGCCCCGGCCAGCTGGCTGGCTGCTGGACGTAGTTGACGCAAATTGACACCGCCCCCGGGGACATTAGTGGACAGCCGCTAAAATTAACTCACGCGGGATTGTCAAATTTTCGGGGTGGCCAATCAATGCCGTTGGCGATCGTGTGCGATCCTTTACGCGGTGTGCCGAGTGTCTTTTTTCTCCAATTTGGCTTACCAATTGGCGCCCACGTGCTAACCGGTATGTGTCGTTTGCTTAAAGGACCAAACATCGCTGTGACGTACGCACGGGAGGAAATACAAGCGCATTGTGCCACACCCTCCAACGCGGGATAGGCGCAGAGAGTTCCTTCTTGATCACCAGCCACAAATCATCCTGTTTGTTGCGCCGTGTAAGCAGATCTATGATAAATTGAGCCTAACGAATCATAATGACCGGGCTGGGACGGCTGTTGTTGTGTGTAAGCGTAACTCTACAGCGAGCGTAAACACGGATCAACCGTGCGAAAACTCCCCCCTCTGGTACGAGCGAATTGGTTGAGTCAATTTCGTCTACCCCTCCGCCGAACAAACAAAAATATGTCCACATTGGAGATGAGAGGAAGGCAAAAAATAGACGTATTGCCCTAGTTCTTGGTGGTAAATATTATTATCTGTCCCCCGCCGGACGCATTTATCGCGCCACTCACAGTAGTAGGAGGTCAGTGAAATTTGCGTATGTCCTTGATGGGAAGTCTTCGATCTTCTGCCGCCTCTGCCGACCAATAGTCTGGGGTTACAGATGTCTTCCGTATTGCGCAGTGGCCCTACCGTGTGAGATAAAGCACGGCACTCGGGCCCGTATCAAACGTAAACGCGGCGGGACACAATCCGCAATACAATTTGGTTTGTAGAGCAGGGCTGGGCCGGACCCCGGGCGCTTATCGCCTCCCGCGAAAAGGTGATTGTCGCGCGGACCGTGTACTGCGCATTTGAGCAAACGCACCCGGTAGCGCAATTGACGGAATGGGAGTAGTTGGCTGGTTGGCGCGAGGCGGACGGAGTAGTAATAGCAAACCGGCAAACAAACAAACCTCCCCTAACCCAGGGGTGAAAGGGGTTGAAGATATGGGGCCCGGCAGGAGAATAGCAAAATCCGTGCGGCCATTTGTATTGTGGTTCGGTGTTTTTTTTTTACATTTTTATTGCGTGAGTTGAAGCGAGTGACATCAATTCGCCGGTTGGACAATCATCGGCGCGGACACACCTTCTTTGTGGTTGGTATGTTCCTTTTTGGCCAGCGGAGATATCCGTCCGGCCCGTCCGTGTTCTGTGTTTGCGCGACTCATTGGCACCGAACCGCGAGCTAAGACTATCCAATGTCTGGTCCGCTCATTAGCGGAGGTTTCGTTGTTTGTTTGTAACTTACCCCTGCGGCGCGCGTGAAGTTCGGCTGAACCTTCACCTCAACCCTCAAGAGAGGCAGCGGAGCGCGAAGATAATGAGGCCCCCCCACACAAAGAACCACCGGCACCGGCAAGAACGCGGTGGTCCGGTTTGTGGGGACGGCCTTGCGTTGACAGGCGTTGCGCGAGCTCTCCGGTAACGAGACTACCAGTTGCAAGTAGCAGGAAGTAGAGCACGAACACACCGGCTAGAATTGATTAGCTAATCCATGGACAGCGGTGGCTTTTAACAGTCCTGCTCTAGCTCATTTTACTGGCTAATGAGGAGCGTACACCGCACTCATCGATGAATGCATCAGAATAGCCACTCGGTGCGCTTTCCAACACGCCATAGCTGGGAAAACATTTCAAAAAGCAAATTCTTCCGCTGTTATCTGAAAACTTTACAGGTCGCTTGCATAAGCTGCTCACTCACTCCCCTTGTAAGAGATTCCACACAGAGAAAGAGAGAGAGAGAGAGAGTGTTAAGTTCGTGTTATAAAACGAGTCGTAGAGTGTAACATCCCTGGATAACCTTCTCGGGTGCTTTTGAAGGTGGAAGAAAATCACGTCTCTCGGATTTCGGTACGGTGGAGCTTATCGTGTCGTCCGTTCGTTCTTCAAGTGCTATGTTGCGAACATGAAACACCGCACTCCGGTTATTCGTTTCGTTCTTCCACGCGTTTATGCGTCTTGTGGT
The DNA here is from genome assembly GCA_000349145.1 of Anopheles dirus. Taxonomy (NCBI): domain Eukaryota; kingdom Metazoa; phylum Arthropoda; class Insecta; order Diptera; family Culicidae; genus Anopheles; species Anopheles dirus. The sequence goes on from KB672979.1 coordinate 9,595,538, forward strand.
TTAGACCGCTTGAGAAGGTGTTCTTGTGTCTAAATCTGGTTGACATTTCAGCAAGTTATATTTGTTTTTCAACGAATCGGGATACTCACGATTTCTACGGCTTGAGTTCCTTGAGAGTTGGGATTATGACTTGTGGATTCATTATGACTTGTGGAAGTTCCTAGAACATCAGTTATTGGTGATGGTTCTGATGAAGAATCCGCGTAACGATCAGAAATATCCCCAGATTTAACGTACCGACGTAGCTTTCCAAAACATTTCGTTCTTCAATGCAATCCTCATCATGGAATATTTGTGTGCGGATAGTTTATGAAAACCCACACTCTACTTACCTCATACTTCAAGATCTTCTCTTGCCTCCCCCTCAGTGAACCATTCCGGATCTCAGCGTCCGGAGCGGATCGCCTTCAACTGAGCAGTCCTCCAAAGGAAATAGCAATGGTGCTCCCTCTCGCGCTCAAACGCAGCGCAGCAGCGCGGGAAGTTAATAATCCCATTTTCGCGTTACTGCAGCTGCGCTGCATCTCGATTTCCGCTAACGGTAAACGATGCGCCCTGGGATGCTCTGCTTGCTTTGTTGCCAGTTGAACGTTCGGATGAGAGTTCGCGTCGATCGGCGTCGCTGGCAGGGTGATTATCGGCCATTTCTAAGGCTGCAATCGAAGGCCGCATCTATCTGCAGCGACGATTCGAGCAGCCTTCGTAATGACATGGTGTGCCTCTGTGTCGCTGGGCCACCATGATGGATGTTGGTTGCGAAAAAACCTCCACTGGCAGGGACAGCGGGTGGGTTATACGTTCGTGCCCTGGGTTGACTGACCGCGGACGCGGATTGTTTTGCGATTGTGTGCATGGGGCGTGGGGCTGGTGACATAGAAAATTTGTGTATATGCAAGCATCATCACCGCCCTGGGCAGATTACTTTCACTGCCGGTTGTTTGCCTGTTTCTCGCCCGTACAAAGTAAGAACTCACCGAGGTTGATCGTCGATCGTGCCGTGCAGCAACAGCGGAGCATATACACAACCCTTTTTTGCGAACGTTACAAACAACTCTCTTTTGCTTTTCACGTTCATTGATTCCGATTCGTGCCTTATGCTCCTGTTTGCGTGTGGCGCCCGATGGCTTATTGGCAGAACCACACATGCAGAACTCGAATCGAATCGAGATTCCGAACGGCGTTTTTTTCTTCCTTCGCGTCCACCTCGAGTCCCCCGATTCGAACGAGCAAGGCACGGTGCTGTGTGTTGGTTCGGTTTGGTTTGTGTAAAATGTCGTAAAAATAACGTTTTATTTTTATCTCCTCTCCGGCGATCACGGGTACGGCCGGGGTGGGACGGAACGGGCCGTCGCGAGTCCGCAAGAAATCCGTGTCCGGCGTGCTTCTTCTCGTTCTTGGACTTTGGTATCGAGTTTGCTCGGGTGTGTGTTTGTTCCTACGAAAATTGAAAACGAGATCGAGCGCTACCAACATCTACCACGATCGCATAATCGCGTACGGCACACCGTCGTTTGCCCAGGCCGGTCCGTTTCTCAGCGCCTAAAACAAAGTGGAGAGCAACACGATCGAGTTCTTCGAGGAGGATTTTATTTCATCTCTTGTGTCCGTCACAAGGTCAGGCGAGGAAGTGTAAATGGTCGGTTGCTTTCGAGGCTCATTTCGAACAAATTATTTCATCCACACTCGCACACACAAGCTGCAGGAGTTAATGTTCTTTCACTGCGGATTATAAATTCGGCTCCGTACGAACGATCATCACGCATCTCCCCGCTTCGTTCGCAGCCGGCATAACGCGCCCGGCCTATTACCACGCGGCAAAATGCAGCCAAACGGCGGTCGAAAACACATTCGCGTACGAACGCCGGTTGATGTGCGCGCGAGCAACGATACGACGCAGGGGCTTGGGTTGGATTGGGTTGGAGGGGGGAGGCCGCTTCGAACGAGGCGGACTTTGGACCCGGCACGGAGATCACTCGCCGACCATGTGCTCGCTATACAACACCGCGAGTGCGAACGAGACCGACAGCAACCAAGAGAGAGAGAGGGAGAGAGACTCACTAGCAAGAGACAAGATAGCAAGCCCACGATACACACGAACGGCAAACAAAACAAAGCTACACGCACACCAGTACCGCCGAGGGGCAGAAACAACCCCTTCATCTCGGGGGGAGGTTGGGTTGGGTTGGGTAGGTTAGTAGGGGTTCCAATTCGCGCGCATCTCGCGGATATGGATAGGAAGCGGAATTGGCAGCAGGCAGCAATGTAGAGTACGCTTCACAGGGTGGGGAAATAGCGACAGTTGGCTGCGACAGAGACAGATCTCGCTCTCCTGTCCTCTTGGGACAGAGGATGTGCCGCACTGTGCCGATGATAGCCTCCATTAGCGAGAGACACATTAAGACGCGCTCGGGATCATTTGCATTTGCGTGTAGGTAGCTGAAGAAAGATCCAAACAGCCCGGTGTAGTAACGATTTGAGAGTTTTACAGCCTCAAGACTGGCTTAAGGGCTTACGCGGGCACCCAATGCATAGCAGGACGCTAATGCACCGAAAAGTAGCTACATAAAATTTTATACCCGTCCGGCATGCTAGAAGTGGGGCCATTTCAAGTCACTAAACGTTTGTGCTGATACGAGCTAGAAGTCTTTTGAAGAAACGCAAAAAACAAACACATCATGACCTCGTTCGGGGGCACACACGACACAAAATCGATTCGCCATGCACAAAAGTGCACCGTCCGGAAATGGTGGTTTTGTTTGGTTAGAGCCAGCAGCTTAAATTTCTACTCACGTTGCCCTATTATTTTGCGACGGGGATCAGTTTTTTTTCGGACGCTTTTCGTTTGTTTGCTGACTTACATACGGTAGCACCATCGAAGTGCACGCCTCTGCACTTTTTGCTGTTTTCCGAAAGTCGGACTTGGTTTGGGTCATCATCATCGCCGTCATCCTTCAATCAGCGTCGGCCGGAACCGGTTCTTGGCCGGGGAGTTTGACCTTTCCCCCCCCGAAACGCGGAAAGGTCGAGTCGGTGGTGCGAGAAGAGGCGGCAGAGCCGATCTCGTGGCAGAGGCCGGTGCAGCTTGCAGCGATTGCAAGGTTTTGCGAGTGCGCGCCATTGCAGCGAGCGTTACGTGACTACCGGCACGGTAGAGGTGAGCTGGATAGTTGGCTGTGCCGTTTGCTCTCAAACACCCTTTCGTTTCGCTTTAATTATCCGAGACCGTAGGAGGGATTCGAATTCTGTGACTTTTACCCTAGGGGGGTGAACCGTCATTCAAGCCTCGAGTCTTAGCGAGCTTTATTTCCAATTTGCTTCATTTGCTGCGAACGCTTATCGTAATTGCTGGGGAAGCCCTAATTAAAAAAACGCTCCTCACGGAAAGCTGTCCCGTCATCCTGGTAATAATTAGTCGACTAATCCACTGCCACGTTCGTTTGTTTGCTTGTGGAGCAGTTTTTCATTTGCAGCTCCAAACAACACCTTGGAGTACACAGGACTGCTTATCGAATGGATGGATTTCGTTGGACACCGTATCCCGATGGGGTGCAACTGTGAGCACCTCGTGCCCGGCACGAGACTCGCCCTAATTCTCACCGTCCTGTGTTTATGCCGTTTACCTTCACCCGGTTTTCCTAAAACACGCCTCGTCACAACGAATCATCGCCGGCCGCGAATCAACTGATAAGATTGTGGAACGTTGATTAGTGCACGAGTTTGGTGAGGAAGCGCACCGGATAATGACACGGACAAAATATGTAGAATGCCTCACAAGTCCCAGCCGCTAATTCCACTGTTTTGGTGGGGTGGGTGGGTTTTAATATCGATCCGGATCCGGCGCTAATCTTACCGGGCTAAAGCGGATATACTGGGTCCATCTCGGGTTTTTTTTTCCTTCTGCCGGGGGAACCATGATGGAATGTGTTCCGAAGAGTGTGTGGTGCGTGTAGTTCCGGCAATTTCACACCTTTGGGGTGGAGTTGGACTTTGGATCCGTGAGGTACCCACATGCGGCACGCTACACGTGTAGCGTTCGTCACACCGATTGATAAGAAGGCGTACGTATACGTATTTGTTAATTACTGGAAGTTGGCTAAGTCCGTTCCAAGAACCCAGAAGTGGAGGGTTAGTTTTGAATCGGAAATTAGTCACAATTCTAGCACAAATGCTAAACTCAACCTCCTTTCTCAGCCGGGCATCTGTCGGCGAAGGGTGGGTTCATGGCAAGTGGTGTTCGGTCGTTGTTGAACTCGCGAAGATTGTCCCTTAGCGTCGGGTTCGGCTCGCGCTACTGACGTCTGGCATGGATTATTCAAAACACGGCCACGTACGTACGCGACCAGACTTCTTGTGGTATCCCTACAGGAGGTGAGGTTAGATTTGCATTTCTAATGGAAGAATTGTTAAATCGTTAGACTTGCGGGGATGGGACGTGAAACAAACAGTGGCAGCAGATCCTTCCACTAGCGTTCAGGTCTAGCAAGCCATTTATTTATTTATTTATTGCCATGGCAACGTTCCAACGCCCAAACAATAACGACCATTGTTTGGCGATGACCTAACACGGAGGCAAAGAGTTGCTGCCTGATAATTTCATCAACTCCCCGTGGTCGACTCCGCTCGGCAAACCCGGTCCGGGTGGAGAGAGCACACAAATTGTGGAAGTGATTTGTCACTGTAAAATAAACACTCCTAACGATCACGACCGCTCCGCACCAGCACGACAGGAACGTGATATTTATGATGTGCCAGAAGCTTCGAATGATGACATTCGTGAATATCGAAGAGGAGCAGCTGCAGCACCAGCTGCTGCTGACGCGGGACGTTTTTTGTTCTCCGGTGGTAAACCCCACACGTATAACCTTCAATTAGGACGATGTCAACGACACGGGTGAACTTGTACGCCCCCGCACCGGTCAGCAACAAGATGCATCTTCTCTTACGCGACGAAAGAAAAAGTTGGACTTTGTGCTCAGCAGCTATCCGGGAGTCGGCCACCCTCGTACGCGTACTCGTGCACTTATCACAGTCGCTCGATCTGCAGCCAAGCTGGATAGCGATCGTTTCCAATTGGAGCTGCCGAGGGGTTTCGAACACGTGCTGCTCCATATGATCGCGGCGTGACTCGCAGCATCTGGCGAGTGAATTCCGCCGGTGATGTCATCGCGATCGCGCGCGCGCTTCGATCGACGGTACTTACCCTGCCGTGCGCTGATGGACTTTGATCGATTTTCTCTTCCATTTTTTGTTGCTTCTGTTGGTTGGCTGCCGCTACTACTTGAACGTTGCTCAGTCGGTCGCCTAGCAACAGAGACTCGCCGCCGCTCGCCAACTGCTGCAGCAGCTCTGAGATGCGGCGAAAAAAAAACGTGACTCCTGTGTTCGTTAATCCAACATCGCGGCTTATGCGGCATTGCGGGATTCCGGCGTGGTGTGCGTGAGAGTTTGGCTCGCGGTTCGCGAAGATCGTAGATGTGGACGCTTTTCTTTGTTTTGTCGCCATTTCCGCCAGCTTGTGCGACATTTTGTGCCCCTAGTTTCTTCCCTTCGTGCATGATGCCCTGTTTTTGCACACTTTTCTGAGCCGATTTGCCAGGCGTGTCGTAGCGCCCGAAAATGGGTAGCAAACACGGGGCCAAATACGGTCGTAAATGTGGCAAATTGGTCGATGCGGTGCTGCAGGTGCCCCGCGCATAGTGTTTTGGTGTGTCTGAGAGTGTGTGTGTGTGTGTGCGCGAAGCAACGCACGGTTGCCATTCGGTTCGCTGTTTGTTGGGTTGGAAGGAAGGGGTGAGGTCCAAAGTCCAAAACACCGTTCGCCGTTCGTACACACAACACAGCGCCGGGCAAAGTCCAACGTGTTGATAGTTTTGGAGAAGTGAGGCTTCGGTAGCAACAACCGCCCGGCGACGTCGAACCGTGCGATGAGCAACGGTTTGGGGGAAAAACCATGTCCGGCCGTTGGGACGGCGAATAGGTATAAGTGTGACATATTTTAAGCGTGTCGGGAACTGGAACTGGAATGATCTACTCCCAACCGATCATCCACGTTTGAGAAAGTGCTCCAACATCGTACTGTGCGCGATGGCCATCGTCACTGACAAAGATCCCGCGACATCGCCGTGAGAGGGAGTCGTCGGGAGCTCTGAGGCACTGTGTCATCTCCGTTGAAGGACACAGATCGGTTCTTGCGCAAGCCAATGCCACCATCGGCGGTATAATGTGTACGCTGACATTGAAAGCAATGTCAGCAGCACCAGGCAGGCGTTTTTTTATCGCCGCTCGAAACAAGTTGTTTGGAGGAAACATGTGTTCAAAGATGAGTTCTTTGTTCGTCGAGTTTCGTTCCAGTTGTACGAGCGCACCCACTACGTTCTAAGGCACTGTCGCATGACGCATAGCGGAGGTGCTTGAAACCTGGCTGTGTCCAGTGGTTCAAACACTTGACATCCACTATCTGATACTGGAGGGACCAATTTAGACACAAAGGTACTTCAAAACGTCGCTAGTCGCCGTCGTTGACTATTCTGTTATCGACTGATAAGCTCGTTTCGTTCAATTAAGGTAAACAACTCGACTTCCCTTTCTGCTAAGCTGCAGGAAGGGGCCGATGCGTGTGCGTGGGTCTGTGTCTTTAGTATGGAGTTGACGTCGCTCGCTTCGCATGGTGTTGGATAAATAAAAAGATACCCGGTTAATATGCACGGTGATGATGATGTGGACGCCGAAACGGGGGAGCGCAGACAACGCTCCGGACGGTCGTGAAAACAAACACGGGTCCAAAGTCCAGCCGGCATTTTATGGTCGCTCGGTCGATCGTATCGGTGGAGTGTTTGTTGTTGAGCGACGGTAGTCTCAAGAGCCGTGGTGGGATTTCATTTCGCCGTGATTATGTGAACTCCACAATTGTTGTAAATGCTCAACTTTCTCATTTTTTTGTACTGTCGAGTCGCAGTTTTCGTCGTACGCCGACTGTACGTTTATCTAATGTCCTATGCAGAAGCAATTTGTTTCGGGTTGGATGCGATGGAGAAGTTCTTAGCTCGTTAATCCGAGCCGTTGGGTTCCTCGGAACGGCGGGTGCCTAATGAAGGGCACATAAATTACCATTAATCTCCTCTCTCCGGGCATTACACACCATCCTGTTAGGCAGCGGACTTTCTTGCGTTCGTCCCCAAATGTGGGTCATCCCACGCGCGGTAACGTACATATGTCCGGCTGTGTGCGGCCGCAATAGTAGTCGGAGTTACACTGTGTGGAGACTCTTTGAAGACCGGTTGGCCACAGCCACGAATAAGCATCTCATTGTCGCCACGGCCGTTCGAAGCAAGGAGAAACTGGCGAGAAATACGGTCCTCCCGAAACGATTCCAATCGCGACAACACCGGTGTTGTCGCGGGAGAAGGCACCCGCACCGACATATGGCGTTCGGTCTCCGCGCGGGTTCTACCGAACCGGTATGTACACCTCGAAAATAAACATACCGAGAGGAACTGGTTTTTACCATTTATATATTTAAATCGACTATACCTCTCTGTAGGTTTGAGCGCGCGTGTTTGTGTGTCTGCATGTTTTTTTTGCCCACCTACCTGCCCCAACCGAAAAGCGAAACGCGATTTCGTAAACAAGCCGGCCGGATTTCATCTTGATCCTCTCGACAAACGACTGTGGAGGATGGAACCGGCCCGCAGTCGAAAACAACGCTGGAAATCGAATCGGGGTTTGAATGGAAAACGACCGTGCGAACGGTGGATAAAGTCCGAGAGTGGCGGATGATTTAGTATCGCCCACGACCCGCAGCGTCCGCATTATGCTGAAATTAATATCCGGCGACACACCTCGAAAGGACTTGAGTTCAAGCTTCGACCGTTGTTATTGGGGATTCGCATCTGTCGGGGACGTATTGCGTCGCTTGCAGGGGGATTTTCATTCAACACAATCCGTACACGTGAAAGTGAAACCAAGAGCCTTTAAAGGATAAGTAAGGCGTAATTATGTAACGTGAACCATCATCCTTACCTAACGTATTATTTGCTCCACTTGAACCCACGCCTTACGCACCAGTATTCAAGCTTCGTTTGCCCTGCACTCTACGGTCGATCCAAAATGGCTCATTATCAATGCCGAATCGATCGTCTCAAGATGGCGGAGACCGCCAGGTAAATATTTGTCCCACGCCGGCGTATCGTGTGCTCGTGTTTATCGAGTCATATAAACGCACACACCGCGGTGGCTAGCGATCCAGGGGTGTGCTGATAAGACAGAACGACCCAGTATTAATTACCCCGTGCGAGATAAGCAATCAGTCGTGGACCGAATAGCCGGGTACCCATGTCTGGTTGCCCGCGGGGGCTGTGTTGGGGACCTAAAGTTGACAAGCGTCGATCGAGAAGTGTTCGAAACCAACGTACCAAACAGAAAGGGGTTAGAATAAGGCTCTAGGGTGTCTATAATGTCTATAAACAACGCATCGAAAACATGTGTCTGGTGGGTTTTACGCCACTGGAATGCATTGCACATGTACAAACGGTCGGGGTACCGCTGGAACGACGGTTCGATGTATCCGGGACGGTGTTGCTCCAACGACGAGAACAAAGCATGGTCTATTGCGTGGACGCAGCTGGTGTCTTGTCCGTGTTATCGCACGGGGTGAATGTATGATAAAGGGGAAACATTCTTCTCACTCCATGCCACTCCCCCCGGGGTGATCAATTTCTGGAAGATCGCTTTAGTGTGGAGAATAAAGTTCATTGTGTGTTTCGAGCTGGGGGAACATTACTCATGCACTATACTTAAACGCCTCTTCTTTCACTCGCCCTCCTTTCAGGTGTGTGCCGATCTTGGAATCATCTGCGAGACGGACTACTTCGGCTTGATTCCGGTACGCGATGGTGACAGCGCGGCGGACGTCGATGAGGGTACCGCGAAGCAGTGGATCAACCTGCGCAACCCGCTGCATCTCTACACGAACGATCGCACCCATCCGATCGTGTTTTCGCTGCGCGTCAAGTTCTGGGTTCCGGCGCACCTGATCCTGCAGGGTAGCGTGCGCACGCTGTTCTTCATGCAGGCGCGCCAGGAGCTGTTCGATGGCCATCTGCGACCGTCGAGCTGGACCAACGCAGCCTACTTGGCGGCGTTGCTGCTGCAGGCCGACGGCTACAAGTACGACCCGGCCAAGGTACCGAGCACCAGTGAGACTCCCTCGTCGTCGTCGTCGTCGGGATCCAGTTCGGTGACGTCATCACCCGAACGACGACCACCGCAGGGCTTGCGGCGTCCGTCGAAGCGAAAATGCTCGGAAATCGAGTGTAAGCGAGGCAGTGTTAGCTCGCAGAGCAGTGGCAACTCCCCGGCCGGGTTGCCACTGGACGAGGGTGTCCAAACGGCCGGTCATGTCGCCGGCTCCCAGTCAGTGGGCGATTTATCGAACAGCAAAGCACCAAAGAACATTTATCACCGGTACGGTGCACTCCGACCTGCATTTGAGGACGCGGATGAGGAGGACGGTCCCGTGGTGGTGCCTTCCCAGCCGGCCAACTTCTACCAGCTAATCGCCCAGGAGCACGAGAAACTTTCACGCATCCGTATGACTCCGACGTCGGCCCAGTACTGGCTGCTGGAAGAGATCTGCAGTCTCGTCGGGTACGGCGAGGAGATCTTCGAGGGTGTGACGATCGCCGAACCGGCGGTAGTGTGCAAAATCGGCGTCAGCCCACACGGTCTGACGATCGTGAAGGACGACGAAAAGTATAGGTAAGATGTCGTAGAAATGGACCTTCTCGGCGTGAGTGGGAGATTGACATTCCAATACTAACTACTTTTTTATCGTTTTGCGCAGCGTTCCATTCACCGCGGTAAAGGCGGCCAAATCCATCAAACGCTCCTTCCGGCTGACGTACATGAACGAGAACCACGAGGAGGCGCACGTGGAGCTGAAGCTACCGAACCACCGGACGGCCGCCTCACTCTATCGGGCCATCACGGAGAAGCACGTCTTCTACTCGTGCGAAACTGTACGCAAGATCGTGACGACCCAGTTCATCCGCGATCTCAAAGGCACGATTGTGTCGATGTTTAACGAGGACACCGAGCTAGGCAAGCGCTATGTGTTTGACATTCAGCGCACCTGTCGGGAGGTTTATGACGCCGCGAGGCGCACGCTTCACGCCCGTGGTATCGAAATCGCGCCCAGTGCGGATGAGCACGCGGAAACTCCGGCTGCTGCGCTGGGTCGTCTGGAGGAGACGCTGCGGACTCGGCAGGCTGAATCTGGCCAGCTCGAGCGGCTGCTGGACGAGCGAATACGAGAGGCGATCACCTGTCCGATCTGCGCGGATGGTGAGATTGATACCACCTTCCTGCCGTGTGGACATATGACCGCTTGCAGAGCTTGTGCCGTACAGTAAGTGTCGAAGCATGGAATGATCGAACCGAGCCGTTTGCTAACGTAGTTGTTACGTTGTCCTTCTCCACAGGTGCGACCGTTGTCCATTGTGCCGCGCAACCATCGAGAATACCAGTAAAATCTTTCTGCCGCCATTGCTGCAGTCGCGTAAGGGTACGAGCATAAGCCGGCGGCCATCGGAATCCGTCACCGAGCCCGCTGCCCGAGATGCTCCGAGGGTGACAGCAGCTCCGTTGGTACAGTAACAGCGGCGTGCTCCATGCTCCAACAAACGTATCATCGGTCACGTGGTTGACGACAGGGTTTGTTAGATAAGCGAATTGGTGATATTATTTGTTAGTCGTACTGTTGTGAGTGAGTGCTGTGGATTGGTTTCGTTGAAAGGAATAGAGCGATAGAACGTACGAACGAGAGCGCGAGAGAGATAGAGAGAGAGAGAGTGCAAGAATGAATCAGAAATCTAGGGTTAGGAGGAGAGGAGGACATAAAAGATTGTTTGGAAAAGAAATGATAGAAGTACGAAGTACGAGATCAGGAAAAAAACGATATAGTCAATGAATCAATGCAAATCTTTAAAATTACCACTAGCTGCGCTGAGCGAAGATGAAGGTGTGTGCTAGGTTTTAGCTCGTAAGCTGTTAAGTTTATCGCACTATTATTGGTATAATTTTAAAATCAGTGATACTTTTATGTTTTTGTCTTAAGTTCTTTAAGAGTTAAAATGCAAATATTAACACTTCACCGGCACAGTTTCCCCCACAGGGTTAGAGGCAGTTCTAGATCAGTTCACTCGATGTCAGTAGGTTTCGCAGTAGAGTCAGCGCCAGTAGCGAGCCGATGGTTCATTGGTAGTATTGATGTTTAGTATTTTCGTTTTTCTTTTCTAAATTCACTGCTACGGTAGACATTTCACCGCTTAATCGAATCACCAAGTGCACACGTGCGTAAAGAATATGCTATCTAAGACATAAAGATCAGATCAAAATTGGGAAATTTCGCTATGAAGTGGGAAGCAGCCGGAGGCGATATCTCCTGAGATCTGTCCAGCGACGATAAGTTTTAGCTGTCACCTCCGACAGAATGCAGAATTCCTTCCTGGCTGGACCTCTCAATATGAGCACAGTCTAAAATTTAGCAGAGTAATTCGAAACTGGCGTCAGACAAATTTTTAAACCAGAACACTAATATTTGTTTAAATGTCAAGTTGTTAAAAATCGAGGCTGTCTGTGCGTACGATAACAGCGACATCTCGACATAGGGACATATACATATATTTCCTGTCGATTGCATCGGGCATGTTGATTACCATGTGTAAGATATTAGTAGATGTTTAGGGCCAGAACCTTCTAAGAAGCGTAAGGCACATCATAAATGATGGCATTCTCCAGCTTACGTGAATACAATAAAACGAAACAAAAAACATACATTATCTAGCTCGATAAAATACAAACGATGTGATTGTATGGGTTTCTTTAATTCATATCACGAGCACAACGTATGCAAATCTGTTTGTTTTTCACTGCAGTTGATGTCGGACATCGGCAACGGCTTTCGTACATGCCAATTCGAATTTTTGGTTTCTGTTTTACGGATTGCATACATTCATACCTTTCCCAACTCAAGCAATTTTTTCTGATTTGTATCGCGGATTGCATACCTTCTGGTCCATTATTTCGAGCATTTGTTTACCATTCGAGTAGATTTGAGTATAATTTTACAGCATTCCGTTAACTTTGCTGGGGACTACATTCTGTTATTAAATGTTATTTTTCCTACAACACAACCAACGAAAAAGCAGGGCTTTGTGTTTAAGGAAGGTAATTTCGAGTTGAAATTTTCAAAAAAACATGATGCAGTGCTCGAATTTGTTGTTACATACTCCTCAAGTTTGACCAGATTTTCGTCGGTAAGTTTAGTGTGCGTCTGGTGCCGCTCTTCAGACTACAGGGCAGTTTGTCTCTTTCTCCATCTCTTTCTGCCCATGGGTTTGCTTTAGCGATTTGCATGAAAACGACTTTCTTGTATCTCGTTCTGGCGGCTCTCCTCGCTCATTTCGGTCGTCCGCTCTCACACTGGAGGCCGGCTGATCCAGCTGTCAGAATTGACAGCTTTGACAGACGTCACATCTGACGTTTGTCGTTGTTTTTCTTCTTCTTTTTCTTAAAAAAATTGGTGCAAGCGGCGTGTGTTTGGTGTGCTGTTGGAGTTAATAAAGTTTGTTAAAAAAGTTCGTATATTTCGCCTGCTGCAGTAGTTAGCCCTATAGCAAGTAAGTTCGCCCGTGTGGACGGCGTGGCGTTTCGTGCCATTTGCGTGTTTCGCCCAAAGAAAACGGGAAGTGTGTGTATGTGTGTGTGCTTCGGCCCGTGCACTGCTGCTGTGGAAGGGTTTTCAGCAACCATTTTGGTAATATTTTACACGCGTTCACCTGCTTTGCTGCGCTGGGGGGACGTGGAGAGGCTGGGAAATGCGATGAAATTCTTTATAGTGCGGCGTACGGAACATTTTCATCGATGCCAAGCTGCGTACGGGAAAAGTGACGAAACAACGATCGGTGTGTGGCATTGCAGGATTCGTTCCGACAGCTCGCGTGTTTTGGTGGTGTGCGTGACATGGTGCTGCTGCTGGGGTGTCACGGTGTGTCCGGAATCCGACGGTAGTGGCGGAATCCGTCCTGCAGGCAACGAGATCTACGCCGTTGGACAGACATCCACGCCCGAATGTGGCCGGCGTGGTCTGGACCACCCGTTTTGGACCTTATGGTGTCGCCACCCGGATCGTCGTCATCCCACAAAGTGCACACACATACACACCCGCCATCTGAACGCAGCCCGCTTGGTGTACGACGTGTAACGCAGAAGGCGCCGAGCAAACGGGCGCAAGCGAGATAGGACGAACGCGTGCGAAACAGAGACGGAAGAAGTAAAAAGCAAGCAGAAAAAGCAGTCATGTTGATCGCGGTAGCCAGCCGCCGCAGCATATAGTGAAGGTCTAAGCAGGGAAGAAGAGGAAGATGAAAAATAGTGCAAATCGCGAAACAGGAAACTTCACACTGCGCGACCGTTCAGTGGTAGTACATGCAACCCTTACTAGTGTGTCTCCGTGTGCGTGTGAATGGTCGCCGCTGTATGGGGTGATTGGCGGACGAGAGTTTATGTTTTGTGCCAAATGGACAACGGTCGTCGCGCATTATGTCAAACGTTAATCCACTCCCCACCCCCACGGGGAGGAATCGTGTTTTCGAAGGCCATCCTCGCACCAGTTGACTGTGGCGTAGGGAAGGGATCGGGGAACCACCAACACCGCAAGCGGATTACCGTGGATCTGCGATCCGGGATTAGTATCCTTCCAGTTGAGGCACCCTTTTCACGCATCGGGGCGTTCGTGTCTACCGCAACTTTTAAAGCCGGACGTCAGCCGTGTCCTTGCTCCCGATTGCTCTCGATGGTTCCTTTGTTGGTGTGTGTCAGTCGCTAACAACAACAGCCGCTCGATTGGAGTTAATAGGGGTTTTTGCATATCAGGAGTTTACCATGAAGCATCCGTTCTGAGCGTTTACCAGAGACAGTTCAATAATTATTCTTCGGATTGCAAACTGTCATTCAACGTTCTAAATTGTCCCGTTCTGTTTTCTTTCGTTCCAGGTGTGAACTTCCTTTCATCCCTCTGTCTCGTGATACATTCGATCGGTGAAAAGAGGAAAAAGGCACCTTGCACCCCAAATTCAGAGAAATCTGTACTCCACCTAGTGTATTTCGAGGCCCGATAAGGAGCTTTTTAATGCAGTGATTGGGCGGGCGTCTACTCGGCATCACGACGAATGTAGTAGCTTCTAATAACCTCGAAACCATTGGGTGGTAGGTTAGCGAACGTGTGCGTACTAAAGCCATTCACTACTTCTTTGCAGATAGTGGCGCTCTCGTCGGCGTTTCGTTTTTTCGGTTCCTTTTGATTGATGTATTGTTTCCCGCGCATCAACAACACCACCTGGTGCCGCCGTTCCGTGTCCGTAGAAAGAAGATGATGCTATTCGAAGAGTGATAAAAGAAGAAAATATATACTACGTCGCACTTCGGTAGCAGCGCGTCGTCGCGTCCCACATTATCGGGGTCGTTTTGTGGGCCGCATCCTGCCGCGGCGGGAAGTGCTCGCGGGAAAGGGCACGCCGTTCGTGTTCATATGTGAGTGCGCGCGTGTGTGTGTGCGCGCGCGTGTACGCAGTGCAGTTTAGTGTGAGATCTTCCTACAACGAGCCGCTGGTATTTGTTTACAAGTGCTTTTGCTGTCAGCAGCAGCAGCAGCGGCGGCTCCATCGATCGTCCTATTCCATCGATTCCTTGGCATGGGCAATCGCTAGTAGCCGGCCGTCATAGCACTGGCATTGGTGGTAGCGAGGTATCAGCAACAGCAGCAGCAGCAGCATCGCCGCAGTTTGCCGCAGCGTTTCGCTATTTTCGCGGAGCGGAGTCAAGTGACGCCGCGCATCTTTGTCTCATCGGGCGCAAGGCACACGGTGTTGTGCGCTAACATGGCAATGATGGTGATGCTGGTGTGCAAAAATCGTAGTAGCAGCAGCAGCAGCAACAACACCATCCGTAGCCGTAGCAACATCATCATCAACAGCAGCAAGAGCGACGATCACAGCAGCAAGCTGTTGTTATTGTCGTGATAGTGGTGGAGTCTATTCCCTAGTGTTCGGTACGACGACGCACCACCCGGAAAAGAGGCGGAAGCCGGTGGAAGGAAGCGAAGAAGCAGAAAATTAGGAAAGAGAGGAGAAAAAAGCTCGCCTTAGATAGGGAAAAGGCTAGGAAAAATAATCTCCCACAGTGGTTGGTGCCTCGCTTCGCAGTCACGTGTGTATGTGTACGCGTATGTGTGCGTGTTTTGGAGCGTTTGCATTTGTGTGTAGTGCGCATTTTTTCTTGTATGTGCCTCCTCCATCCGCCATAGTACACAGAGTGCGCATTGTTTACCGAAAGAGATAGGCCCGCGCGCGCGTTTGTGTGTGTGTGTGTGTTTGTGTGACGAGTGAGTGTAAGTGAAAGGATCGCAGCGTAGTTGTGTGATCGCACGGTTTCGCGGCCGAAGGCACCACCGCTGTGTGTTTTGTACACGGAAAAGAAAGGAAAACTTTGTGCAGTGTTCTTTGTGTGTGTGTGTTGTATACGCGCGTTGGAATGGATGTGTGTGCCCACGATAATGATGGTGGTTGCAAATGTGATGATTGATAAGAATGTTGTGCGACCGTCCGCATCGTCATCGTCCGCGCCAGCAGCATTATCATCGCCATCATCAGTGGCGCGTCGTGTGTGGTAGTGTGTGTCGCCGCGGTGCAAAAGTCATCCAATTTACCAAATCCCTTCGCGTCTCGTCGGCGGCTTAGTGTACACACAGTGCGTGCGTATGTTTAAGTGTGTGTCTGTGCAGGCGCGCCAGAATCGTGCCTCTTTGCTCGCGCGCGCGTGTGTGTGTGTCGCCTGCCCCCGTGGGAGGTGGGTGTATGTGCTTAAGGTGAACCGCTGATTCGCAAGCCGACAAAATCGTCGTAGCCGTCTGCACCCAACAGCACACGCACACATCGACAGCAGCAGCAGCGAACCGAACCGACCGTCAACGCCCGGGGAGCAGGAAGTGGTACCGCATTAAGCCATTTCCTTCTCCAAAAACCCGGAACAGAAAGCAGCGGAGGTGCCGCTGCGTTTGCCGCGGACGATACCACGTTTGCGAAAACGGCCGCACTCTACGGCATTAGGATAGCAACAAAGTAAGCATTGTGGAAGGCAAGTTTGGTATATGGTTAACGTTTTGTTTTGCCTCTTGGTAGGATAGTGGTCTATTCGGTATCGGTGCCGGTCTATACCCGACGGGATCGGTACCGAACCCCAAGTGGGTCGTGCAAGATCTCTCACACAGGACAGACTATTCAACTACTGTTATATTATTTGTCATGAAAAATTGGAAGAATATGAAGAACGTTGGAGGCTCCATAATTCATATTATTGAATGAACGATTGAAATTGCGTTTCTTTGTTTGTGAGTTGCTGCTAAGCATGGGAAATAATGAGCCTTTGTCAACACCAACTCCAAACATTCTACGAACAAATGGTGGGACCAATTTGATGTGATGAACTCAACGACTCGTGCGAGAGATCTACCGACATTGAAAATAGTCAAAGACCTTATAAAACTTGTGAGTAGCGAAACAAGACAGAGCTTTGAGTAAAGCTATGTATGGAGTAACCTTAAGAGCTGTTAGCTTTCAATGTGAATTCGTTGAGAGAATTCGAATAGCAACCGACAAGTCGTTGCTTCGAAGTTTGATCAAAAATCACTTTGTATCGGTATGTTACTTCCAAGTTGAATACAATCTGATGGTCAATCTGCCTCGCTTTCGAGCAAATTGATACCCAAATCTCGGTCTAGACATTAACATTCGCGACGCTCATGCAGCTCCCTGTCAGTGCTACGTCTAGTTTGAGTAGGGAATGATGGGAAATGATTACCGCTGCTATCAGTAATTGACCGGGCACGTGCAGAAGCGGCACAACATAACATACGCACACACACACGCAAATGCAAACTTTGATGATGCAAATCCTCACGTACTACACATGACGGCCATCTTCCTTTTATTCGCTACGTAACCCTTTCTTTCGTCCTTACCACACGCCCCCTTTGCAGTCTTTCGAAGCGATCCAAATCACGAGCCGAACCGTGCTGTGGGGGCTCCCCAAACATGCGTTATCAGTAGAGAAGCAAATGGAGGGGATAGGTGAGAAGGTGAGGTTGCCTATCCACGATGCTAATGTCTGTGTTTGGCAAACACAAACTATTCGGGGAAATGTAAATTGCGCGGGTCAAATCGTTGCAAAACCATCCCGTTCCCTATTCAAAGGTTAGCATTAATTCAGGACGGGTGTAGTATTACACCCCGAAAAGACGAATGATTAGCTAGCGGGTAAGAGCAAATCGATTATTTGAAAAGCGCATTCCGAAACGCTTCGATATTTAAATCGGAGCTAGGGCAAAAATGTAATTCGTCGTTCCAAACGATACTCTCACATGAAGGGTTCTGCTGGAAAAAGATGGCGGAGTGTACCACCATCTATTAGTTGCTGTGGGTGAAAAGTTTTCAACAACTGCCAACTGCTCCCGAGCAAACTTTTTCTACGGCATTTGAACGATCGTTCTCGCTGTTTTGTTGTTGCTGCACAGCGAAAGGGTCGGTAGGGAGGGAGCTGTGTGAGAAAACAGAAGCAGTGATTAGTTGTCGTCGAATCAATAATCAATATCCTAAGGGACGCGGCGTTATACATCATCCTGCAGCTTTAGTGTGAAAACCGATACCATGAGAAAGGTCCCTTGACGGTTTAGCTGAAGGCGGCGGGGAGGATATTGTAATTTCGGGGGCGGGGTGCTAACTGCGGGAGAAGGGTTTTGATTAAACCGTGGCCGGGAATTTAAACAACGGTCTGTTTTGTTCTATAGTTACGGAGGTGGATGGTGGATGATTTCCTGCTTTAAACAAGCAACACCGGTATTGAGCAGCGAAGCAGTGCTCCGGGAGAAACGGTCGTCGATGCTACTTTTCTATCCGCGTAGTAATTGTGGTTTGAGTTTTTGTGAGTTTCTTTCTAGGGTCTGTAACTCTTTAGCGCAATGATAATATCAATTTATCCCCGCACTTGATCGTATGGATAAAGTACACGATGTTAAGATGAAGCTTTAATGGACTTGCTTTTTTTAAATAAAAGATGATAGGATTCAAATTGAGATAAATGTTAAATTTTGAAATTTTGTCGGTTCATAAAAGTTGAAAAAAGGTTGAATGAATCCTGATCGAATGCTTGTAGATTCTTTTTCTAAGGATTTATGTATTTTTCAGAGATTTATGAATTTCCGAAGTTTCATGAATTTTCAATGATTCATAAATCAGTAGGAGTTCATGAATCTATGAATAAAAAAACCTTCATGTATCATGAATTTCTATAAATAATATTCTAAAAATTTATAATCTTCCGAATTTTGAGAAGTTGATTCGAGAATCACAAATCTTCAGAGATTCTAGAATTACAAGAAATTAATGGATCTCATGGATTCGATTCATGATTCAAATTTGACTCCATTGGAATTCGCCTGCAGTGAACTACCTAATGAAATACGTTCCTTGAAGCATAAGAACTTGCTGTTTTTCTTTGCTTCCTCCCACACCTCGACTGAAGTTTTTCGTCAGATTTTCCAGAACAAGCTCTAGGTTGATGTGTATTTTTTTCGAAATCCTCCTAGTTTTCTTGTTGTTCCTTAGAAACACGAGCCTAGGCAACAGACTTAGGACTTCTCTTGGCTCTTCGCCGGGAAGCAAGCCGAGGCTACTTGTGACAAAAGGGCTTTATAAGAAAATGCCTCTTTCCTTTGCCTTGCCGGAGAAATGTTTTCGCTCCGGTGTGGAGCTTTCCGTTGCTTTTTGCTTGCTGAGCTGCTTGCTGAACCTTTGACACGGCTTAAAGGTGAAGGGGGTGGAGTAGGCATCACCACCCGGGCGCTTAGAATATTGCCATGGCAAAGGCCACCGAGGCAAAGGGCAGATGCTGTCGAGAAGAATGAAAACGTTACTTTCCCGGTAGTGGTTTAGTGTGGGATGGTTGGTTCAGTGCAGACGAACCAGCAGTACACACACACACACACACACACACACACGGCTGTATCTTTCGATACACGACCGGGAGTTCGCCGCTGGTGTACCACCTCCCGAGCGTACCTTTATGACGTCTGTGGCTGATTTATTGACGATCTTCCCGCAACCCCCGTGTGTGGGAGTGGGTGGGTTTATGTGTATGAGTGTATTTGTCGGGGTGCCGGCTGCAGCAAAATACCTGCTTCATTATACACCGTCTCGTTGTCTTGCGTTGTTTCGATTTGTTCGTCCCGCCCAGCACAACGGATCGGGCCCGGGATGAACCGTCGTGATGAATAATGCAAATGCATGGGTGGCGCGGAATGGGACGCTTTTCCGCCCTCGCGAGGGGGTGGGAGGTCTCGTATCGATGCATCCCTGCGCCAAAGCCGCCTGTTGCCAGCCGCCAGCCTATTGTTCTTGGCGTGTTTTGCCAGCAAACACCGGCAGGAACGAAGAAATGATGCGGCATTTAATACTTATTAATAAACAGACTGTGCGACGGTCGGTCTGGGAAGGATGCACACGTATGGCAGCGCAACACTGAAGAGTTCACTTCACTCCATCTTCGCACTGCACATAACCGACACGCCGCTTTCCAAAGACAGCTTCTGCAACAAAACGATCAAGCGTCGTGCCCTGCGACCAGGAGGGGGATATAAACCCGTGCGAGAAAATCCTCCATAAAACCGACCCCTAGCGTCGATTATTCATCTTCATCAGCCTGCTGCTGCACGATCGGATTGAAATCGATCCTCCACTACTCTGATTTATCCGTAGCGTTATTGTGATGAGTGTTACAACCGGGAAAAAGGGCGATCATTAGCCCCGCCGGGAGGGTTCAGCTAGAGTCGTTCGAGCCCGCGGATTAACGTGAACAACCGGGACCCACGCTCTCGACACCAGAAAAGCTTAGATATTACGACCTGCCACTTTTACGACGCTCTGAGCCCCGAAGAAGGTTCTAAAGCAGCACCCCCCCCGATAAGGAAGTTTTTAAGGCCGGGGTTCCAGTGGCGGGAAAGAAATCACCGGCAAATGAGGCAGAAGAAGCGCTTGGGTTCCCGTGCGCCTCCTGTAATTGACCGCCGCTGAGATGAGCTGGGGGAGACGGACAGCCGGAGAAAAGGATGGACAGCGACAACGAAAAAATCGGGCGCCCCATTTGATGCGAAGAAGACGAAGAAGAAGGAGAACGGCTGTCGAACCGAAGCACCGCGCGCGCCGTTCGTTTTTCGGCCCTTGTTCGCGGAAGAAGGTTGATGATCACAGAGCGGCGCGGCGGCACACGCGGGCTGCGCGAAGGGCTGGTGAACTCGATCGCGAACTGATCCTGGAGCATTATTTTCTTTCGTTCTGCCTTCACGGTTCTCTTTCGCCGTTTCCTTCACCGGCGGCGCGTTAGAGGATGATGATGTGTGTGTGTGTGTTTTTGTTTCATCTCTTCGATCATTCTTTGCTTTCTTGTCGTGTCCACCATGTTGCGCAAAAAGCTGGGGCAACAAAAAGTTACGAGTGAGTTATTGATTTTTATCGATTAATTATCACCTGATTTTTGGAGGGTTGTAAAACTTGATGAACCTGGGCATTTAGGCAAGCATGATTTCTTTTATTACTGCGTTGCCTAATCAGACAATGGTTTTGAATGCTTCAGACTTGAAGAAAACTATCAGATCTGTCAGATTCGGTTTCCAAAATCAAATCTTGAAGTGAAGCTATCAACATGATGGAATCCACGTCACGAAAATCTCCGGATAAGTACCACAACCATCTCCATGACTTGTGGGTTCGACCGGTGAGGGACGCCGCTGCTCTCGAGCTATGGACAGTGGAGTGTTTTCTTAGTTTTTTGGTGTTGTAACACTTCAGTTCAGCGTTTGCGTGTGCTTGCTGTGCAAATACAGACACGCAGGGACGCACACACGCACACACACACACACACACACAACACACATTGGCACGTATCGAGGGCAGGTAAATATTGATCGAACCCGGCTTCCGATAGAAGAATCAACCGCATTGTGCATGTGGATCGCAATGAAGTGTGTCTACTTTTGCAGCTGTTGGTTTCTTTCCGACATTTTACTACATTCATGGTGCAAAACTCGTTCCGAGCGGATCGGAATGAGATTCATGCCTTATTCGTTTGTCCTGCATCCTAAACTTGCTTATGTAAAATCGTCATTTGGAGTCGGATGTCCAGACTAGATGAGTGACAAGAAGTTTGGCTCACATTCGAAATGTTTATGTCCTAGAAATAATCTGCTTGATGCTAATCCTTTTCACTATACATATATACATCTCGCTATATTTTTTCAAATATTTATACATATTCAATACTTATAAAGAATTAGATGAAATGGAACATTTTCTCTTGTTATTTTTTTCCAAGAAGCTGGTCCATAAGACTGAGAGATAGGTAAGTCAGTCATTTTCGATAGTTTCTTGGAATCAATTCTTTTGATTCTTTTGAGGAACCTGGAGATGCGATTCGAAGAGTGGTTGTCAAGAGTCGTCAAATCTAAATTATCTAAGTGTTTCAGTTGGGTTATACGTCAAAAGATGGCGCCACTCAATCAGTGTTTAAGTGATTCATTTTACAAGACATGCGACAAGTTCTCGCAATAATATGCAGAATTTGGAGTATAACTTAGGTTCACAAAGACATCCTAGATCATTCTTTGCATCGCAAGTCAATAGTTTGATCGTCACTCTCTTCTTTCAATGGTATTCCGATGATTCCGAAAAACTTCTACGCGTGCATACTTTCGCGAAGTTACGAGGTGACTCATTGCATTTAGTGAATGCGTTGCAATGAACATGCCGACCTAACTATCTGCCCTTCTTCTTCACTCTGTACTGCCCGTTTGGTTGCTGGCTGTGCGTTCGCAAACTGTGTTCACCCCTCGGGGATGAGTGATGTTTCCCATCTCTGCACATAAACTCCCATACACACTCGTCCACATACACTTATGGAGAGGGGAAGGGGCGTTAAGGGGGGGAAACACGATCGGAATGACCACAGAGCGGAACCAATCCGATTACAACTACGCGGTGCTACTGGCTGGCGCTGGTGCTGCGCTCCTGGCAGAACTTCTCTTTAAATTGGCACACACATGTACACTTGTGGCGCGGCTCCACCATCACTGCAAGTGCTGCCGGGTGTTGAAAATGAAAACGAGTAGCAGAAGAACGAACCGAGGAGTATCCAGAACCCCTTCATTCCCCACCGGAAAGGGGAGAGCTATAGGTCAGTGAGCTTTTCCGTGTCGATCTTCCGTGTTTTTCATGGGGTTGTTGCTTTTTTGTTGTTGCAAGGGTTCTGGTGTAGTAACTGCGAAAAAAAACGCGATCGTTCGTCATATGCCATGTGGTGGTTCATGGAGCCGATCAATTCGAGCAGGGTGTTTATTTGGAAGAGAGAGAGAGAGAGAGAGAGAGAGAGAGAGAGAGAGAGAGAGAGAGAGAGAGAGAGAGAGAGATATTTTTTTTTTCTACCTATCCCTTGTTCATCGTCGCCTCGTTTGATCGCGAAGGGTGTGCGAAGTGGGCATCCCTTTTGAGGACCACCGGGAATCATGTCCAGGGCATGTCCAGAACCAACAAGAAGAGGGGTTGAAAATCGTTTCCACGCTTTCAATTTATGTACTCCGCTTCTTTCTGCATTCGCACGGTTTCATCCCTTGCTTTTGGTCTCACCCCATGTCCCATGTGTGTGTGTGTGTGTGTGTGTGTGAGTCCGCTTATCACGTTTGCTGCGTGCTTGCGCTTTTACGCTAATCGCAAGTTTAGCTTCTTCGTTTTGCATTTCGAAACAGACGCGACCGCGTACGCCGATTGGGGTCTCGCCTTTAGGGCGCTCGAATTTCTTGCTTACACTTGCATTGGAGGGATGTTTTTTTGTTGTTGTATTTATTCCTACCCCAAGCGCTGTTGAAATTCTACACAACTCCTCGTTGGCCGGTCGGAACGCGACCTCAAGCCAGCTCCTGTTAAGTAAACGAACTGTCGCTGCTTCGTGCAGTCAGCATTAAATGGAATGAATAATGGACATTTATGCTGCGCTGGTGGATCGCGCTCGCGGAGGGAAAACAATCCGGATGGGATGGAGAAGTAACGCAAAAAATAAAAGAAAAACTATCTACAGTTATAAATGGTCAAGTCATAATACCTTTTCACAGGTGGCGGTAGCAAACAGTCGCCGGCCCCTCGGTGTGCGTGGGATATGCCTGTTTCTGTTCGCAAGATCGTGCTGAGTGCACGAAACATGAGTAACAACGTGACTGACATTATTATTAGTAACCTGTAGGTATTGTTTTTCATACGAAGAAGATACTTCTGTGAGGTAATCGCAAGAAGTAGCTCGAAGGATACCGGGCATATGGCATTCCAAGAAGCTTCTAATGGTCATGACATCTCATGAATATGGGATCGAAAATGGAATTATAAATGATGTTTTTACATGGCTCCCAGGATATAGCAAATAAATTATGAAATAAATACATAAATAAATAAATAGGTAGTAAAATTAATAAATACTTCAATAAAGAAAAAGTAAATAACCCAAAAATTGAAAAAAAAAACATTGAAAAGTAAATCAATAGACAAAAAAATGAATGAATAAAAAATAAAATAAGAGTAAAAATTAAAAAGTTTTTAATTTTTTTCTATTTATGCTTCGATTTAACATGTTCACTGCAATATGTAGAACAATTTTCTTTCATAAACTAAAAATAGTTTAATAATTCTCAAAAAGTTCTAGACGAGGATATTTTGTCGAGGAGGAAGAGCTTAAAAAATAAGTAAATGATCACATTTAACATGATAGCCACCGCGCACAGTCAACGCTGTTAATGCATCATAATTGACCAGCGAACGCTGGCGCCACAGACAGCCAGACCCTGGCGTCAACTTTTCCTCTTATTGAAAATCTAAAAAACCGCATAAATAAGGTTTAAAGCCATTGCACGGGAAATAAAAATCTCCCTGCCCCGGGGCACGTCGATCGTTGTTTTTCGTTTCCCCGCTAACCCTTAAACCGCTCACACTCCCCACGGAACGCGGATCCCAGTGTGGATGCGGGCAACGAGTGGAAGAATAACATACTACCGGAAGGGGGACGCAAAACGTAACCATTTCCATATTACATTGTTTGATATTCTCCGCCGGGCGGAATTGTGTGCTTTTCCTCGTTCTCTTCGCGCGCGCCCTTCCTGCAGGGTTCCTTGACTTTTCCCTTCTTGATGGCAGTGTAGTGCTGCTTCTGCTGCTGCTGCGGCTGTCCGTGATAGTCTGTGTGTAAAACAAGCAAACTTTAGCCGTAACTCAATTTATATCGCCCAAGTGTCCGTTGGCTGTTATTCTGAAGTAATAGAACGAGCGAAAGGGAGGAGATAGAGGGCCTGCGCAGAGGGCGGAAAGGCGACCTAAAAGCTCTTTTGTGAACCTCGGCGGTGGATTTGGCTTGGGGCAATGGAGGAAAACTGTTGAAAAGGGGAAGGGGGCATTTCTACAGGGACACGTTTTCGACTCGGCCCGGAGAGATCCGTTGCGTACCAGTGGCATTTGACAATGTGGCTCGTTTACTCATCCAATTATGTGCGTTTTTCTTCCGTCTTTTGTCTTTTCCCGTGAAACAAGCCTCGGCGAAAAGGGTTGCGCAGGATGTTGTCCTGCGGATGGATAAGTGTGATGGAACATTCTATCCGTTGCTTTATCTGTCGAATCAGTTTTTTTTAAGAAGTACATACACAACATACTCACGGATTTGCCGGTATCTCCATAAAATATGCTACACAGTGCCGCTGCGTGTCGTGTGTGTGTGTAACTGGCGATGGCAGCAACATAAAACTCGGAACTGTGTCGTAGACATTTCGGCGACGAGAATGGTACGTGAAGAGGCGCTCACACATACAGAGGTGTGTGAGAGAGAGAGAGAGTGTTTACTAAAATGAAACGAACCGGGGCGGATGTGGGTGACCGTGACGACAGTTTGTTGAGCAAAACTTGGTCCGATAACATTTCCCTCTCGAATCGTAATATTTTGAGTTATAACCTTCGTCCAAAGTGAGGTTAGGTTTTCACCGGGTGCCTGTGTGTGGGATTAGAAGAGGTTGGATGCTGCGAGATAACCATAGGATGTAGTCGTAGCGTGTGCAGACTGGAGAATGTGTATCGATTATCGAAATGAAAAACGGAAAATGTTTCTCAGTACGGCGAACCGCAACAAAAGAAAGGGAAACTCTCATGCGATTATGGTGTTACTGGGTGGGGATCGATCGATTTATTTTACACGCTCCAGTACGCTCTCTCCGGCACAACATTATCTGCAGTTCCGTGTGGAGATATTAGTGCGAGAGGAGCCGATAAAAAGCAAAATTATAAGATTTTTATCACCGCTCCAGAAGCGCAAAAGGAATTCCAATGTTTCCGAAGTCTTGGCTCCGGCTCTCGTTACATAGTTTTCCGAGTGGAAAAGACGAAAACAGACAAAGAGCGTCTGCATGGTTTGCCAAAAGCTACGACGGACGTGGTGAGTGAAAATTGCAAATGTAACGTAATTACCGTGAACGGAAGAGGAAATAAGTACGCGCCAGGGGAACACGGCGGACGCAGAGGGGCGCGTCTGTAGGAAGTTAGAGACGTCTTCCCACAATAATCTCTTCAACTAGCACAGGGAGACCGACCACAGGTGCTTTGACCGAGCATAGAAAACACTGCCGGCGTCGTTATTGCCCTCCACTGCTTGATGGAGGAAGTGTCCATTCTTGTTAGGGTCATGGAACCAACACAATGGCTTCTGGAATATCACGCCGTCTTCCACAGTGTGTGGAGCTCCCAAGACACGGGGGGACCGAGCACAAGAAAACGTTCGTTCTAATCGTCTGACTGGGTGATGGCAACGACGGTTCTGCGTCTGAGAGCGTACCACTACGCCAGAGTAATAATTGATAGACGCGTGAATAGTGTCTCGCGAACTGTGTCTCATGGAGTGGAGCGACTGGCGGATGGATGGACAAACAATTCAAGACTAGTTTTGGATCGCATCGATTATCGCGACAACCGATCAGCCGTAGAGGTTTAATTTTGATTCTTACTTTGTTTAATGCTATTACTTCTCAAAAAGGTCATAAAGAGATTCTTGCACACTTGCGAGTAACGTAGAGAGACGCATTGCAGAGAAGAACTCCACAAGCTTCTTTGTGTTCTCGTGCACTGAAGACGTTGCGGACTATCGACTTGAAGCCTTGTTTTTCTCTCTTCCATTTGGTTTGGATGTTTTATGGACGTGTTTGGGTTGTGGAGTACACAATTATCCACAACATCTCCGAGGCATGATCTTCGTGCCGGCCGTCGTGGTTGTTGTCAAAACGGGTCGGACTTAGCAGAGGTACTGCCGTAACAGTGGCTACCTAATCAAACTCGAACATCTTCTGAGCGTTGTGTGCCTTACCATGCACCAGATGGGATGAAAAGTTCCTGGAGCAGCACAATTAATGTGGCTCTATTTTATGGGCCGAAAGTATAAACAAATAGTACACTTTATTTCTGTAGGCAAACATCTCTTAAGCCCCATAACAGTGTAGTATATTTCTTCGTCATATCCTACGAACTTTCCACTGCGTTCCGCTGATGGTAGAGTTCGATTGAAGAAGGCGCCGGCTTGGTTTCCCCGGCACGGGACACCAACATGCTCTCTACTTCCTACATGCATTTCGGCTGGAAATTGGTTCGTGTTTTGCCCGAGGCTAGAACATGCTATATGGTGTGTGCGGTGCGTGGTTTACCAAAGAGATGTCCGTCCTAGCAGTGTTGGCAGGCAAGTTGGCAAGCGCTGTGAAAAAGGGAAGGCAAACTCAACGAAGAAGTTTCCGCAGCGAGCGTGAGGGCAATTTGTAATGTTTCAGAGAGCGAGGAAGAGAGATACACGGTAATACAGCCGCGGTCAGATGCATCCCTTCGAGCGGCTGTTGTATGCTGAACTCCAGCGGAAATCGATCGATTGCAATTTTAAATATTGCCTGCATCTCTGCCATTTGGTGTGTGGGGGTTACTTGATATACATTTTTGATGAGGATCTTATCCCAGATAGTGTTTTTTTAATTTCATTTATTTTATACAAACAGTTCTAGTTTAATTCCAATAATAACTGGTTGTGATGTATGTAACTTCCAACTCTGTTACAAAGACTGCACTGTTTGACAACGCCTCTCCCGGAAGCAGGAACTAATGGCTTAGCCAACGTATGCTACGCACAATGAGACTGCATGAGGTTAGCACACTTAATCCCTTATTTTGTACACAGAAGAGACTAAGCTTGGAAGTGGTAGCGCTGCGGGGCCGAAGCTTGAATGACGTTATTAAATTCGGCTGCAAACAACACCTCCTCCCAGCGGGATGGCATGTCTGCGCGCTAACAAACACACACTTACACCCAACATCGACGGCCCTAAGCGGCGAAACACAATCGTAATCGATTGTTTGTTGGATATCAGCCCGCCGTGGGCCTTCGCAAAGCGAAAGAAACCGTTTTGAAGCCGGGAGCTAAGCTCCTCTTCCCGTATGGAAAATAACTGAAATTCCATGCTTGGGAACACGGCTGTATCTTGCGATTGAGCCGAGAGTGGGAGTGATACAATAAAGGACAAGACACGGAATGTATTTTTCTATCGATATTATTGAGGAAATTTAGGAAATACATAAGGGAGGGATAGGAAACCGAACACGAGCTGTTAAAGCTCCATTCATTGTTTTATTATTGGAAGAAATTTTAACAAACAAACATCATCGGGACAAAAAACCGCCCGGTGATGATGGTGGGAGTTTTTGCATGACACCCGGGACATGGGACACTCCGGCACATGGAACCGGCACAAAACAGCAAATGGCTGCTGGAAAATGGGCCCGACGGGTTACGGGGGGGGGGGGGGGGGGGGGGGGGGGGGGCGGGTGAAACCCACCCACCCACGCTGGGATGTCATTGTTGCTAAGCAATCACGGGATCGTCGAGAGGTAAGAGATGAAATTGCGTTCCTTTTTCGCTACATTGTAACCATCACATGCGCATGCTGTGTGCCCCTAGGTGGAAGGTTGCTAGTGTATGTGTGATTATCCTGTAACATTACACCGATAGGCGAAACAGGAATACTAATGGGAGGCACTCTGTGTGAGAGAGTGAGCGATAAACGAGTTACATTTTGGGCGACTACTCGATTTCAGGTTCCTACGCAACACTGTAAAGGGTGTTACGGTATGTGTTTGTCAAAAATGGTTCAGGCAGGCTGAAGGGGTCTATTTATTCATATTATTGAACGTACAAAACCTACTCTTAACTCATTCGTCAGAGTTCAAGGCGTTGCAGTTTTGTGTGAATCCTTAACATGGCGTACTAAGTGTGTATATTATAGTATAGTATATCAGATTGAATTTGCAGCTGCAGAAATGCACTTACAACTTACAAACAGAGGCAGTAATATTAGGTCATTCTGTGTTGAGTGATATTTCTAAATTGCGATGAAAATGACGATAAACACGGTGGGGAAACATACATAATTTTTTGACAATATAGACCAGATGTATCACAGCAACTGAGATAGAGAGGCGCCATCTTTTGACGGGTGATGCAACTGAAACATTTACAGGTTGTTTTTACATTCTGCGAGTAAACTTTGTCATATTTGAAATGTTTTAAATCTTGCCAGGACCAATATCCAATGGCAGACACCTATTTTCTCAGCTGCTTTGGCGATTTAGCGATACATATGAAGAAGATCGTAATTTTGAAATGCTGACAACTGATTCTTTTACTACTTCGTTGGAATTTGCTGAAGCTAGTCAGTTGGTTGGAATTAAATTACGAGTGCTGCTTGTCGATTGCATCCTCATTCTACCCAGAGAGTACATGTGTGGATTATTTTCTTTGAGCTCGCTCCCAAACGCTTTCCTACACTCTGTTACCAGGACCCTTCGAGGTGTTTTAATGCATCAAATGGTTGACTAACACCACATTACGGTTGTATTCGACGGAAGCTCTTCTGGTCTAAATTACCATCTAAATAACATCGCTGAAAACCGCGTTCCACTCGCTTGTCAACACCACATGCAAAAGGAAGAACCAATTGCATCCGTTCGGGCGTAAGGAATTTCCATCCGCCACATGTAAACGTACACACACCCATTTCGTTGGCGAAAGTTGAACCCGGTGGAATAATGTTGAGCTATTGAAGATGATCGCGCCTGTGCACCGTGTTCCGTGTGCCGGGTGGGAAATAAATTTCCTTAAAGTGCAACTATTTTTTAACATTCTCCGCGTGCAACATCCGATGCAGCGCGAAACATTTGGCCTGGGGTGCCCATCATCTCGCACACCCCACTCACACCCCGTTGCATTCGATTGCACTCGACACTTGCCGACAGACGGGGCAGCACTTGCTTTGGCGCAAGCTGAGTTTCATTCATCCACTCAGCGGCGCAGCCTACACAAATATCGCATACCGGCGGCGGGCGTGCGATCTTTTGGCACTCTATTATTGGATCCGGTAGTGCGCGAGTCAGCTTGATCGCGGGGTGTGTATGTGTTTTTGTTTTAGTTTTGTTGCATCTTGTCGAGACCGTCGGATCTGACTTGCAGAGCGCGCGATTGGCTGGGTCGGTTGGCATTCCTCACTAGTAGGGCGGCATTATTATTATTGCTTGCACATGCTGCATGCAGGCCCGTTCGCGAATGAATGAACGAATTGTAGGAAGTGCTATTTTTGTTTTATTTTTTATCTTTTGATTTACGCGTACGTTTGCACAATGTGCGAGTGCAACACTTCCGCTCTATAATTGCAAATATTTGCTGAGGGCTTCGCATGATCAGCAAACCAATGAAAGTTACAAAAAAGAAACCTTACAGATAGTAATAGTGTTGCAGGATTGAAAAGTAATGCTTCTTGTTTGAAGATCACAACAAGAAGTCGACAAACGTGTTTAGCTGCCGTTAAGAGTGAGATAGAAATAGTTTGTTTAAAACGAGTATATTATCTCCTTCTAATCTAAAAAAACAAGTATTATTTTCTGTTTTTTTCGCAACATGCCCAAAAACATGTTGTTCCCTCTACGTTTGAAAGGATTTTTTTTCACCCAAAGCCTCCACAATAAAGGCGATCATGCCACGAACGAGGGTTGGTACGAAAGCAGCTGAAGGTTCAAATCAAATTCGCCAGGCGGACGAAAGCGACGCACAAGTCGCCCAAACCCAGCAAGACACAACAAAAACAAACAGACGACCACAAACGTCGTCGTCCGGCCGTCAAACCAAACAGCAACAACACGAACAAAACAAAAAAAAACGAACCCCCCCACCGGCGGGACAAGAAGCGAACGTTGCAAAACAAACAAACGGGCGGAACACGGAAAGTGCGAAGAAAAAGAAACCACCGCCGGCATGCGCTCGGAATGACCTCACAGTTCATTAGCACACAAGTTCACGCGGTGTGTGGTGGTGGTTCGGGTGGTCGAATCTCGTTTTAAACCTCGATTCATCGACAGCCGCCCGCCTGTGGGTGTGATCAAGCGGTAGCAGGGTTTCAAGGAGCCACTCGCGCCACCCACCCAGCGGCCATCACCCATTCCTTCTTTTTCGCTCGAACGCGTCAATCAGCGCGACGATTTCGCTTGCTGCCCTGCCCGAATTTACTCTCACTCGCCTCGCACAGGATGACGCTGATCGTCGATGCACCAAGTTTGCAAGATCCGACCATAGGTCACTCTACGACTGGCTAAGCCGAGTGTCAGTGTTGTGAATCGTGTAGGTGTGGTAGAAGCGAATCATTGGCCAACCGAATCAAACGGCGCGCGCTCTGGTTTGCATCGAATGTGCCGATTATGTACACAAAAAAACGATGCCAACAGCGAGCAGCCAACGCTCTGATAACCTTTTTTTCGGGTGGCTTCCATTTTGCCGGCCGGGATTGTTTGTGTGCGTGTGTTTGCACCGGGGGCAAACCTTTTGACCCGCTCTCTGCTGTGGGACGAAGATGAAGTATGCCTCATCAACAGCAGCAGCAGCAGCCGCAGGCGTGGATCACCTTCTGCAGAATCTCGTCGCCGTGATAACCTCTCCCATTGACCCCCGTGGCCAGTCATGTCTTGATCGGTGGGGTTTTTTGTTGTCTTTTTCGGGATGTGTGTCCACCCGGGTCGCGGCGATCTAAAAGTGACCACGATGATCTTCCTGAATAGAATTCTGCATGTCATGGTTCCGTTTTGTCAGATGGTTCTCACACAACACAGCGCGCGGGCTGGCTTCTTGCTTCGGGAGGTAGTTTGTTTTCTTCGCTCGTCGCCCGGTATTCCGTTTCATCATCCGTCTTCCTCGTGCAACCATATGGGAGCACGCTTGGAAACGGGATGTCTGCTCGGTCGCTTTGCCGAGGGCGAGGAAGATCGGCTGGGAGGAAGATGTTGAATGAAAATACACGCACACAGCTGGTAGTGTGAGCAGACACAAAATAATCAAAGATCAGTATTAGATCATGCACAGAGTTCGCATATGTGCGCCACATTGCTCGGAATGTTTCGGTAGATCTTCAATCATTTGACGGACGTAAGAAATGCGAGCGATAGTTTACTCACCTATTGATAGCTATAATGATAACTTTATGGTAATGACAATAGATTGATAGGTTATTTAAGCCAGGCTATTACAACGGAGTAACAGACTCATTAGGGTACTAACATTTTCTAGATTATAATGGAGATTATGTGCTTTAACAAGATAGTTGCAATATGTATACTAGATCTTTTCTAGAATCTGTGTACGATAGGAAATTATCACATAAATGTGATAAAAAATCTTTTTATAGGATGCAGGATAAGTCCCTCAACGACCTTCTTTGCTTGTAACCTGACGTTTCTGGATTTTCAGACTTAACCATTTATGGTATTGTATAGTTTGTCCTGAAAGTCGCCAATAACTTTGAACTGACACCAAGTCAGTGGAAGAAACTTTCATTATCATTATATTAGGATGTTTTTGATACACAATCGTAATCAGAATCTTAAGCAATTCAAACTAGATGTAGGGATCAGTTCAGATTTTTGAAGTTACTTCTTCTAGGCTTCTATTTCGTACAATTCCAAAGTAACATTTTCTTCTTTTCTTATCGTTACAGATTAGTATGGAAAAAGCAAAAGCGTACATCAAAAACGAATTACGTGGGGGCTCCCTAGCGCAGCCGGAGCCCCCGCCACCACCGTCGCACCATCAACACCATCAGCAACAGCATCAGCAACAGCATCAGCAACAGCATCAGCAGCATCAACAGCATCAGCAGCATCAACAGCATCAGCAGCATCAGCAGCATCAGCAGCATCAACAGCATCAACAGCAGCACCAGCAGCCGCCCCCAAACGCCTCCGCCCATCCGTACCATCCGCACCAGCAGCACCATCTGCAGCATGGACCGCCGGGACCACTGCCACCGTCGCATCCGGCACATCTGCTGCCGGTCGTGTCGCAGCACAACACACCGGTCTCGGCCGCCGCCTACCACTCGCACCACCCACCGGTGGGGTCCCGGTCGCCGTCGGTCGTGTCGCTCGACGACCCGGCCAACATCTGCTACGTGTGCGGTGCGCACGGGGCCCAGGACAAGTACTACCTGCGGGTGCGCCAGAACCCGGACAACCCGAACGAGCCGCACTTCCCGCTGCTGGAAACGCACACCCCGCCGGCCGGCGTACCCGCCTGGACGCCGGCGAAGGTGGGCGTCCGGTCCTGCTACCTCTGCTTCACGACCTTCGCCCAGCAGTGGGAGTACCACGAGCGCGAGGGCAAGCCCGTCTCGCAGCGGCTGTACTGGCTGAAGCGCACGGACGACAAGAACTACATCGGCGCGGAAATGAACAGCCAGGGCGAGTATGCGGCCCAGGTGTTGGGGCTGAGCGCGGACCATCTTGGTGGGGGTCCACCGCCACCGGGCGGCGGTTACGTTGGCGGTGCCTCGCTGCAGCCGTCGTCCGGTGGGGGTGGTGGCGGCAGGGCGGTAACGACGAGCCCTCGGTCGTCCCAGTCGCAGACATCGGGACCGGCAGCACCCGGCTCGTACCCGCTGCCGACGGCACCACGCAACGAAAGCCCTCTCCGTGGTGCCGGTCCCCAGCGGAACGAATCGCCGCAGCTGAAGGGTGAGGGATCTTCCGCACCACCGTACCACCCGGCGAAGCGCTTCCTGGAGAATCATCTCGCAAGCCAAGCTGGTGGGGCTGGCAGTGGAGGACCCTCGCCAGGAACGAACGCAAACACCACCGTCCAGCAGGCACCAACGTCGCGTCCCTCAAGCCGGAACGAGAAGTCCACCACACCGCGTCCCAGTACGCACGACAACCCGTCGCCGGTGCCGTCGCCAGCCGGCGCCGGCGCCAATCTGCCCAACCTGCGCTTCGATGGCCGAAAAATGTCGTCCTTTGCCCACCACAAGCTTAAGATGGTGAACTACAACAGTAGCACCGGCGCCGTGGGTGCGGAGCACGGCCGGAATCACCTGGGCAGTAATACCGCCGGACCACTGTCATCCTCATCCAGCACACACTCGACCCAACACCAACAGCAACAGCAACAGCAGCAGCAGCAACAGCAGCAACAGCAACACCATCAGCATCATCTCCGGCTGGAGGAGGAAGGTGCACTGGATCTGCGAAACTCGGCTGCGGGTGGTGGTGGTGCCGGTGGTAGCGCATCCTCGGTCGGTGGTCTGCTCCCGCTTGGGCTAGCGGAGGAGAGCAGTTTGCGGGGCAGCGGTAGTAACAGCAACGGTAGCACCGGCAGCACCGGCACGGACATCCTCGATCTGTCGATGCCGGACAAGAACTCGATGACGGAGGTGTGCTACGTGTGCGGTGACGAGCACCGGCGGGGCAGCCTGATGGAGATCGCGACCGTCAAACCGAAGGACGTGAAGGACCAGGAGAAACCGTACTTTCCGATCTTCGACGAAACGCACGCCAGGTAGGGTTGTGCCGGCGGAAGCCAGTAAAGACTGCGTACTAATGTTCTACTTTTCATCTTGCGCAGGCCGGCACGTTCGCGTCCGAAGGATCCGAAGGGCATGGTGCAGGCGTGCAAGGCATGCCACCAGTATCTGCTCAATCAGTGGCAATCGTTCAACGTAAGTCACTCGTATTATTTCTATGTTTTCTAGTTTATTTGTTGTCTTGAGGAGTTCTTAGTGATATAGTAGAATAACGTCGAATCGTCAGTCAGAAAAACGTCGAAGAACTTTCTGCCAACGAGCTGTTTAAGATGGTGTGTCTGGCGAGTCTAATGTCAACAATTCGCTGAGTTATAATGTTGAAGTCCCGGCTGACCTCTGGCCCAAGATAACTCAAGTGTTGGATGACTTAGAAGGTCCGACCACCTATTAGAATATGCTGACAAGTGTCGCTGATTCACGTGCAAGTTCACTCTGCTGTCGTTATTAAAAGAATAGAATGCTTACACTCAACCCCTCTTTTCGACAAATCAAATTTCCAATGTGTTTTTGTGCTTTTGGACGATAATGTTTGTATTTGTTCGTGCGTCCAAATTTCTTAGTAAATGTATGTTTGGAGCTCTGTTCCGTACAGTTTGACTGTTAGTTTTATCCCTCGTGCTTGTGTACGTTTCTAATAACTGTCAAGTTATTTACTCTCAACCTAGCATTACAAATTTGTTTACAGTGTGACCGCTCCTGTTTTGTTGGTGTAGTCTGTTCGTTAAAAATTCTACCGCCAGAAACCATTTTTTTAACATATTTGTTGTTATTGACTTCATGTTTAGTTTTTTTTTTCTTTGAAGATACATTTCCATTGCTTTTTATAGCAAGTTCGCAACTCACCGTCCAATCAGACCGTGAATGTTCGAGGTTTTTTTGCCACATAATACGCGGTTATAAATAATTACATTGAAACTTCTCTGTAGGAAAAGAGAATATAAGGAGCTCTGTTACGTGCTCCAGCGTTGCACAAAAAGAGGTCTATTTTGGGGTCAAATCAATAGTCGCTTTGCAATGTTGTGTGTGTTTTTTTTTCGCGCGTACTCCCTGTGAAGTTATTCCTTTTTTCATAGGTGTACGTGCTTTGATGCGCGCGTCCTACGTAAATCTCTCTTCACCTTGGCGATTTGTTTTTCCTGTTTTGTTTAGCAAAAACTACTTACACAAATGCAATAAAAAGTGTGTTACCTTGCCCGGAGAGGTGTGCGTAGGTTGGTAAGCTATTTTTATAACTCATTAGCGGCCAGTAGGTAGAGGCTCTTCCTTTTTTGTGTTGATGTATTTTGTCTGTCTGGTTTTCTTGAGTGTTGTTGGATTGGTTTGAGGTATTGAATGACATTGCGCTAACCGATGACGGTTCCTCTGTGTGATGGCCGGGGAAGTTATGGAGTGGCCTTAAGTGGAAGTGTCAAGTAATGTTTAACCCGTGCTCTTGACGATTTACGCTTATATGACAAAAACAGAAAAGGATATTTTCAACTGTAAACAGTTAGCGTAGAAAGTCGGGCTTTCCTATGAGTTCTGGAGGTTGCCAATTTTCACAACTCCTTAAACCACTCACTCCACGTTCCGTTAGTGTGGCTCATTAGCGCAGGGTTGGCCGCCTCACGCGTGATCAAGTTCGTGCAGGGGTGGCTTGGGGGTTGTTGCTCGAAAGATGTGTTGTTGGTTCTTTGTGCTGAGCTAGGCGTGCTGAACACCTAACACACCTATGGTACGTGAGCCAGTTGCCTCGAGCTGCCCTAACGCCCGCACGGGGGTTTGTTGTCAATTTGCACCGTCAATTAGCGACGCAGCACGGCGAGGATGGTTCCGCATCGAAATGTTGTGTACCGATTTCCAATCTTCCGGGAACCGGATTGAGGTGGATTCGGTTCGGTTAGTGGCAGGCAGATCTCGCTTGGCCGCCGAGTACCTTCTTGGCAGCGAGTACGGGAGGAAGATGGGGCCAGCTCACACACGTCGTATTGTGATTAGAGGAGAGGCATCAACGAAGAAAAAAAAACACTCTCGTGTGTTAAACGAAGCGCGCTACGACGGCGGACGGGTTGTTGCCCAAAGGAGTGGTGCGGTTCGAACGATTATCGGCAAACAGCTTCCTCTCGCCCGGCCATTATGTCAACGGGACGATAAGCCGTTTTTCTGTGTTGTTAGTTCGCGGTCGAACGTGACTCACCAATTGGCACGGTTGGGTTGGGAGTGTATATGACCTTTCTTCCTCCGCAGGATGGCCCGGCCCCGGTACTTGCTGCTGTGCGGTTTGCACGATGTGTTTTCGTATATGTCTTTCTGCACAATATTTGCACTTCTCCAATTTGGCTCGAGAGGGCCTTGTCGTCACATGATATGTGGTATATGGTTGTTGTGGATAGCTGATGCTAAGCAAGCGTTTCAAACGACAGGAACGCACAACAGGTCTTTCTTGATCTTAAGGCCTACTTAATGAGTACCGTGAAAGTGAACGTGACCTTCAGGCTTGAAGACTTTATCATATACCAACCAAAATATCAACCAAACCACCGAGTATAGAACGCCTAAAGAAGAAGACTTCATGCTTTAGTGAGTATTTCGCGAACTAGAATCGAAAACTCAATATTTTATGTTCATTTTCATTCGATCACTAAATGGGCCTTTAGGTTGTATAGCTCGACTACTAAGAATTGGACTACTAAACCCAACACAACATTGTTTTCAGGCTCTGCTGCTCCCCAGATCCGCTTTGAGACTTCCCACCGAAAGGAATTTTTTCGAGACCTTTGATTTGTGAAGTTCAGTTTATACACACAGATCTGCTCGTACTGATAATCGCCGTGTTTTGCTATAAACCGATCTCTTGTTTCGCTCTCGCCCATCTCATATACGCCTGCAAGATGTGATAACGAACCTCAGGAGCCAGCGGCAGTGTGCATCATGATTCGCCGCAGATTTTCGCAGTGTTGTTATACGAAGTTCTCGTGAGCTGTTTGCGTGTGTGCGTTGCCTTGTGTGCGTTGCCCATCGGTTGCCTTGTGCGGCTCCGTTTCCGACGACACCCACACGAGCGGAGAGAACATAGGGCGCCCGTCTCCGTGTATGCTGCACACTGCTGTTGCCGTGAGACACACATCACTATCTTCCCCGACGCTGCGGGGTTGTTGTGCGCGCACGGATGCTTAGGACATCGTTTGGGCGTCGATGGCGCTTCAGTATCTCCTTGCCAATTGTGGGGTGCGAACTGGTCTGATACGTCACACCGGCCGAGGCAGTTGCGCGAGTTTTGTTTTGCTACGCTACTGTCGGTGTTTTTATGGTGCCTTTTCGTGCGTGTGTTTGTGTTTTTTTTATATCACAACGATAAACCAGTTCTCGTGGAAGTTCTTGAAAACGGTGACATATTTCGTGTGGTCGATCTGGTCGATCGGCGAATAAACATGCTGTAGGCTACAGCTGACGTACTGTGTTTCGGTCGTAAAGTTAAGTGTGTGTTTAAAGTGGTCTGAAGTTGACTAACGAGAGTTTTTAAAAAAAAGTTGAACACAATAAGGAATATTCCTTACCGCAAACATTGCAAATAGTATAGTGGATACAACTTTAGGTCGTTAGAAATTCTAAAGCAACCTTCAAACATTTATTTTTCGCTATTCACCAGTGACGGATTTACGATGACGTTGGTACGTAATTGTTCAAACATTGCGAGTTGATTACAAATGTACCCGAAATATTTTACGAAAAGCATAATAATTAAGCGAATGAGTGTATACAGCTAGCTCCACGCTCATATTCAAATGAAAAAGAGCTACAAAAATCGTTACAAGCATAATTCGGAGGGGGATAAACCAACCCTAACTAGATTTGGTTGCTTATACAAAAAACACCCCATCCCATCTCCCCATTGCCTTATCGCTGTTGGACCCACCGTGCGTTTGGCTGGAAGAAAGGAGGGGAGGCGTTCGCAGTGCGGAAGGGCTGAAAGCGATCGCGATAACGAACCAATGAATTCCGGCATTTGGAACCGCTATTTTCTCAGGTGGCTCCCGGGGTTTTTGGGTGGATTTTCTGCTTCTTCTTCGTCTGGTGCTTTCCGTATCGCACACCCCGGTGGTTATCAACGGTTGCGTTAGTCTAGCAGCCAAAAAAAGCCCCTCCTTCACACTAAAACGCACGGCCGTCCTCTCCAATGCAGCTCTCCTTCCTCTCGAACCGCGCGTTATCGTCTTGACGTATAGCTCCGCGTGGCCGTGAACTAATACCATTTCTAGTGTGCTTAGGAGGAGACAGACGACTGCCAGTCCGGGCCCAGCTTGGCCTCTGTGCTTATGTGTGTTTGTGTGGAAATGTATGGAGAAACACTGGGTTGGTTGGGGAAATCCACTTCCACGTCCACTGCTCTGCCGCAAGCCAGCTCACCGAACCGGTCCGAACCGGTTTCGCTGTACGTTGAAACACGCGGATCGGGAGCGAAACTCGACCGCGTGTGCGGGTGGCCGGAGCACAATGCTTTCTTCCTCCCCGCGCTCGCACACGTCGCAGCACCATTGTCGGTTGACGTTGTCGCCACCTTTGGGTGAAGGCTTACATCCATCAAACCGATCGCCCGATGCGGTCGGTAGTGGGCGGGGGTGGTGATGCGGTGGCGTGAGAAATGTGATTGATTCAGTTGGTCCGAGGGGGGCGCTCTGGTGGTGGTGGCGCTATCGATCGATTCGTTTTACACAGGCCATCTAATATCGGCTGCCATCTTTTTATGACACTCGCAGCGGGCATATAAACAAAAAGAAAGGATGTTTTGTAGGTTCTTTTGCATTGTAGGCTTGCGTTTGGTTTTTAGGAAAACGAAGTGAGATAAAGCTGTCTCTTCGAATGTCGAAAAATAGCATTTTGCGCGATTCGATCGCATCGAATGTCAGGGATTCGCTCGCACCGAATGCCAGTTTCAAACGATTACCTTTAGCTATTATGTACTCTTTGTTTAGGGGCGTTCAAACTAAACGGATGCCGAGAAGTCTAATTCGCAATATGACTTTATTTGTTCAGCCTAATGCTAACAAAAAAAGTATCTTGATGATACAGATAACCCTATCTATTTCTTCTGTTCCTGTTCGCCAAAGCCGGAAGTCATGACTGGAAGTCAGGAAGTTTGCTCAAATAAAGAAGTCAACAAAACTGATAACACATGGAAAAAAGCTAACTATTTCACAGCTTTCTTATTTGAGAGGATGCTCCAACGAACAGAAGAAGTGAGCAGCAATTAGCAAGACTTGACCACTCCATGGAAACTCCATGGTCGCTATGTCGGATGAGAATGATGATGATGATGATGATGATGTGTGGATCGCAAATGAGATTGGGCGGTGGACTTTAGCCCTACGAGCTACTCAGTTCTTCCCGGGCTTTATCACACCTGCCGAGAGCGGACAACGGATCGACTCTGACACCTCCGTTTGTGTGTCTCGATGCGAGGAGTTAGCGCGTAGCTTGACTTTGTTTACTTGCGTTGGGCTCCCCGTGTGAAGTGCGAGAAAAACACAGCAGCAACACACATCGTGACCTTGCGGGGTCAGCAGTGCCCTGGTCTCGGCCCTGTTTGGGGTGGTACGCTTCGCAATTCTCCCATGCGCTTATCAGCCGGCCCGGGAACCTTCCCTGTTTGTTTGTTCCGAGCAGAAGGAATTTCCTCGACCCGAATATTGTTTCATGCCCGTCGTGCCTGCTCTTCTAATCGTCAACAGCGCACCTCATAATCGACAGCAGCGTTCCCGCGGCCGTAGCGTAGTGTGGTGACCCTTGGGTTCGCCAAAACATCGATCGCGCGCGGCCGCGTGTGTCGGTGGTGATGATCTTCTCCCCATCAGCAGAGCGCTCCTATCAGCATCGGCGATCGCAATGGCACGTGAAGTGACCCGGTGTGGCCTCCCGTAGCGCGCTTCCAAAGGGCGACATTGATCCTGGGTGGCAAGAGGTGAACCGAGGTCCCAGACAAAGGTTATCGGGACGGAGCTGCATACAGTTTAGCGCTCGTTTGTCGGAACACGGCAGGGCTGACTGGGGCGGCAGCGTAGAGTTGCGTTTGCGAACACATGCACAATGGAATCAAAACCTGCCGGCCCGAGCGGGTGATCCAGAACTAGAGAACCTAATCGTCAGATATACGCGAAAATTAAAAACGACCTTGTTAGCGTTAATGTTGCTCGCGGTTGTCATGCATTTTCAATTTCGTGTCGTTGGTGCTCGCGTGGCACATAACGTTAATTATGCTTTGTCTTCCTTTTCCCTTGTTATCACACCTGCACAAACTCTGCGCCAGGCACCTGCTGCTGTCGACCGCTGTGTCAAGCCGACGTTTATCTTTCTGTCCTTCGTGTGTTACAATTTCTGTGTGCGAAGATGTGAGCATACAGGTAGGGCTGTTTTTTGTCGTTGTTTGGTGCGAACCAAATAATGGTACTGCTGGAACACAGGAAGAAGTGGGTAAAAGTAAAAAGTGACTCAACTCAGCGAAACGGTAAATTAATGGCACCGAGCGGATGATGCTAATGGTAGTGGCAGCTGGCGGACACGAAAAACAAAACCGTACCACTGTCAGCGAAGACAAATAGAACACGGTACGATGGTTTTTTGCATTTTTGGCTGTTTTTTTTTGTTATGCAAATTTATTGTTTACTTTGTTGCCTTCTTGAATTACAACATGGGAGATTATGGTAATATTACTTCATAATGTTTGCCCTGATAGATATAATTTGGAAGACACTATAGTACCGTTGATGATCTTTTAATTATTTTTAATGGTAAAGGCGGAAGGTAATCAAACGAAGGAGAAACATGCCTGAACGTACTCAAAACGTGCTCAGCACATACGTACTTGCGTTGGATCAGAACCTCAATTGAATGTATCAACGTTATATTCCTTACAAGAGGAGTCCCATACTTGAAGTATTACACCAATCAACATTGAAACAATGGTGAATTATCGAATCGATACTAGTACCCGTGGGTTTGAAATGAAGATATTGTTTTCACACATCCGCTCACAATGATCCAAACCTGGAATCCTAACCAAAAAAAAGCCGACCAAAAGCGATCGTCCAAAAATACGCGTGCGTTTTCGCGCATAACATGACGAGCATGCAGCAGCGCTTCGTTGCCGAAGCAGCAACCCATAATGGCAATCGTTTATGGCCATTTGCTGCTTACTTCACGCTGAACCAGAAACGATCTTCGGCCGAGACACAGGGTTCAATTTTTTTTCTCTCTTCTGACTGCTGTTATAGCTCTCTCACGAAACCGGTTTGCGGTGGTTTCGCCGCCGTGTGTCGCCGTAACGCAGCGTAACGCGTCGGGTAACAATCGCTGGCGCCCGTTTATGGCATAACCGTGGCGTTGCGCCAACGAGTAGATCGCATTTAAAAATTGTGCGCGCACACACACGCGATCACGCGCGGCTCTCAGGCATCTCACCTGCAGCTGCGGCCCTGCTGCCCGCCTGCTGCCTGCCGTCCGCGGTTACGACGCGGCGGGTGTAATGGAACGCGGACGGAGGTGATGATGATGATAATGATGCTGCTGCTGATGATGATGATGATGATGAGCTCCACTAGACCGCGTGTGTGCGCCCGTGCTAACATGTTTTAAGTAGCGCGAATGTCATTAGTGTGAAGCTACCGGTGTGAAGGAGCGACGGAAGGGATGGAGAGGTGGTGGGGTATATGATGGAGGCTTTGGCAACGTCTTCAGCTGGCCGTGTGATCGCGTGTTCATTCGCTCGTGTGTGTGTGTGTACGTTGAGTTGAAGTTCACCGCCGTCGAGGTGCGTGTGTGTTTTGTTGCTCCGACGGATGGGAGGCGGAAGTTGGTGCGAACTGAAATTCCGTCGTTCATCGTCCAAATCGTGGCTTCAGGGCTGGGCTGGGTGCTGTGACGGGGGCGGGCACAGGTGGGAAACATGGTGAGAAAACTTCGGTGCGGCTATGATGATGGGTTAATGTTAGCGAACCTCATCGTTTAACCCTTCGGTGCGTATAGAGGATTTGGTCCGTACTTTGCATGTGCTGCATTTTTATCAATTCTTTTAAAGTGCAAATATTGTAATATGTGAAGACCGATCTTTAGAGGGATATATCCTTAATTCGTTTTACTTTTTTTATTGTTTATTATGTGTAGTGCAATGATCTATACAATTAAATCGTAAGAGTGGAAGGGGTTTAAATGAATATTATAAAAATGAAAGTTATTTTTCACAAAACAACCATAAAAAATATAAAATAAACAATTTTTTAAATTGTAAAGTTTTGCTGAATATTTTAGAATAAAGCACAAAAGTTTACAGGTACCCCTACAAATCTTGTTATGAGCAAAAAACATGTAAAAAGCGTGTCTTCATCTGCCACTATAGTTGAGTTAACCCTTGAATGTACAATACATATGCTCTACGTATCTCCTACCTCCATCATACCACCGTCGTCTCTTCCTATAGTTCACGATTACGACGATTATGCACGATCGCGTATTTCTATCTCGCGGCTCGTCGTGGTTTCCTCCCTAAGCTCCCAGGATGCGCCTTTGTCCGGAACGCTGTGTGTTTGTTTGTTGTCGTGGCCGTCATTGTCATGTGGGAGGCGTTGGGTTTTGCGGCAAGCGGCACGGCCGGACGGAACGGGCCGCCCGTCGTCGAATGCTGTGTTTGTTCAGTCGGCTGCAGTGGCGGCGGTTGTTCTATTTGTTTTAGACTGCTCTATCTTTTTTCCTAGCGTATTTTTTTTATTACTCCCACCACCCACTCACCCACTCACCGTTACCCCTCGATTCTCGGGCTGGTCGGAGGGGGCTGATGGACCTTGTCTGTTTGTCAGTACGCGCTTTCGCTTCCCTCTCTCGCATCGTTCCGTTCCGCGCAATCCGCGCTGTTGGTGTTGATCGTAGGAAATACATATTTTACACATTTTCCCCCGGCCCCCCCCATTCACTTCAGTTGGTCAGTGTCATTGTTGTCAAGCATTCCGCTTTCGTTCATCTGAGCGTGTAAATTTTCGGCCTGGCCACAGAAGCCGGACCGCGGCGGCTCAACCTAATGGCCTGGCAGGTCACGGTGCTGCACTCTTATATCATCGCGCTCTCTCGTGGACACTCGGTGCTCCGAATTTTGCCGTGCGCCGCACGCGGTCTCAAGTTCATCCAACTTTGCCTTTCACGTCAGATGGATGACTAATTTAGCATATATTTTGCAGCGCAACCGCCACGCTTCTCTTCCGTTGGCACATTTAGGCAGCACATTTCCTTTCGCATTTGTTGCGAGAAGTAAGTGATGCGATATTTTTACACCGGGGGGAGGTCATTG
Organism: Anopheles dirus; assembly: GCA_000349145.1. Taxonomy (NCBI): domain Eukaryota; kingdom Metazoa; phylum Arthropoda; class Insecta; order Diptera; family Culicidae; genus Anopheles; species Anopheles dirus. The sequence continues at coordinate 9,638,950 of KB672979.1, forward strand.
AGACCAAGCCCTGTGTCGTTGTTTGACCGTCGGAGAAGTTTGTCAGTTATTTATGGCTATTTAAACGTTTGAAAAAGTAAATAAAAGTAAGCGCAGCTCGATGTGTGGTTCGTTTTTTTTGGCTCTCCGACGGCGATATTTTCGTCCAACGCTTTTTTTTCATTGTCCCGGAAACAATAAAGCAAAGTTGTAAAAGGAGAGCATGCCGAAAAAAAGCTAACCGCTGTCGATGACCAACCCACATTTAGGTTGGCACGTACATGCGAGTGTGTGTGGATGGGTTTAAAATTAGAAAATCCCATCGGTCACGGCTAATCCGCGTAACGACTTCGCATACGCGCTAGTCATAAGGAAATTATTACAAGAGGGAGATATTGCACACAAAGGACGAGTGATGTAAGATTTGCTTAACAAGATGGGTGAAGTTTATAGCTTCCTCTATATCGATAAGATTAGACAGTTGAAAGCTGATTGTAATCAGCGCAAGATTTGATTTAATCGCTCAGTGATTCAGGTATGAGTCAACGATAATGCCTATCCCTGGATGTTACGCTAATTAAACTGATTGCATTCATTTGCTAACTGATTGCATTCATTTGATAACAGGAAGCTACCAAAGTCGGTACCAGTTGCTGAAATCAATAATGATCATGGGGTATCATGCATTGGACACCTTCAGCTATAGAAAATATCAAGCGAAAGTGACAACATTACTGCAGTAAGTTTCGTCATAGTCCATATACGTCAAACAGTATCTCCCTCAAGTACTGACGTACTTCAGGTTCAGTTTTAATTTTATTTTCATTCGTCGTCCATCTTGCCTGGTGGTCGTTGCACGTCGGTCTATTTTCAAATGTCAGGCTTAGAGCCATGCTGGATGTGTGACCTCATTTTATCTTATCTGTCTATTTAATTTGCACCAAGCCACGCGAGATCCTTCGTTCGTGGTTTGGCGATGGGCATAAGAAGCGGCAAACACAACACGAGGAAGAAATTGTGCGGTGTTATTGTTCCATTACCGCTTCGTATCTTTGGCCGGTGTGCTTGAGAGCTGAGCTAATGACGGTCCTGAGGTACACACTCCTGATATGTTAGAGCACACTTCACCATGACATGCAGTGCAGCCAGCCAGCCAGCCTGCCAGTAGTAGCAGCGGCAGCAGCTGCCAGTGCGCCGCAGTATATTTTCGCACGAGATAGTTTTATTACATCGTTACGCCACCCACGCGGGGGAGGTTGGGCGAACACAGTTTCTAAAATGTGTGTACGTTCCTGTCCCGGGCAGCTTCCGGAGGATGGCTTCCATGCCCTACTGCGACTGCTGCAGGCTGGAGGTCGTCCGCGCCATTCCTGCCTCTTCCATGGTCCTTTCACGTACATTACACAACAAGACTCACCTCCCCCTTCAGAGTGTCAATTCTGGGGTGGGATGATGTAATTGGTCGCCCGGCAGGGTTTGGTATGTGGCGGTAGCAAAATCAACCCTCTCTCGCCCCTCCTCTCTCATCGCCTCCCCAACGCAGCACCATCTTTGGATGCGCGTCGCCTCGCCATAAACTTTCTCTCTACGTCGTCCTTCAGTTAGACAACTGACGCGGCAAGTGCGCACACAAACGATGGCAGACCGCAAATATCGCTCCTCTACAACATCGCCCCCACCTCCGCCACATTTTACAGCGGCGTGATGTGCGATCCTGCTGCTGCCCTCTTCTGGCTCTGACATTCACCCATCACCGCGTGCTGCCGCTGCCATCATCGTACGCTGTTTTACGGTACGGTCTAGTTTGCGTTCGTTTAAAGTCGCACGAAGGCGCGCCAGCGAGCCAACCCACGTCCGCCGCGCCCCGTCAGGTCTGTGTGTTTGAGCCGGTTTGAAGTGGAACCAATTTAAATGAATCCGGAATGTATCTTCACTGCCACCCACCGTCGGCTGGTCCCGCGCGCGCGCGCGCACCGTACGATAACTCACGAGTGAAGATAATTTGTGCTGTCAGATGCGAATTTGCTGTCAATGTGTGGTGGGCGACGGTGCATCAAGCTGGCTGAAAACGTCATCGATTTGACATTGATAACTGTGAGTTTGAAGTACTTTTACTAGAGTACGCGGCTCAAGAAGCTCTCTAGCTAAGAATATTGTGTCAACAGCATGGTCTCTCGAATGGTGTGATACAGTCAAGTCGCACTAAGATGGTATTTTGGTATCTGAGCAGGAAAGTCTCATGTCTCTCTTAAATGGAAAATCAATCTCCCTAAGGTACACCTGATCTTCTTCTCTCGCGTTATGGTGTGCAGCTTTCAATCCGAAGGAATCCTCGGAGGCATACACATTAAACGCGTATGTATGTACTTCTACTTATGTACGTTTACTATCTAAAGTGTCACTAAAGCTCTTATTAAACGACGTATCTCCTTCCATCATTGTTCCTTAAGGTTTCCCCGAGAAGCCAGTCCCTTCGACTTTCCTTTTTTTATAAAGACTTCATTACATCAAGTTATTAGCTACTGGTAACTTCTAGTCTTTCTTATCGAAAGAATCGCTTCGATAAAAATGAATCGTAATCGATTAAAAGAATCGTAAACGTCAAAATTAGTTTACATCCTCCATTAGACAGCCTGTCACTGGAGGTGTTTCCCTATCTGACAGCTGTCATCTGGCACACATACTCCGAACGGATACTCTGTCAAAAATGTACCGGGCCGTGTAAACACTCCTTTACATCGCAACACACCGCTGGCTCAGTACCACAACACTAGCGGCTGGGTAGGAGGAGGTGCTTTATGGTTTCTGCTCCTTCCACTGCGGCTCCCGGGGAGTTTGAGGCGAAATAATGCGAGAATCGAATGGTGCGCTTTAAAGTACGATTCTTACATAGACCAAAAACGCTCGCGGGTGCGCTGGATGTTGGCTAAAGGGATTGGTCGAAGGGTAGAAAAGGTGAACTGGCAACAATTCCGACAGTTCTCTCTCTCTTTCTCTTTCTCTCTCTCCCTTTCTCTCTCTCAACTCCCTGACTACCCGGCTTGAACCATTCGCTTGTCCAAACCGCTTCGTTTGCACTACCGCTGCAAGCGGCAACGATGATGATGATGAGGCTGATGGTTCTGCCTTTCCGCCCCGATATAGCACCTACACACACCGTCCACCACGACATGCGCCGTTCATCAAACGACGTGTCATTAGACCGGAGTCCACCGCGCCATGGCAGGCCGCGGCACGGGAGGTTTGGATCTATTTTTAGTCACCGTGTGGTGCACCGTCCGCCTTTGCGTCTGGCGTGCTCTTCTGACAGTGTACCGCAACGCCATCACCGCGACCGCTGCCTCCCGCTTCGCCGTACGCGCTTTCGCGCGACATCTTTGATGTGAAGTGGCAACCTCCAGGCAAAGAGCGGGGACTGCTGTGTGGCCGGGGCGGCAGGCAAGACGTCGCTGCTGCCATGCCTCGGTTGCGCTTGCGGTAGTTGTGTGTTTGGTTTTGCTCGCTTCATTCCGTTTGCGTCCACTCCGTCCGCCAGCTCGCGAATCTGCGTCCGGGGCACACATTAATGCAACAGCGCTCGAACTGCGAACTGATTGTGTCCAGTCGCGTTAACAATTTAGCCAAACCAGTCGAGAGGCAGGCAGGGCGGCGGTCGATGGAGGAGTGAGGGTGATGGGGAGTTGTTGTCCGGCGGCTGCTACTGCCGCAGAAGGCAGCGCAGAGGAGGTCCGAGTGGTGGGGACCACGAAACGCCACGGGCGATGGGAATTGATTAAGCGTCGGAGAGTTTACATTATTTATGAGCCGGCCGAAGTGATGAGGCCTGAAAGCGAGGGGGTGACGACGGGCAGATAGGGAGTCGAAGGTGAAGGTGGTCCGGATTTGGGTGGCGACCGTGTTTTGGTGCGATTGAGAGGGAGCTATTCGGGATCGGATTAAGACACTAAGTGGTGCGACACGACGACACGCACTCATAGGTAGCAGAGACTGCTGTGTGGAAGACGTTTGCCCATGCATATTAACCTCTTTCTGCGTGTCGCGTCGGAGCAGCAGCAGGAGACCGGCAGAGCTAGATGAAATGCTACCGATTTTAATTGGAAAACAAGCGGCGCGTCTCTCCGCGGTGTCCTTCTCCGTCGCTGGTCGAACCTCGATCGTGTGAAGCTTCCGTCAGAGCGAACATTCTGTGAGTTGATTAAAGATTCGAATGCATTCATTTGGTTGATTTAAAAGCACCTAATGCGTGCGCAAGAGTTCTTTATTGAGGTAAAGATGTGAAACTATGGAGACTGTGCTGTTGTACAGGCCTCAAGTTAGTACTAGTAGGCTTAAGTCCAGCTAGATCAGGTCAAAATCGACCAGGATAGACAGATCTTAAATGTTTAACTTGAAGTACGTAGTGGAATTTGATGCAATCTATTTGGAATGTGACAACAAGACATTCGAGACATTTATTTGTAAATTTTTACAGTGACGACTTATGCTGCGAAAATTAAGGTGGATTTTGGTTGATGTCCAAAATTGATAACCATAGAAAATGGCGCCCCAGTTTAAGGTAGGATAAAAGTAGACGTAAGGTCAAAAACCTGTCAAAAAGTGGTCTTATCATTCAAGCTGTCACCGTATACTAAGCTTTTGACGTTTCGATATCGACTCTACGTCATTGTATATGTCATTATAACAGACTAAACAAATTCAATCCGTAGTCGCCTATGGGCTCTCTGAACAGCCTATATACACAGTCTCCTTCACAGTAAGTGTCCATCCGCGTGAGAACGTATGCGGACCACGTCACGCTTCTTCCTGCACGCCAATCAGGCACAATTAGCAATTAATCAAAGGTTTTTAAACCGTTTGCGTCCAGTGCCAGCAAATCCAACCAACTGCTGACGACACGTCCGCGTATGGTGTGGCGCTGGTTTAAAGCAAACGCCATTAGCCGCGTCAAAGTAGCGGTCAAGAAGTAGCAGCGGTCGTTTTGTTTTACTTCTAAAGGGGTTTGGAAGGAGAGGAGGGCGTGAAATGAAACTGGTTTTGGTGGTCCATGTGGGTAGATCACGACGAGGAGTGGTTGAGCGATGGAGCTCCTCATCCATCTTCCCTCGCAGAAGCTGTGATGTGGAGGAATTGCTTTCATGGACAAGCTTATTAAATGAATGAACACTGGCCTGCCTTGCCTGCCTGGTGTGCCTGTTAGCGAAACGAAAATAAAGCACGGAAAACGCGCGCAACCCCCCGCGGGAGGTCAGACGAGGAAGTGAGACACAACATAAATCCCAGACCCTGGGGGTGTTGTGTTCTAACTGCACGTCATAAAAAAGATCGCATATCACAACCGGACGGAGCCGCGCGAGTGAAGACGGCGGAATGGGAGATGGACTCCATAAATGTGTCGCACATGGTGGTGTGCGTGTGAGTGTGTGCGTCGATGGTGGCGAAGTGATAAAGCCGCAATAACACCCGTGCACGACGACGCCACCGCGAATCTGAGTCCGCTCACGAACTTCGCCCACATTCGAGTTCTTTGGTGTGTGTTTTTTCTGTTATTGTTATTGTATGTTGTTGCGATATATTTGTCGCGTGATGCTGCTTATTTATGGTGGGGAATGCCGAACCCTCAAGGGGTCAACGAAGATGGTTTATAATTAGGAACGTAATAGTTGGCCCTGCAAAATCCACCCTCGTTGCGGTCAATTCGGATGCTTTAGGTGAAGGTTCATAAGTTTCAGTTTTATCCTAACCTCTCCGCGATCTTAATGTGTCCTCGCTATGATTGCTTATAGGTAGATCAATTATACAGGAAACAATATCTAACAAAGAGACTCCAAACATTCAGACATACAAGTTTGAAAAATGACTTCAATTACTGACGTACTGAATCCAAGAGAAGGATGTCTCTAATTCGTTATGAATTTGAATAAAAAAATATATGAACCATTTTTTTCACGATAAAACATTTGAAAATCAATAGTCAATAAAAAACATCGCTGTAATCTGATTGCGGCGCTCTCTTGACCGATAATGGAAGTTAGCGACACAGCTCTCCATTTGTATGTAAAGCAAGCCTCTACATTTTTGGTCATTACTTATATTTGCCTGGAATATTTATCTCACAATAAGGATTTATTCTTCTATTTATTAAGCGCTTATCGGCGATATTTATATCCCCCAACTATACCGAAGGGTTATGTTCCACTGATTGTGCACCCGGTGTCCACAATCTGATCTTCTTCGTCTTCTTTTCTTGATAAACATGTGTCCGGCTGCGTCCGGTTTGATTCCGTGATCAGCTTTGCTTTCCGTCATCTTATCAGCTGCACTCAGCGATACCGTTTCTTACCATTTCCTAATCAACCGTGTGTGTGCGTGTCTAAGCTTATTCGAAGGCTCCTTCGTCATATGATGGCGTTTTTTTTTTGCTTTAGTGAGGGTTCTTTTCAGTGAGCCGGTTTAAATTGGCCAAATCCAACGGAAGGAACGTGTGTGCGCGCGCGCCCGGCTAGAAGCAGAGTCACAACATCGTGAACGCGGCCACGCCATTCATGGCCAGGCGGGGAGAGATGGTCAAACAATGATGTTACACATTTCCAGTGCGCCCGCCCGGTTCCGACAGTCTCTGCTGCCGGTTTGCGTCGGTTTAAACTGATAAAAATGTGAGTGAGCTCCCGGCGGGGAGTGGTCCCAGCGTTTCTCTCGTATTTGCAACCCCGTATCCTAAAATGACGTCGTTTTTTTTTGTTTGGAGGATGGTTTGGAACATGGCGGACCCGTGGAGCAGTTGTGTTGTTGCGATGATGACACACATGATGTGACACATGTGAGACGTGCTTGTAGCCACCGGTGCAACAGCGCCAGCGTCTTATCTACTGGCGAAATGAAGTGATATTTATGTGATACAACAACTTCACCACGGGAAGAAACTCTCGCTGTTTGTCAAGTACACACACAGGTTCCTGCGGAATATGACATCAGAGTTGTGGGCTTTTTTCCGTGCCACAATTTGCTTCCATTCGCTAATCACGATATGTTTTTTTGGCGTGCGTATGTGTGTGTGTGTGTGTGTGTGTGTATGATCAGTATGATCAGTAAACGATCGCTCGCTCGCTGCTGGCTTGATCGGCTTCAATTTTGGCACTTCGGTGAAGTAGGTCACATGTTTGGAAGCGTACGTTCAATAATATTGTTTTTTACATCTCAATTATCATGAAGTTAATTTAATAAAGCTTTATGTTATTACCTTTTTAGCGTCGTCTTCCATTTGCATCACACGAAATAAAGCCTCCTAATAGTTGTTATGTACACGTAACGTACGTGAGAAAACTGTGTAACGTGTATCTCGCACGAACTTTTCACGGTGCCAGGTGCGGCAAAATTAATCGATTCATTGACTGCTTCGCTTCGTAATTTTGCGCATCCACCATCGATCAGCTAGATTACTGGCGAATTTTCCCTCTCGGTCCGGTCGTGAATCAACTTTTGGGTGGAGGCTTTTTTTCCAGCTCGTTAATTGAACCGTCCGTCCTGTCCGTGCCCTTCCCAACCGTCGCAAATAGCGCGAATAGCGTGAAGTGTTTTACAATTTTTCCCTCCCATCGCTTAACGCTTCCGGAAAATAGAAAATCACACCGTATCTCAAACAGCTCAAACCAGCTGCCATCGTCATTGTCGGTATGTGTGTGTGTCTAGTGGGAGGTCTTCGGCTGTGTGTGGTGAAGTGTGGTAAAAGTTCGCCACAAAACTGCCCATGGAACAACGCTACGTTTGATAAATTTTGCGAATTTTTACACTCTTTTCGCACTCATCGCATACGAGACACGGGACCGGCTTCTTCTTCGGCTGGTCGTGGTAATGAGTGCAGTAAAACCAGGAAAAAAACGATTCAAAATAAATGCACACGTGGGGGCGGCCTCCAAACCGTTATCACGGCGAATAATGAAGGCGATGTAATTAATTTATAACAGCTTTTATAACGCAAGATAAGTACGAGGAAACAGTCCAGTAAACCGTGTTTGTGTGTGTGTCAAGCTTCGGATGTTTCGCTTCGGCTGTGAATTGCTCCGCGATGCGTCAGGTTGTAGTTTATACCGGTCAATACCATTTCGGACTAGACAAGATTAGATATGTGTGGTAGCTGTTTGTGAAAAAAAGGATATATTGTAGTCTATTTTTATCGCTTTGTTCAACCCTTCACATAGTTTTACGCCCCAATGAAACGGGCATGTTACTCTGGTATGTCTGTTGCTTATCTTTTTGGTTGTCATTAATAATATTATCTATTATTAAATTGGATTTAAAAAAACACATTTTGCTACATCACTATCAACACCGTGATTGATATCTCCGATGCATAATGCAATAGAGTCCGTTCGATTTGTACGTTTGTTGTTGTTGCTCGCGTCTCTTATTGCTGGTTATTCCACTGGAAATCGCTCCGATAACCCGTTTAGTCTGTTTTTTGCTTGATTGACCATAATTAAATTGTAAATCAAGTTCCGATATCTCTTTCTCTCTTTTTGAAATGCGTGGTTTGGCTAACCCCGGGGGGAACCGGTCGCCAGGTGGGCTGTTTTTTTCCTCCGGGTGGGTTGGGATTGCTCTCTGTGTGCATGGTCTTCCTGTGCGGCGGTATCGCGTGACGCACACTAACCGCTGACGGCGGGAGGACGTGTCCTGTGCGTTGGCAGATATGCGGTTGACAGTTTTGTGTGCGATATGCAATCAGCAATATCACTGTGTGTGTTTCGATGTATTGATTAGGTCGCGTTGCAAAAAAAAGCAGCGGTGTTTTAATTACACTAGGTGCGTCATCATCGGTCCGACTGTAGCGCCTTCTTTGGCTCCATAGTGCTAGTTTTAGTTCTGCTACGCCAACTATTGAAACAATTTATTCAAACCATATTTTGTTCTGCTCTTTCTCGCCCACAGATTCGTTCAATACCCGAGGCTCAGCGGAAGTACCAGATCCGAAAACGCCAAAACACTCAGGAACGGTCGGCCACGTTCGTGTGCTACACGTGCGGTACCGATACGCCGTCCTCGCAACTACGCTTAGTGTACTGCTGCCCGAACGCGGAACGGGAACCGTACTTTCCGTTCATCAAGTCCCTGAAAGCACCGACCAATGCTAGTCCAATAAGTCCACAAGGTACGTTGCCGGCACAATGAGTACTTTTTTTTTCTTCGAATAATCCGATTGGTTCTTCTGTATTGTAGGGATGGTGCAAATATGTTCCACGTGCAATAAGAAAAATGCCCACCGGGCGGAGGGGGGCACCGTGAGCAATGTGGACGAACGATATCCGTCGCCGACGAAAATGACGTCTAGTGTGATAAATGAGGTTGTACGATATAAGGTGAGTTCCAGTAACAAATATTATTGAAATAATCGGTAAGCACCCGCCGGTTGTACTAATTTCACTTTCCGTCGCTTTCTTTTAGCCTTATGAATTTGCCTCCGCTCTGCCTGGGGGACCGCAGCGGGACCAGAAGGGCAGCCGAAGAGATTCAAGACCAAATACACCACCTCACCTTCAAGGGCCAGTGGAAAACGGCCACGGTCATCAGTAAGTAGTGAGGGGCGATAAGAAAAGCGGGTCAATCGTCGTAATGTCGGTGCCAGTAGAAATACTTCCGTTGCAGGCGATATTGCATTAGACTTACGTGGATTGAACGTCAATAAGTAGGAACGGATGAGCTGGGATGTGACGTAAAGTTTTATTTAATGAGATTCCCAGGGGATTCGTTTATCTTCAGTTCTTAATTACATAAATTCCGCAAATCAAATCGAGTAAGATAAGCAAATGCAACACATCAAGGTTTTTTGAAATGAAAACAAAGAAAGGTTTGCATTAGAAAACTGGCGCGCACACACTCAGCAATCATGACGAATCACGAATTAAGGCGATAAGTGTTTAGGAAACTTGTGAATTAAAATTATCACCGATACCAGTATCAACCAGCTCACCACACTGCCCTTTCGGTCGGCCTTCAGATTTCGCTATGGGACAGGTGATTCGTGAATCTTCTTACCGTTTTTACTACCGTTGGGTCCGGAACCGGATCATTTAGCAGGATTGATAAGCAGCACCAGTGCCAGTGCAGGCAGGGCATTCTCGATTATCGCGTGTTTAGTAGCACTGTGCTAAGTGGATCGACAATGTGTCGTGGAGTTTTGTTTTCATTCGATCTAGTATAGTGTTACGAATGACTTGTGAAGAAAACGCGTCTTCTAATTTGATTGGAATTGAGTTAGATCAGCTTTGATTGATATTAAACGATTATTAGTATTTCACGCTCTAGTAAGGGAACGTCGGATCAAAGAACTCGTTTGGGGATTAATTTGAATGTCTATTGATTCTTGCTTTGATGCTTTTTTAGATGTACGATTTGTAAGAACACGTTTTCCGCCACGTCAATGGAGTATCTGTCCACCAGTGCCGAGCACATGAACTCGCACGCGATGCACTTTCCCTGCCTCAAAGGCAGCAACGACCAGAGCCGTGTGCTGGCCTGTAAGAACTGCGTTGACAAGCTAACGATCCAGTGGGAAACGATGGACGCCCAGCGGGTGCCACTCGAACACCGGAAGTACATCATCCCGTCGCCGACGCCGAACTCCGCCTCGATATCTCCCGGTGGCGGGAGCCTCGTACGAGCGCAGTCCAGCGTCGGTGGTACACCTCCGTCCACGCCGGCCTCCACCGTTCCGAGCACCTCGGTGTACTGCTTCATCTGCGGGCTGCACTCGGAGCTAAGTTTCGCCCGGTTGCTGTACGCCAACAAGGAGGTATTATCGAGCATCGAACGATATTTGTGGCATGGCTGAAACCTTACCGTATCGATCTCGGTTTTCTACTTTCAGGGGTCGCGGCCTTACTTTCCTTTCCTGTTAAAGCACAAATCACCGCACAATGCGGAACAGCTGCGCGGTGACAGTTCGGCGTTGGTTTGTACATTTTGCTATCACTCACTGCTGAATCAATGGCGAAAGTAAGTACATCCTGGTGTGTAATTGGCTGTTTCGCGTTGCCTAACTGTAACGTTATCCTTCTTCTATTAGGTACGAAGCGCAAAGTAATATTCCTCCTCCAAGTGAGCGTGAGTACAACTTTCACGACTACTGCTGTCATCTGTGTGGGATCACAACGTACCGGAAACGTGTTCGGGCGCTTCCGATTCGAGAGTACCCGTTCGTGGCGAATCGGAAGTGTGACGGTATACTACTGGAGAACGGTGACTATGCAGTGGTGTGCCTGGATTGTTACGAAAGCTTACGGTAAGTGGAATCACGCAAGAGAAGTGAAATATTTCGCTAACAAGAGGCCATATTTTCGAACTTGTAGGCAACAGTCGGCCGAGTACGATCGGTTTGGTGTGGCGATCGAAAAGCGTGAGTACAACTGGGTCGCCCAACCGCCACCACCGGAGGATAGCCCGGAGGTGTCGGTGGCGCGGCTACCGAGCGGGGAACGGTCGGATAAGGCAATTAAGAATGTAAGTTTAAAGAAATTGACTTAAGTGTGCCTACGGTGCGGTTTTGTTGCAGAATGTAATTTTAATGCGTTCCTTCTGTATCCCTCCCCCAGACGCAAAGTGGACTTCGTGCGGCACAGAACAAGAAGAATTGCTCACCGAAGGTCACCAACGACAAGCGGGATGCAAGTAAGTAACCTAATAGAGAGTTTCCATTTGGGATGAATTTGGGATACAATTTGTGGAATATTATTATGAATATAAGTATGCTATTTTGAATATGTGGGAATTATCTAGAAATCGGAAAACGAAATCGCCACAAAAGCTTTATGCGAATGCGTTACCTTGATGTCAGCTGTATCAGATCATATCTGCCTAAAAGTGTGCAATTTGCACCGCACACCGCTTGATTAACGCATTATTAACAATTGATGAGTTAAGCTTAATCAGAACTTAACTTACAAATAGGGCATATTCTAATTCAACAAGAATTTCATTCGAAAAAGTACAATAGAAACTTATTTGCCAGCAACTTTCACTTCTGGCGAAAGCTTCCTGTGGCAATTGCATAGTATTTCGCATGCAACATTCGGATACTCATAGTGAGTATGATCGTGTCCGAAATAGCTCTCTTCCTTTCGTGACCGCACGAGGGCGCCACCGGTATTATCCTTTTTGCATTTCGAACGTGGTGTACAGGACACGTAATACCTCTGCACCCAGTGCTCAGTTCCAGTGCATCATCTCATTCTTGGTGTTTTTAGTTCGACAGCCCGACTTCGGTATATGTAACTTGTCCTGCGGTTCTCCGGCACGGTTTCAAGCATCATGCCGAAGTACAAGCGTGCGCGTTAGCGCCATCCACTTTTGCTGTGTTGGCAAACACAGTGCGGGCGGTGGTAGTGGTGGGTAGCACTGTTTGTTTTTGTTTCCCGTGTTCCCGTTTGCACTGCACTCGATGGAAATCCTTTCCCACGAAATTGGTGTGCTGCTCGCACCTTTGAAATGCGCATGTGTGCCCACACGCGCGACGGTTTATTGCCACTTGCCTCCTGGCTTGACTCGACACGGCGGCGGTTTATCCTTTCGGCAAGGTCCTTGTTCTCTCCGGGTTGTGAATACATACACACGTGCCGCCATTTCTGTGCCCTTCCGGTAAAGGAAGTATGCTTGGATGGTGCGTGTGTATGTGTTTCATTCTCTCTCTCTCTCTCTCTCTCTCTCTCTCTCTCTCTCTCTTTCTCTTCCCTTCACTCTCTACCCCTTACACGAGCAGTAGCAGCAGCAGGGGAAACAAGCGTCTGCGCAAATTACTCCGAAAAGAGTGTACAAATTACCATAAATTGGTAAGAAAAACCACAACACGAAATCGGATAAACGGAGGCGCTTTAGCGCATTTTCTCCCCTGTGCGTTGAGGGGCCGCCGAGGTGTCGCTGCTTTTGATGATATATACTGCGCGATGGAGCTGCCACGGGTAGGGAGCGTGCGGTGGTCGTCTCTCGACCGTCCGTATCCGTTTGATGGTTTCTTTGAGCCGAACAAACAAAGCATAAATACATAGCATGCTCTGGTCAGAGGCACACGCACTCCTCACATACACACACATCCTCTTTCTCTCTCACAAACGATGAAAGAGCGAAACGGTCTTATAAAGCCAAACGAGATAGAATCAGCGTTGTCGGTTTGCGAAAAAAAAATCGGTGTATAACTTTTCGGATTTTCAACCTTTTGCCACCACGTTCAGAGAGGCGGAAGCGGAAGGGGCAAGCCGCCGGGCGGTTGGTTTCGTCTCAAATTTACCTTTTTTGCCCGGTCCACCTCACCCTGCCACCTTCACCGCTCGCCAACACGTCGGCTGGAAAGATCGATTACCGACGGTTTTGCTGAGAAGGAAAAACATGAACTAATTTGTGCAGATTGCTGCACGCTGTTTGTTAGGGCGAAGTTTATAATTCATAGGAAGCCGTGCCACCGCCGCCTCCGCCATAGGGTCGTTGTTGGTGTGGGTGTGTGCGTGTTGATTCGACAAATGGGAATTAAACTCACCTTGCGTTGGGAGGTAGTGATGAAAAAAGGCTAGTTTAGGAGGAAGTTAAGATAACAAACTATCCTTCCGGAATGTGTTGCGGAGCCGGTACGCCCGATTGGGTGGCGGGATGTTACGGCAATCATCTTATCGGATTATAAGATGAGCTCTCATTGCTATAGAAACGGTCTGCTCCGTTCTGGTGCCGCTGAAGTAATAGATCAGATGGCTACCACTCGTATAACAACCTCTTTAGGTTGAGCAGTTGCCGTACACCGATCCTGGCACAGACAGCATCCCGCACAAACTTTACCAAACACCCAACTGCTGGCGGGGCATACAAAGAGGACACCACACACGCACCACACTTGTCATTGGAGGCTTACGTGAGTGGCGTGCGTGGCATGTCCACAAATCTTCCTGCCCAAGACGCTTGCGAGATGCGGGATGCCATAAAACGTACGTCGTCTTTCAGAGCAGGCATGGAACCGCCGGCAAGACACGCTCATGAAAACGACCCGTGCCGAAAATGGACCTATAACTTCGGTGGTGGAAGTTGGTGTGGATAAATATTTCACCAAAATCGTCCTGCTCGAAATTTGCTCCCCTCTCCAGCAGCCATGGGGGAGCAGACGAGGGAAGAGGATGAGATTGTTGGAAAACTTCGGCGCTGTGAATGTGTTAAAAAGGTAATGTTTAGGGGGATGTTTAGTGAATAATTTGTTACGTTTTGTGTGTGTGTGTGTGTTGTTGTAGATACGTCGCACGGGAGATCACAGGAAGGTTTGAGTTCGTGTCGTACGTAAGGAGATACACCGAAAGACGGAGATGACCATTTAGGCAGACGGTTGCTTGGCGTGTGCTCGATGCCCATTTTGTGTGCTTTTTTCTTCACTAGCACAATCTCTCCGTTCCATGGCACCATCTTCAGTCACTTACACCCAATCCATCTTCCGGCCTGGCGTGTGGAAGACGAGTAAGCAACGATGAAAGTACGGGCGTGAAAAGTCGAATGGTAGTGTTGCAGAAGACCGCCTTTGGTGGCAATATCAGGCGTGCATTTATTTTCCCTGCTCGGTCGAGCTGTGTTGTGCGGAAAACCCCACCGCACGGACGATTTGTGGCGGGATGTAAGAAGGGATCTCATTTAAAAGGCGAACATACCGACACGCCGTCTCGCCGGGACGGCCGGGAAAGCGTACAGCTGTTGTTATTGGGAGGGTGAAAGTTTTGAAACGGTTCTGTCGTTACGTATATACACACTGGCTGGTTTGTAGCATTACGGAAACCGGGAGTGTAATCCGGAATTTACTTCGGGGTGGATTTTATAGGACACGAATGTGTTGCGCCTGTGCGTTTGTACGTATGGCTGGCGATAAACGCAGACTAAATTGGTGTGGACACATGTGCCTGGTAAAGTTGGGTTACTTTTACAGTTTCTTACGGGTCTTGTGTTTACGTCTCAATATTTCCGAGTGAATTGTCCTTTTTTCCGTCCTATGTGAGAAAAATGTTGAGTGTTGTTTGCAGTTTTGTACGAAAAACTGTAAGGCTTTTAGTAAGGCTTCAAAATTTCGAAGTTGCGTAAAAATCCAAGAGTTCGAACCTGCGAAAACAATTTGAATGATGTTTGACAATAATTATAGCTTCCCTAGTGCATCAGGCACAACAAACCGTCCTCATGGCATAAATCCCGCTCAAGTGTTTGCCTCCTAAAGAATAGGGTATTTGTTTCCAGCGGCATCGAAATGAAATTAACATTGATTTTCGCCCTAATACCACCGCCTAAGCACAAAGCTAATGAAATCAGACCGTATCCGGCGATGTTGTGTGTGTGTGAGAGAGAGAGAGAGAGAGAGAGAGAGAGAGAGGATATCCTGATTAGTGTGGGCTATATGTGCTTGTGCGCGCCGCGCACGTCGGTTTGAACGTACACTTGATGAGTTAGGTTAGGAAATCAGCTCATCCAAAAACCACATGCCTGTTTGGGAATCGCTACGACCGGCGACGTGCGGCCTTATCGATAAACCCAACCACTCTCACATATACGCATATTCGCCTTCTTTCCATCGGGCGCCTTTAGTCGGGCTCTGCTCACGGGGCTGTGCTCCGTGCTTGAAAGTGTTTTCCCTGCTCTTTTTGGATCAATTTTCCCGCCGGCACGCTGTTATCCTTCGCCTGCTTTGCGGGCTTAGTCGGGTTCGTTCGCCACGGTGTAGTGATTATCTGCGCTTTGGTGTATTTTATTGGCTTTGATTATCGTTCACGCGGCAAGTAATCACTTTAGTTCGCGTCAGAGCCGAGGGCATTAGTGTGTGCTGATTTAGACGGTGTGCAGTCGCTTTCGCCACCAGCGACCACACGTATACGAGCGTTTCAGAGTGGATTGTGTGGGAGCATAATTTTCGTCGAATTCTAACACCTATGTATAGAGCGAGCGTGTGCTACCCGGTTTATTATTTAGCTGCGACCCTTGTGGTAGAAGCATGACTAGAGGTATTTAATGGATGCTAATCTTGGTGGCAAATGACAGAATTGGTTCACTCGATGTTTTAGAGACAGTGTTGAAATCAACATTAAGCTCTTATTTAAACATTGGCAAACTATTTTTTTTGTAATCACCACAACAAACCCGCCATATCAGTAGACTAAACAAGTTTAAATAAACGCAGCTTACTATTTGAAATAAAACTTTGAAGTTTGTTCCACCCAAGTCGTTGTTTCGAATCGACCTCCCGAATTTCCCCGTAGGTCATCCGAAGAAAATCATCCCAAAAATGTTAATCGCTGTGTCTTCATTGGAAAAACCTCACTTTACGATCCATCGCTATTTAATTGCTCATGATTATCCCGTTCCACTCGGCGATTACAGACCGGCCTGCTGAACGGCGAAGCCGGTGGGCCCCTTTTTCTCGTGCCTCCCATGCGAAACTTTTCGCCCTCCCCACGAAAAGGGTTTGGAAACCATTTACCCAAGTGGCAGGCGAGAATCCCTCCGACAAACAATCTCATTTTCGCTAAGAATGTGTAAACGAGCGTCATCCCTACGCGCTACTTCGCCTCATGGTGGTCGTTCGTAGTGTAGTGGGACTGGCAAGAAATTCACCTTTCTTGCTGGCCGGGGGTGCAGGTCGGTGGTGAAAGGTGTGAAAACCTTCGAAGCCATTCCGGAATTCTACCCCCTCTGCCGCCGCCAGCCCACCGGACTTTCGAACCGGGCGGTGCGGGTGGCAAATGGGCCCTCCAGCGCGTGGGAAGAGAGGCGCATTTCTAGAAGCATTCCTTTCCGTGAGAATGCCTCTGGTGGTGTTGTGGGTTTAGCAAAACTATCTAGGAATGGGGGCTAGAATGTGGCAATGTCTTGAGAAACTCCAAAAATGTTGGCACTCTCCTCCGTTCCTGACGATTTCGGTTTTGATATGCTTAAAAAAAGGGATTTCGCTATCTTGATGTGGGTTGTACCTTTTCGCAGCAATTGCGGGTTTTCGTGCGAACCTGTCCGAAATGATTGTAAATGTCTTATGCAGAACGAACTAGTTTTTCACGGTCATCATCCAGCAATGGAATATTGATATTGGCACATCTCGATGTGGTTGTTTGTAGTCATTGGCATGGCAGCTATCTGCTCGAGCTTCACTTTCCTCAACCCAATTTCATTTCAATTTCTCCTAAATTATGCAAGTGATAGATAGCAAATCAATTACCCCAGCAGTACCACCAGCAGCAGGGCAACAAAACTAATAAAACACAAACATCCGCAATATGGGGCTCCCGCAAAGTTCGGTCGATGCCAGCAACAGCCCATGGTGTGTGTAGTCGGGCATAATCGCAACAATAGCTAATCAAATCAAAGATTTAATTAGTTTTCATTTGCTTGCAGCTGCACACGACACGAGCGAGCACATTCGAAACCATCGTGTTTCGCATGCATAAAAGCGGTCCGGTGGCGGATTGGTACCGATCGTCTTTGCCATCTCCACCAAGAGAACTACAACATCATCGCCATCGGGTCCGGGCAAAAAGTGTTGCGACAGGCTCATGAAAAATTGATAAATCATCCGATATTAATAGAAATAGCAGAACACCGACGATCAGTTCTTTTGGCCGTTTGGTTTCCCCGGCGAACGAAAAAAGGGCATGTCCAGTTGTCCGTGTCTGTTAGAGGTGCAAGTGCTAGAGAATAGTGCATACCCGATGTTGTACTCTGCCGATGGTCAATTGGTTGCGATAGCATTATTTACTTAACAATCAAAACTTACACCAGGACGAGGACAGTGCCGTATGGCTTACGGTTCGAGCTGTCCATGGAGTAGTCTTGTTGTGAGTAGTCTTGTTAGGCAACTAGTCGGTTGTTGAAACTGAAGTTAATCCATTCGAACAACAAAAAACGTATAAGCATCTTGTCGTACATCGTTTCATTCTTTCCTCTTCGTTCAATTACATTTCGTTTGCACATTT
The DNA here is from genome assembly GCA_000349145.1 of Anopheles dirus. Lineage (NCBI taxonomy): Eukaryota > Metazoa > Arthropoda > Insecta > Diptera > Culicidae > Anopheles > Anopheles dirus. The sequence continues at coordinate 9,656,886 of KB672979.1, forward strand.
TTTCCATCATGTACCGAGCTTATGTTGAAAGATATGGACATTGTGCCAATCGATAGATATAATCATTTGTTTGCTCTACATTTTGATCTTGTATTTTTTTAATAAACTGTACGTAAGATCATCTATGTAAATAATTCAGGATCGTAATAAGATTGGCAAATGTTCCCGGCCGTTCGTTTAATCAATCCTACTCGTCGTAGCCTGATGCATCTAATATCCTCCTCTCCTTTGCGCCTTGGTACTGTGAAATGCGCTTCTGCTGACAGCATGATTAACATTTTCATGCAAAAAAGTAATTAGCAGCGCAATTTCGAACGCGCTGTGTGTGTGTGTGTACTGCTCCGCAGTTCGACTGCAAAGCCGTGTTTGGCAAAGGATTTTCCAAACATTCGAACGACCGATGGCGGATGGTGATGATGATGTGTGCATTGACGTTGTTAGACCGAGAGATTTGTGTACCTAGCTGTGGGAGGTGACACGAACGACACGTCCAACGTTCCACGGTTCGGTTTGGCGTTGAAAAAAAAAAGATGAAAGACAAAGCATAGACACCAACGCACAGAGACGCGTCTCGTTCAACCTGCGATCCAGCGTACAATGCTTTCGGCGGTCTCGCGGCTTAGTTAGCCTCTGCGGATCATCCCATCGTTCGCACGAGAACATAGCACCTCGATTCTCCAGCGAGCCGTTGGAAAATGGAACTACTGGACGCAGTACTGGAGAAGTACTGTTTGATGGTGAAGGTTTCGCATTTTCGTGAAGCACCTGAAATATTAAAAACGATATTTGTTTTGGAAATGGATTTTTCGAAAATCTCACTTACGTTGTTGGTAGCTCTGGTAACTCTGTTTATGCATTCGTCGTAACGTTGACCGTAGAAGTCGGTTTCTGGTGTGTTCACTACGCTTGACAAATGCTCGGAGCTTGCGCAAGTAACTGCAGTGCTTCTGCATCGTTGCATCCTCCCGGAGCCCGTTGCGTGGCTATGCTGACCGTTTCCCGGAAGTTATCGACATCATCGGCAGCAGAACCAGCACCGAACGGCACCAGCCGCGTGGTTTTGCATTCATGCATCGGCAGGAAAATCTCTGTACCAGCATCTGCACCGATGTGCGTGGTGCATTGCGTCGCCATTTCGGTTGCCATGGTGCGTGGTGGGTAACGCAAAATCCTCGCTTCACGCAATCGTGTGTAACCCGTGAACCGGAACTCGTGCCGAATCACGTTGGAGTTTTGATGCTGCCGTTGGTGACGCCGGTTGTAGATTAGAAAGGTTCGAACGTCGTTGTTTGTGTGCAGAGTGATCAGATGAGCGAGGAATGCAAATGGTGGAGCTAGCAGAAAAACTAAAGTCATCAGATAGCTGACAAAAAAATCGAAAAAGAACCGCCCGCATTTTGCTAGGCACTTCAAGCTTTTTTTACGGTACGCTAAAAGCTGCACCCTGAATCGACTCCCAAATTGGAAGAATTCACTCCACACAAGCATGATGCATATCGAACTCTCTAGTACGAAACTGGGATACATCAGAGTGCTTAGTTTTACTTCTGGATTCTGCTTTACAGATGTTGAATTTGTGTAGAAAATTCCGAATGAGTTTGTTCACCAATCCACTGTGTTTCAATACTGTGCTCGAAAAAATGTGTTATTATCACATGCAACATTGGGTCATGCGTAAACAGGATTGCACATCACAATTGCTTCAGTTTTATTTTCTAAAATTGTACTTTTTCGAGCTCAATATGCATCAATATGATTCAAAAAGATTGATTGTCGAAAAAGCCTTGAAGCGTTACACGACGTCGCTTCCCTTAAACGTCCAAAACTCTGGGAATCCCTAAAGCCTTTATACTAGAGTCACGACAACGTATACAATGTGGCTAATACGTTGGTAACATAATTTATTCCTTATCATGGTTTCCTACATTATCTCGATCAACGTTTGCTGTACATGCTTTTACAGACACTGAACGCTTACCCCCAGACCTAGGTGATGTTTATCGTCCAAAAATCGATTGAAATCGTTCGACCGTGCTTTGAAACACGGTCGCTTCTTCCCCAGGCGAATTTGTCCTCCTCAAAGAAGCGTATGATCACCGACAAAAGAGGTATTGATTCACCAGCCACGCACATACACACACGGGGCCGAGGAGTCATTTGCGCTTGATTTGATCCGACATAATGCGACTGGCTTATGAACTGAAACATTTAACTCAATTTGACCACACCGAGTACACGGCACGGCATGAGCGCGGAGTACGGGTAAAATGTGAAACCTGCTGGTTCAAGTGAAACGAGAAAGAACCAGGGCAGCTACCGAACCCGAGGAGGCGTGTGTCTCAATCATGCGAAAGGCTAAACGTGCGATAAGAGTATGTGTTCGCCACTGGCCAAGTGTTGACCAGGATCAGCGAGCAAAGATACTATCGAGGACGACAATACACACACCATCATTGTACTGTACACCACCCCCACTGGCCGGACTCTGCCAGGCCGTCTCCGGGCTTTGTTCCACCTTTTCGATTCATTTTATGCGCCGGTTCGTCCGGTGAGCTGTCCTGCGGTCGGGTGTCCATGGTAGAGATCCTCAATCCCACCGTCTTTACTCCGTACTGTTTGCAAATGGGGGCAATGTGCACAACCCGGACCATTCGTTTCTTCTACGCCACAACGAGCAGACGATGTCGTTATCGTTCATGTTTCGAGTATGTGTGTGGATGTGCGCTGCCGCCTTATCCTTTGGCAAACAATTGACCAGTGAATCGGATGATGGAGGCGAACACATTGCCAAGCGTTCGGAAACCCGTAACCTCAATCCTGCCAATGAGCCGTTTTTGTCGTCTCGAGCACACCACACGCTTGCGAAACGACGGTGCCGACGATGGTGAAGTGATTTGCGCGCTGGCCAAGAGCGTATTGCGGAGAGCTTAAGGTGATAAGCTCAAAGACCAACGGGAAGATCCGTACACCGTACCGACAGCAGTAAGTAGCCATGTGTGACCGGAACACGTCACACAGGGAAACAATCGTCGTCGATTCAATTAGGGGACGCAATCGCACCCGTGCACACACACCAACGTGCCATGACGGCGACCTCGGGTGTACTTGAGCGCTACCCCCCGAGACACCCAGGTCTTTCGGTCGCAAGTTCAACAAGAAAGCACGTCTCCCCACGTACGGTGCCGAGAGTAGACATTTGACCGAACGAGCTTATGCACGAGGGTGGAATCGATAAGCGACGTTCCCCGAGAGCTGAAAGGTCCGTTTATGTGTCGGCAGGACTTTGTGCGCCGGTATGGCCTTGTGCCTATCAAGGCTAACGAAATGATCAATCGTTGCTGTGGCAGGTATGGGCTGTAGCATAACGCAACGCTGCCTGAACGAATTTGGGACAGCGTTCTCTTCTCCTGTCGGTTTCGGGCGATCAAAAATATCTTCCATAGACTCAACTTCAAGTCGTTTGCCTTTGGTGTCTTTTAATTTAAAAATTCCTTCATGCTTTGAAGTTTTCTTTTAATTGCGCCACTAAACCATCTTTTTGGCTATGTATGCTTGTCGATTGAAAGCCGTTAGTTCAGCTTTACCTTTGAAGTACGACTGGAAACACAACACTCACTTCTAACTTCTGTTTTTAATTACGCATGTTTGGTTTAGTGTTAACCTGTAGGATTCCTACAGGCAAGGTCATGAGTTCAAATCTCAAATCCTTCTAGCGGGAAAGAGTTTTTATACCACTTTAATCAGCATGAAATAGTCCATAGGAAGACGAACTCTCACAAGAAGAGAAATAAAATGTTTTCACGGAGTTTTCGTACTAGCCTTTGCGCTGCCATTGTGCCAGCTTTACTGTCACCATCGTTATTTATTTCTGCTGCTACCGTACTCTCCTCCATTTACGCGCTATGATTACAGCATCTTATCCTGCTTTGTCCCGCACACACACACACACACACACACACTTTACTTTTCCTTTTCCTTTTGTTGGCAGAAAAGCAGGACATTTGTAGACGATTGATAGGGAAGTAAACAGGCAAACTTCATTTGCCCACTTACACTCGTTCTCGTCCGGTCCGCCGGTCCCACACGATTCGATGCGCAGTTCACAGCACGAACCAGCCGGCCGGACGCTCCCTGGTGGAAGTGGAAGCGACAGCAAAAGTGTGACAGTGTATAATACGGTTGTTGGCTAAATTGAAACATTGTCCGGCAAAGTTGTTACTTGCCCTGTTTAGCTGTGCGTGCGTCCTCGAGGCGTCGGTGCATTGGCAGAAGTTTGCATTTGCCCGGTTCCTCCCAGGCTCGCTGAGGAGAGCGCTGCTTACATCCAGATTACAGTGTGTAGTGTGCGCTTTGTGTGCCATTAGGCGAGGCTTGCTGTTGTATGCTTTCCGGGCGGCACGGGGACAAAGTTTGCTTGTTCTCTGCTTGAACCTGGGGGTGGTACCGGCTTCCGAAAAGGGAGGGAAAAATTGTTCCCGAGAGTGTCGTTCGAGGGCGGCGGCGTACAGGCGAAGTTGCGAATGTTAATTCCGGCGGTTCGCATTTCACTCCACCCGGTGAACGGTGAAAGTTAGCCCTGTGCCGGTGGTGAGGCGTTGGGCACGAAGATGAGAGTCCATTAAAAGATAATACCGGTAATTTGTGCGATTCAGCACGATGGCAAAAGCGTGGTGTCGGATGGGGCGAAGCAGTGCAGCAGTGTTTAGAATTGAATTTTGAACTGCTTATTGAATGTAATGCGCGAACAGAGACAACTTGATCGTGCGCGCCATAAATTGGGGTACAAATTAATGCGATTCCATAGAATCGCGGGTGAATAATTACTTGAGAATTTGTTGAAATTATGTTCAGCTTTAGTTTGTTCTCTACATTATCCTTCGCCTTTTGATTATACTCTTTCGTGTACATCACATTCCAATGTCCGGTTTGTTCGTCCGAACATTTTTGTATTAATATTAATGAGACGAAACTGCACACGATTCGAAATAGCAACGTTAACAAATATTTAACAATGCAACGCGAATTCGATCCCATTCGACCTAAAATATGCAGCATGTTTGCGCCCGCACCGAACGCATACATACGCAAATATATGCATAATCTCTTCCAACTGTTTAATTGCAACTTTCCACAAATAGCTAGCGGCCAATTTCAAAAGAGACGGTATAAAGCGCCGCCCGTGTTGCTGCCCGTGAGTAACGGTAAACAACGTGCAGCAACAGATTTCTCGCAAAACAACACCCACCCAATCCAATCCCATCTCCAACCCGCCCACCCCCCATTTTCATCGTATCCTGACCGGGCGTATTAATATCCTGCAAAAGACTCTCCCCGAACGCTCACTCCGGGCGAGGTCATAAAATAATCGTTCCATTTTTGGGGGTGAATATTCCAATTAGTCTGCGTTTATGCGCTGCCAGGCTCGAGTTGCACCTGGCGTTTGCCCCAGCTCACCCCCACACGTCCCCCCCCCCCCTTCAGCAGGTGCCAACCTTGCTGTTGCTGTTGTTGTTTCTCCCTGACGTTTGATCCCGACTGGCCGGTCGGGCAGGGCTGTGCTTTTAACCGGAATGTCGTTATTATTGCTTCTCCGAAGCCTTTCCAGTCCAAGCGTGAGGAGAAGGAGCGGGGCGCGGCGGCAGGACGTCGAATGTTGGGTCATTTGTGAAAATTGCGAAAAGGGCAGTAAAGAATCAGTCATCGGAGAGAGGTGTGCGTTTGTGTGTGGACTGCATGGTGTCCGGCTACACATCACCTCTCCCGGAACCGGATCGGGTTGAATGGCAAATGGGGAGAGGGCCAATGGGAGGCTACCAGTGCATAAAGAGGTTCAAATGCCAAACGATGTGGCTGGTGAGCGTGGGGTGGAGTGACATGATCCGAGAAGAGGGCACCGAAGTCCGGTCTATTTGTTTGTGTGTTGAACGATTTCTGCACTTGGCTCATTTCATATTACCAGTAGGATTAAGCTATTTTTGATATTTTGTAACAGAAAGATGTTGGGTCATTTATGAATTTGAAACATAACCTCAAAATAGCTTCTTTTTTGTTAAGTTAACTATTCGGTGTTTAATACGCTGCATGTCAGATTTTAACATTCGTTTTGACAGTTGAATTACCGCCCTTCAAACAATGTATTCCACTGCTACTGTATACAGTCTCTTGAATCGAGTTATGAATCCCGCACACTTTGTCAAGTCCCGCGCCACCAGGACACTAATGCTAATGAAGGTCCACCCTGTCACGCCGTATGTAATGGAGAATTCTGGAATGAATCAGTAACCCACCAAACCTATCCACTGTAGCGAACGTCCAGCGTTCGTTTCCAGCGGTTTCCGGCGGCGTCCAGCGAGGATGCGGAAAGGCGCAAATTGTGGCAAACGGGCCAACATAATTTGCACTATGATGGCAAAACTTACGCCACCACCCCTGACGTTGGTGGTGTGGAAGAAGTGGGTGTACGTGCGGTCAACAACTTGTCGCTTTGGCACTTATTGCGCACACTTGGCTGGCATTGTGGTAGATTAGTTTTTCCGAACGGTGGTGATGGTGGTGAGTAAAACAACCACCCGTTATATTGGGACGGGTGCAACAACTGTGTACGATCCTGTTTTTCCACCCATCTTTCGTCTTTCACCCATTTTCGTACGCTACCGTGTCTTGTGCCGTGTGTCTGTGTGTCTGTGTTTCGGTTCCGGCTTGGGTGTCGGTGTCTTTTTGTGTCACTAACTTAAAAGACCATTAAATAAATCTTCCACCCGAGAATTTGTGTTGCCACATTTTCACGAGTCGCTTCCGTTTCCAATGTTCCACACTTCCGTCGAACCTACTGCGGGTTCGGTTTCGAACGTGAAAGAGAGAGAGAGGGCGAGAGAGCTCTGTGCCTGTGTGTATGTACGCGAGGAAGGAGCATCGAAGAGCGCGATCCCTTTTGGTAGGTTAGTGTTCGGTTCGTTTCGGTTCGTTTGCAGGAAAATGGGAGTTTGTTGCTTCGATTTTCCAAACAGAAGAGAGAGAGAGAGCGTAAGAGAGAGAGAGAGAGAGATAGTGTTGAGGTGAAAAGTACCCGAAGAAAAATGTGTGTGCTCGAGAGACGGGTGGGCTTTTAGGGGTGAAGGCACGAGGTGAAGGAAAATACCGTGAGGTACTTGACACCTTTCAACTCAATCAACGTACCGCATCGTCGTTGTCGTCGTCGTCGTCGTTGGAGCCGTGTCCCACCGTCACCAGCAGAGGGTTTTGTTTTATTTATTTTACTCTGGCAGCACATTCCACCCTCCTCCCCACCCAATCGGTAGTGATCGCTTTCCTTGAGGCTTTATGTACGAAAACAGGAGTGTGTGTGTGTGGGAGAGACAGAGAGAGAGAGAGAGTGCAAGCGGGAGCATGTGCTTCTCTCTTCTCACATACACCCAATCCTCATCGTCCTTTTTCAAGAGTCGTTGCTTTTTTGAACGACACGGTTCGTATATTATCCTTTTTCCACTTGTGAAGGACTGCCCGGGAGGAGAGCACACTTGACTGTGTATATATGTGTGTGTGTATGTGTGTGGAAAATATGTGATACGTGTCAGGAGCACGGAACGATGAATGCTACTGGGGGGAAGGTGTGTGTGTGTGTGTGTGGTATAGGTCACATTGTGGGGCCCATAAAAGTCAACCGCAGGCAAGATCGTTTTCAAATCATTTCCGCAGCACGAACATCATACTTTGTACGAGCGTGCCGAGTGGGGGCGAGGTAAAAGGAAGCCATGGGGGAGGAAAGTACGAATCAAGGAAGGAAAAAACGTAATTGAATGCCGGGGGAAAGTGCTGGAGCGAGGAATGATGACGGTGTGTCGAAAGGGAGTTTTCGCAGGAGCAAGCAAAAGCGTACCGAAGCACGCTGCTGTCATGTTTGTTTCGCGCTCTGTACCGGGCACCCGAGTGTGGGAGTAGATTTTCCACTGGCATGTTTCATGCACCTGGGGCCGACACCCCGTACACACCCGGCGTTGTGTGTGGCAGCGCCGGTTTCCATGTCGAGCCCAGGCAGTGAGAGGGTTTTTTGTGGTTCCACAACGCACCAGCTCATCAGGTGTGCGAGACGCGGCATCGGTTGAAACCGATGTGGTGTATCCTTTTTCAAGTGGAAAATTGGGGAGAATCCACTTGGGCGCTGTTTGGGGAAGTTACGCTGTTGCGAGCGGTGAGCAAGAGCGCTCGCCTGGGATATAGACGGGAGACGATTGCCCGAATATGTTTTGCTTCGTGTTTGCCACGACGACGACCACGACGGCTGCCATCTCCCTGCCTTCACTACGGCGAACGGAGGAGAGAACGAGCGCTTTCCACTAATACACCGTTAAGCTGGGTGGAAAAGTGAGATTGTGAGATGCGATTGCTAACGACGGGTGTTTGGAAAACGGACGAGACCCGGCCGGGGAAGTGTATCTGGGTGGAGTACATATTTCAAACGAAACTTCAGCCACCCAAAGCCCGTGACGTGTTTAGAGGCACGCTCCTGGGAGTGCGCACGGAGGACTTGTGGCTCTCCGTGTGCTGCATGGTGGCGGCGTGTTCCTGTTGCAACAAATGCGCAACGGATCCTTTTCGGATCCGTGGAGCGGGGAGAGACCACGAGCGAGCGTTCCGTCACTGTGTGTGCAACTCGGCAACAAAGAACGACGTTCGGCAGCGTTTTTTTCCGCAACAGGAGACCCATCAGAGGCGGGGAGAAGGGCGAAGGACGGTGGAGGTAGTAAGTTTAACACGGCAAACGACGACGACGACGACGACAACGACGGACGGCCGGGACGAAACGATATTGGTGTGGTGAAAAGTAGAATAAATACGCCGTGAACATGGTGCCAACATTTGTAAGTCGATTTGCCCTTGCGCTATGCTTGACTCCTCGTTTCCTTTTTTGTTTTTTTCTACCTTTTGTTGTCCTTTCTTCTTGCTGTCCAGCAGCAGCTCGGAAATTCTCTGGTTCTCTTGGGCGTGTGATGAGCGCTGATGGGGTTTGTTGCAGTGTTGCGAGATTTAATCAATGTTTTGTGTTTTTCTTTTCAAATTCTATATTTGAACCGTATTGGGGCCCGTATTTTCATTTTTTATATTCTCTTTTATTGCTTTTTCTATTCCTATAAGCTTTCATGTTATTCTCCGATTGTTTTATATCTTTTTCTTTTTCATCACTGTTATCTCTATTCTTTTGTTACTTGTTACTTGTTACTTTTTTACTAAATGTTATTTTTTGTACTATTTCTTTTATCAAATTCATTCGAATTCGAATTCCTTATGTTTGTAAAAATATGAAATTCACAACTTAAATGACAACATAGTAATGAAAAATTTCACATGCAACTGTTCCATCATCAAAAACCCGTCCCCATAAGGCTGACCTGTGACAGTGGTTTTACCGTGTGCCTCTACACCGCCCGCTTCGTGTCATGCCCACACCTCAGGGGAGTAACTATGCGCCAGCTTATTCTACCTCGTTGGGCCCAGCGTGTAGTCAAGGCGACACGCGGAATGATCCCGTCGAATGCGCACGGTGTGTTCGTTAGTTAACCTTCCACTTCGCTACGGACGTGCCCAGGCTGTGCGGTTGTGCACCGGTGCTGCAGCATTGCGGATCAGAAGGATAAGGATGTGCGTATGCGCTTCCCACATCGCCTGGGATCCCTATGATCCTGCGGCCGAGCGAATCGTTGGCAACCGGTTTTTTTGTTGCTGTTGCGAATCGACGTCCGGGTCGCAACGGCGGATGTATGTGTGATCTCCCGGATCCGTTTGGGTTTCGTGTCGACCGGAGAAGGATACGCTGTCGCTACCGTCGGACGGATGCTGTGAACCCAAACGATGGATATCTCGTCAGCGACGGCGCTGCGGTGATGATGAGATGCGCACGGTTGTCGAGCCATGTGTTGGGGCAGCCCCGTAGCAGCCGAGTCAGTCTCCAATATGCTGCCGCTGTTGTTGCCCGCATGCATCCGCCTTTTGTAATGCCGCTGCTGTGCACTTCATGCTGGAAAGGATGGGATTTTTTTTGTCTCAGTTTTGCATGGATCGATTGAGGCGGCTGTGTGCGAGCGTTGGAAGACGAGTGCGCGCTCTTTGCTTGCGTGTTGTATTCTTCCTATTTGCGCTTTTCGCGAAACGAACGATCTATTGTGCGCGGGTCGAACAGGAACATTCTCGACAGCAGCCACAGCATCGGCAGGGCGGGATACAATCGCTGTTCGCTCGGTACTGCTGCTGATTTCTTGCCCAGTACATTCTAGGCATAACCCTCTCTCTCTCTCTCTCTACTATAGAAGTGTGTGCTTTCCGACCGGAAACGTACATTTTCACCGGAAATGGAGAGGTTTTTTTCCTGCCGTTCGTTTGCTCGCTTCTGTTGCAGAATGCACAGCTCCACTGGTCGGTGTACTCGAGAAACGGATGCACGTTGCAAGCTGTACTCCGGTCGTATCCTGTTCGAAGTACTACTTTGAGGAATGTTGCTTGATCACTACTGAATGCCAGTTTTTCGCCGCCACGTTTGCGTTCTTTCTTCCCGCTGCATTCTTGCTGGAGCTGCTCGAACTTCAACAAGGGTTTATTAAATTGTTTCCTTTCATGTTGGGCCGTGCGTGCTTTGACTCCCATTCCGGAGGTAGTCTTTCGTTGTTGTGTTCTCTGTAGGGTTTTTATCTTTTCACTCATTTGTATACGGCTTGATGCTTGCATGCAGCACTATTCTCTCATTCTATATGGGAAATAAAGCTTTTCTACAAGATCCCTGTGAGAGGACACCGTGTCTCCACTTGACCGACCAGCCCGTCTGTCTCAGAAAAAGTTTCGTGATTGAAGAGGCAAAGTGTCGAAAATCATCTTCTATTGTTTTATTGCTTTATATTACGTATATTAAGTATTACATTTTTTAGCCTCAATTTAATCTATGCAGGTTGCATATGAATTATTTAATTTAATTTCGTGTTTCTAGTAGCAAAGTAAGTTGCTCCCAGTCGAGTCTTGAACCCTCGCCCTTTCGCTTACTAGGCATTGCATTTATCAATTACTGTATAAAGTTGCTTACCACCAATGCTGTTAAAAGATCTATATAATGCGAACCCGCGCCTGTTGAAACGCATGTGTATTTTCATTTCATTTACTATATTCCCTTCGAAATGAAACGAAAAAACGAATGCCTTTCGTTAAAAATAATTGGACTGCACTAGTCTCATCTCCTACTTACAAGTGACTTTTGTTGCTGTTGTCGTCGCTACCGGAATCGTTGCGGTATCAGTTTCTTCACCTCCTGCGCTCGTCTCCGGACTGGCAGGATCACATTGCAGCGCATCGTTTTCTCGCCAGATGGCGCCCGCAGCATCCATTATTGCACCGTCGCAGCGCATGCACATGTGTATGTTATGTGACACTGCATCTCGCGAAATCGCGGCAACCAAAGGATCCCACCGGGGCCCGTGTGTGTTTGTGTGTGTGTGTGTTGGTGAGCTACCATCACGACCGACGGCCTTCTGAGCGTGTGTTCGAGCGGCGTTGCTGGTGGTTCCTTTCGCGTGAGGCGCGCTGTACATGGCAGCAGACGGGAGAGGAGCAGCATATGGTTTTCGTTCGTTCGCCTGCGATGGGCACGAGAACCCCTCGGCACATGGCACACACTTGCTTGGGGCCCGTGTACGCCACATGGTCGTCGCGCGGCCGTCTTCCGACCTGGCCCTTGATCGTTTGCTTCTTTGTGTCGGTTCGCATGTTCGCTCTCTCACTCTGGCCGATATCTATGTATAAACATATCGGCACACATATGGTATGCTTCGGTATGCTCTTTCGGTTCGTTCCTTTCGCATCCCTCGCACTCTCTCTTTCTGCCTCGGCCGTGTGTATGTGTCGGCCGAGGGCACCAGCAGATGCTTCTCAGATAACGAACTACCAACACAAACACACACGCACGGAGAGAGACAGAATCGCAAGGAAAAGCAGAAGTGAGCGTGTGAGCTGGGAAAACTCGGACGCCTAAGGTTTCGGTGCGCTTCTCGCACACATGCACAACCTCCTAGCCACACGCACACCAGCAGCGCTCTGGCTTCTTGCGCGCTCTGGCTGACGTGTTCGTCGTGCTCTCGTTCTTGTTGCGCGGGGAAAAATGGAAGCTCAAGGCGTCCGGTCCCTCAAGTCGGCCGGCAGTTTCTCAGCAGCAGCTGCCGCAACAGCAACGGAACGCGTTCCCTGTGTGTCCTGTGTGCGCTGCCGTGTTTGGCTCTGTGTCCTCCGCGCGCCGTCGTGTCGTGGTTTCGGTGCTCGCGTGTTGTTGCCACCGGCTGGCGAGAGCAGCATCGCTCGATGAGGTGAAGCGAAGGGGGTAGCAGCGAGGGTGCGTGCGAGGGTGGTTGTTGGTGGCCGAAGATGAAGAAGGATGTGGCTGGCCTGAGGAGGGATGGTGTTGAGCGTGAGCATCGTAAAACGAGCGAGGGAGAGAGAGCTAGGGAGTGAATGTGATAGGAAGGAAATAAGGAGAGCATGTGTAATTGAAACGAATCGTGTGCTAATGATGTGGGTGTGCTAGTGTTGGTGGTGCCGAGGGAGAGCAGGCGAGCAAAAGAGATGAAGAGCCGCCGAAAGGATAACGTAGGTGGTGCTGTGTGCACCATGTTGCAATATACTTAGCGTGCGATGCATCTCGAGCGCCCCTGATGTACCTGATGCATTTAAAATTTTTACTCTGTCGCACCCCTTTGACGTTTCTTCGCGTGGGAGTTGTGTGCTAGCCGAACGGAATGAGTAGACGAGCTGCTCCTGTTGCAGCATTTCCATCAAATCCGAGCATTTCTTATGCGATATGAAATATGTGTGTTGATGGTAAAACGAAATGGAAAAAAATGAATTTGAAAACAATAATTTTATTCGAATTTGTGTCGTTAACCGTCTCCCTCCTTCGAAATTGTGTGGAATAAGAACGAGAACTAGCAGCGGGTGATGCTGCGAACGCGCCTGCGTGTCCAACGTTTCCCCTAACGTTTGCGTGTGTGTATGTGTGTGTATGTGTTTGTGACGGAAGCGGGGAGGCAACCCACTTGCCTGTGTGCACATCTGCTGTAAACAAACAACGGTGTCTGGACGGGCGCAGCGTAACAACACGCACTGTTTGCACAGACCACCGTGCGTTCCCCGGCGTGTGAGAGGGATCGATCGGTGCTTTGCGCGCGTGTGAGCGAGAAGGCGAACGAAACCATTCGACGACCGCTCACAGAATTCTCATCTGTTTGTATGTGTGCGTGTATGTGTGTGTGTGTGTGTGTGTGTGTGTGTGTGTGGAAGAAGAAAAAAATCGTGAAAAGAGGGATAATACACCAGTTGAGTAATCAAAGGCAACAACAACAGCGCGTGGAAAAGCAAACCATGTAAATCCGTGCACGGCTGAATTATTCAGCGCGATGAAAATCGGCGAGTCCGGCGCAGAAGAGCAAAACACAAATAGCCTGAAACAACTGACTGGAGAAAAGTTCGCTTTTTCGCACTGAGTGCTCGCGGAACAAACGGCGCAGCATCCGTGCGGGGCCAGCCGTCGAGTGCATTCTGTGTTTTGGGAGCCCGTGACGATGACGACGACGAGAGCACGACGGCGACCAGAGGGTGGCCATGATGGTTTTCTCTCCATTGCCAGGCGATGCACTTCCTGTTGAGCACTTCCCACCGCTCCGGGAAGTTGATGGATGGATGAATGTTTGGAAAATTCAATAGAAATGGCTCACTTTGACATGATTTGCATCACAATTTGCTGTATTTCTCGGGAAAATTTCGTAAAAAATCAATTCTTATTGAAGGTGTTTTTATATATAATACAAATATTGCCTAAATCGTCCGTAAAATCCAGATCTTGATAAGTCAATTGCACAGAGAAAATGTATACGCCTCAACATCTTGAAGCTATCCAATTTTTGAATGTGTACACTTGCAAGTATTACAAATCGACAATAATTGCGAAGATAAGAAAGACAATTTCTAGCGAAAAAGAAAATAGAACACATTTATTTAAATGAATTTAAATCTCGTACTTATAAGTGCACAATTGTGACGTGTATAACTCCCTTTCCAGAGCTAATGTGAATGTGTTTGTGAATAACGATGGTGTGACCAGAATGTGTAGATGCAGACAAGTAGATTAGTTACTGCTACAAAGTTTGAAAGATTTCTTGTGGAAAGTGTATCTGATATTTAAACGCTGGTAACAAGTTTTCCCAATACCTAAAACCGGGGAAAATCGCTCAGAAATCCGCTCAACCGACGATAAAGATTTGGAGTTAGTTCCACATCGCTCCTGAAAGATCGTCCGCCCAATTTACCGACGGCAGTTTTGGAAACGATTTAACCATGTCCGTTGCGAAGATTCCGTAAGTTTGTGCGACAAACAAGTCTACCGAAAAGTGCTGCTGGTCTTCCGGACGTAATCATCTGCTCGTCTGGCGGGAATTGTTTGTGCCGTCATACGTGTGGGCGATTCCTGTGCGTCGGCTGACCGAATCCAATCAACATGGAATGGATACCACGAGGATTGACCAACATTCACGCACCAATACCACTACCCGGTAAGAAAGCCCAACCCTGGGCACATCCTTCTTCGCTGGGTGTTCAAGATCCCGTGTCAAGCTACTTGTTACATTGTGTTATTGCGATTTGGAAGCGGATGAAATGTTCGAATGAATGAGCATGTGTGGAGGATCGATGCGGACACTCATCATTCCGGGACTAAAAATAAACGTCCCTAACGATACCACCCTCTAAACGTCTGGGTTAAAGAGACGAAAATTAAAGAAAGATTTCCCGGACAAAAGTCAATCGTTGGTGAATGCATATCGTTTCCTGTTATTATGCAAATCATGAGATCTACTTGCCCACGCCATTGCCCGACAAAATGTTTGCCCAACAACGGCCAGCGCAAACTTCCTGCCTTCGAGTGTTCGAAAGAGGAAAACTGTTAACTCTTCTCTCTGCCCTTTTGCCACCTTGCAACCTACTACCAAAAGAGATGGTTCCTGTTTTTTTGTTTGCATTTGAGTTTTCTATTTCCTACGCCCATTTCCCACGCCACACAAAACCCAATGGGTGGTATCGTCTTGTGAATTCTTTTCGTCCGGATCAAACCGAAGGAGACTGTTTTTCCTCCCACCCGGAGCCGGGATGTATTGGGTGTTGACAAAATAAGTCGTTGCTCGTTTTCGAGTTCTGCGGTCCTTTTGTGTCTTGAATGTACGAAAAGAAAGTTCGAAGGGCGATTTCCGTCGGAAGGGCGAAATGTGTGTGTGCGTGTGGCTGGATTCGGTCGAGGGGTGGAACGATTCGCGTGAGGAGCGTGATTTCCTATTCTTCCGGCGCTTCCACGAAGAGACGGCACGTGGAGAAATCCTTCTTTTCCCGGTTGTGAAAATACTTAAGTTGTCGCGTTTTTGTTTTCGTTTCGTTCCTGAGAAGGAAAAGAGTCGGCACGTGTGCAAATGCACGAACGAAATTAAATCTCTCATATCGAGAAATCCGCTTTTTTCTCAATCACTGCTCGCATAATAATAATGATGATGATGCTTGTCTATCATTCATCGTGCCCTGGGAGCTCTTGGCATATGCACGGATCCCTTATTCCGAGAAGGATCCGGATCCGCTGAGCTCCGAGCTGCTGAGGGAAGCCGAAGGGTAGAACAGAGAAGCATATTACCGTTTTCTCAATTATAGTTTCATGACGCAGGATGCTCGGGTGCAGATTGAATGCCAAGATGTTAACTTCGTTTACTTATCGTTTTGTTCTTTATTACTGCCATTACATCTAGCATCATCATGCCACTCTATTTTTTCCAATGGTATTCTTACAATTTTCCTGGTAAAGTTGTTAATTATACTTTACGTCGCCCTTTCACCAGAACAATACTACCCTTAAAAATAGACCGGAACAACACTACCCAAAGCAGCAAAAAGAGGCGAAAGAATGTGTGAACGCCTCTGGTGGTTGTAGCATTCAAATGTGCTTACCAACATCCTGAAAAGACACGTCGTAGTTTTGCTGTCGCAAATTTGCTTCGTGGCCAATTGCCAGTTCTAACGCGTCGGAAAATTGCCGGAGAAAAGCTGTGCGAGCGTAAAATCACGTTCTTGATGTTCCTTTTTCACGCCACCGTGTTGAGATTTGGTGTGTTTATAGGTGTGTGTGTGTGCGCGTGTTTATACATAAGCGAGATAATGATGAAGGAGGAGGTTTCGGTAAATGAGTCTGTCAAGTGGGAAGAAGTTTTGGGTTTCGGGACGCAAGGAGAACGTTGCGAAAAGAACTTTTTCCCCGAACAGAGAGAGTGAGAGAGAAACGTTCCTAGCGAGATGCACCAACACTGTTTTACATCGTTTTCCGTAGCTGGAGGGGAAAATTTTACACCGCAGAGAGTGAACTACGCTCTCTCTCTCGCATTGAGGGGTGGTGTAAGCCATCTCCATCCTTTTCTTCGTTCGTTGAACGCTCGTGCAACCCTCAGGATGACGGTTGAGCCGGGGGCGAGGGAGGAAAACTCAACACCACCCTGGCTGCCAACAGGGTACCGTTCGCCGCCACCGCCTGCTGTTTATTATCCACTTGAGTTCATATTTAATTTGACATCGACACCATCACCATTAAAGCGAGCGAGTCACTTCGGTTCACTAAGTGGGTGGTAAATACGCCTGCACTTCACCGTCCCTGACGCCCCCTTTCCCCACCCACCCGCTCACGAGCAACCAGCACACAGAGAGCCGGTGGGTGGAACCGTTTCCCCGATGGAGACGCCCGGTGGTCCTCGTGGTGGGTGATGGATGCGCATGGTGCTTTTCAAAATGAAGAAGCTGAAGGTGTGTGTGTGTGTGCGTGCGAGAGGGAGAGGGCACGAGAAATTGATTTACGCTCGCGCTCGCGGTGGGAAACGGATGGGACGTACAAAGAAAAGTCGTCGGGCGTGTGGTGAAAAATGGTCAGTGGGTGCGCGCGGTGAAAAGGGACACCTTCGCGGCACTCGCTCTCGCTCGCACTCCCGTTTGGCGCGCGTACATTTAACCTCGAACCAGCAAATAATCGTTTGAGCGGATACGGGCACGGTGATGATACGGATTTATCTAATTAGTGAGCTGATAAAATACTTCCATCCTGCGGCCCCCGGAGTCGGATGTCAAGGCCTTCGTTCTCCTGGCTCCTCACGCCTCCGCCCACCTCCCCCCCCCCCTTTCTTTTTGAGCATCCTGTGTGTGTTTTGGTTTAGCACTTTTCCTCTCCTATTAGCTCACTCCTTCTTTCGCTTCGAAGGCCGTATAATTTTTTTCTGCTCTCGTTCCGGCAAGGACTACATAGCCGGGCATGAATAAAAGAAATACGACCGGATCAAGATGTTGGTTTGTTTTATTTGCGACCATATTTTAGCACGAATCGACACCCCCGTGCGGACCCTCCTCATCATGGCGTGTCTTGGACGCCTTTTTGTTTTTGTTAGTTTAGTTTCGTTCTCTTTCTCTCTCCCTCTCTCTGTCCTCCTGTAACGATTTGTAATCGTCGTTTGTCGTCATGTTTTTATGTGTTTTTCGTTTCGTTTCGCTACTTGTGGGGCACTACCTTCGCCTCATACACCGGGTCCCGTCTTACTCGCGTTATGTCAACATTTTACTTCACTTTTATGACCGGTCGGCAAATAACGCTTTCCTTCTCGCGTTTCACTGGCTCGGGCTTGGTGTGGTTGGTTTTGTGTTTGTCTCGGTATTATGTTTGTTTTCCGTTTTCTACTCACTCACTCACCGCGCGCACCACTTTGCGCCTTCTCTGTTTTTCACTTCACACTTCATCGTTTTTTCTTTCTTTTTTTAATCTCTCACCCTCACCTCCCTCTCCCACGCCCCAAAACTCTCGGGGTGTGATGTTTTTCGATTGCCACCGATTTGTGTGTGTGTGTTTTTTCTTGTTCTCCTCGTGGCTGCTGCTCCCTGCAAGAAAGGAAACTTCTTCGAAATCACTACCAACGCACTCTGTGGTGTGGGTGTGGGACGCAGCAGAAGAGGGGTAGGGGGTGACTCACTGCACTCACTGCGCGTGAGAAGGAAAGTGATCCGCCCCTGCTGTTGTGCATTTTTCCCCTGGTTTTTCCACGCTTTTCCACGACTGCCGGATTTGATGGATAAAGTTTTGGTAAGCACGCACACACACAGTAACGCCACCATGGTTCCACCCACCAAACCCCCCAATCTCCTTGTGCATACTAACGACCTTCCCTCTCTCTCTCACTTTGCCCTGCTCTCACTCTTGCGCTATCAGTAACGTGCAATGACTGGGAGCAGCTCTTTTTGTTTTAGTTGCCGAGCACGTCTTTCGGGAAATTCGGCTTGACTTATTGGGTGTGGATGGAAAACTTATCGAGGGTAAAAATGGAACATCCGTCAACTCTTCCATTACCCCTCGCGCTGGGCGGGTGAAACGCAAACGTGGGGCTGATTTTATCCGTTTGCCAATTAGAGCGTACCGCTTGGCGATTTAATTACTTATGGTCCATGGCAAAACCCGGGAAAAAGGAAACATGAACACATCTCGACTGGTATGAAGCGCAAATTAGTCACGAGCTCAGGCACGAACACCGGTTTACTAGCGTGACGGTATGGGGGAATAGTTTTCCCAGCGCCTCAGCGCTCAGATTCTTTACATTCGCTCCCTCGGTCCCCGCATACTTTCACATAGGGAAAATCGAATTAAGCCAGTAACCTCGCAAGTGAAAGATCAATAGAATTTCCCTCGAGCGCGCAGACGACGGTCTAAAATTACCTTTCTCGAGTCGAGTTGCGGGCTTTTCTTTCCCATTTGCTCGTCGTTGTTGCTTTTTTTCGTTTCCTCCTCTGGAGGAAATTTTCAAAGAAAAGAAAACACAAACAAATCAACAAATTTCACGGCGCGCAGTGACGGGAACCGAATCAGAACGATGTACTACCGCCGGGTTTCGCCACACGCGCCACGCCACGCCTGGGTATCGGTTTTCTTGGAAACATTTGGATTTTCCCTGTCTCCCTCCTACATCCTTTTTCCTCCCTTTGTGTCCCTCGCCGCGTGTGTGCGTGTCGTTGAACGCACATTAGGGTCGGATACAGTCATCGGTTTCCGGTTGACATAAAATAGCTTCACCCCTGTCTGCGTGCGGGGTCTCGTTTGCTCTCTCTCTCTCTCTCTCTCGCCTGCCCCGAAACTCCGGACAGTTGTTGAAAATGGTTGTGGGATTTTATTGCGCTTTTCATCGGGATGGACGGGGGGAAACACACACACACACACCCACCCAGGTTTGGCATAACCCGGCCAACGGATTTTCCTGTCCGAAAATCGGAAAAGGCGTTCGGTCTCCACTAAATCATCGCCCGAGAAAGCGAGCTGGAAAGGATGGTTTCTTCGATGCGTCGACGACAGACCCCAACGTGTGTGTGTGTGTGTGTGCTGGTACGCCAACGTCACGTCGGTGACAAGGGCTGCCATTTGGAGCGTGGCAGCTCTCGCGTCTCGTGCGGCGGGGTGGGCTGATGTCGCGTCGTTTGTCGGACGGTTTTTCACAGCCTTCATTAACTCCGTGACAGCTTTGATCACACCACTCATCTGTCATAAAACGGGATGCCGGGTCATAAAACGGGATGGGACGAAGTTAAAACCAGCTCACCCGCCCGCGTTTAAATGATTGTTTGTTTATTGCCGTGCTCAATTTTCATGGTATTTTAGTTCGTTCGTGTCAACCGCAGTCGCCCCCGTACGTCGCATTTACACATGTTTGGGGCGCGCGCGATGGTTGGTGGTGGTAATTTTTCACTCGCCTCGTCGCCGGCGGCTTTTCCACCGTCTGTGGGTGGTGGGATGTTTTTGCACCTATTTTTCGCTTGCTTGTTGGTAGCAAATTGTATCGGTAGGTTTTTACTACTACTCGGTGGTCTTGCTCTCCGCCCGTGTACCGCACACGACGATTGTTGCTGTTTATTATTAGTTGATGCTGACGGCGAAACACGACCGGTGTTGTATGCTTCGTGCTCTGTTTCGCGTGAGTGTAATCATCGAGAACAGATTGGATTGGATGGATAACTTCGTCGTGGATCGTTTTGATTTATTTTGCCGGTACGAATGAGCCTAATTGAACACGAATTTGTTAGTTTTATGTAATTCTAATGGGATTGGAAGGCATTTTGATTATGTTTGGGAGCTTGGGTAAGCGTTAAAACTAACTTATACTGTTGATAAGTACAACACTTGATCTGGAGAGCACCTGTCTAGACTTGACAGTATTTTAAAAGTGACAACCAAAATGATATAGATTTTCACACCACATCGTCCATTTTATACATACTGAGCAATGAGCATTTAAGTAATCAATATAAAGAACAACATTCAATGTATCGAAAATCATAGCTTTTGAAATTTGTCCACCACTGTATATCGACCTAACTAATAACCTGATTAACACCCTATTAAGCAGCTGTCAGCCCGACACACGGGGCGAGTCATGGTGCGAATTAAATGAATTATGGACGAGTGTCACCTTCCGGGGAAGACTAAGACCCGATTTGCCAGCACACCGCAATCAAGTCCGCGCTGGACCGTCCTGTCACCAATCATTTCCCATCGCTGTATCTTTGCATGAATGACGCGCGTACGTGCGATGGTAATTATTTGACATTTCAAAGTGACAGGGCGGCCGCCCACCCACAGAGAATGCGATGATGGACGCGGCTGCTGCATGCGGCCCATGTGTGTCTGCACGTTCGTGTCACAAGCATTTCTCTCCATCTCTCTCTCTCTCTCTCTCTCTCTCTTTCTCACTCGACCCGAAATGATGTCGTTCCGTCGCCTGTACTGTTTGGAATTTTCAACCCAAGCTCATAAGACATTCCACCGCCATCTGATTGTGTTTCGTGACGTTCTCCCTCGGTTGCGGTATGTGATGCGTTTTCGTGCTTAATAAACTTTTTTGTTCTGCCTCTTCCTTTCTCCATCTCTCAATCGCATTCACGGCATATTTCGTCAGATCGCCGGAGTTCCCTCCGTTGTTGGCGCAGATACTGGGTTTCACGCTGCTAAAGGGTAGCTAATGGAACTAAATGGTTGAATAAAATGTCCGATTAACACTATTGTTGTTGGTGCTGCCATCCTGCCTGGTCTGGTTTTCAACCTGGGTGTTGGTTTGTGGTGTCGTAAACCAGTCACTTTTGTTTGTTGGTCCCTGTCGGGTTAGGGATAGTTTTTCACGGCGTTTAACGGATGGAACCGTGTGGCTTGGGGTGTTCTTCTGCTTTAGGGGCGTTATGCGAGACGAAAGAACTTGTTCGGTATAAGAACTTGTTTTCGGTTTGAGGTACTGGTCGTGTTTGGAAGCATGTTTCCCATCATTACATGCACGTCTTGCAAGCCACATTTTCGCTACAGCAAACGATTGTTTCATTAAAAAGCGCAACATCGTGTTCACGTATTTCGGAAACATCAAAAGCAACTTTCAACCGTCGTCAAAACTTCAGCCTGGCGTAAAATTGGCAAATCACTTCCACAAATCCCCGGGATGATGATGTTGATGAGCTGATAAAGTTCAGCGAACACATCCGAACTTCCCTCTCCCATTTCGTTCAAAATCCGGATCGAATCCGCCCTCAAACTTGCACCACTTCCCTGTGTAACCGGACCCCGGGCCTCGGTGCTCTCGGTGATAGAGACGTAAGGATCATAAACAGCCGGGGGCGGTGGGTTTTGCGGGGACGCTCCTAAACGATTCACGATTACGGAACGGCACCCAATTCCGAGCCAATAATGTTGTGCGCTCGGAATGAAATTTCTGTCCGCAGCTCTCCGTGCCTCTTGATCCCAATTTTCCTCCAACATGTGGTGTGTGTGTGGTGTATGGGATGGGTTTTCTTTCCCTCTTTTTTATGTGCCTCCTATCGCCCCTAGGGGAGGCGCACTAAAGATGCGGGCTGTGCTTGCTGCTGCCAGCTGCTGGCTGCACGCACGATGAGACATGAAGACAGACACGCCATATCGTACATCCCATAAAGGGGGAAAAGCCGCATATTATGATGGAACACAACAGCGATACACGAGCGGGGAAAGAGCGAGTGAGCTCAAGAAGTTGCCGTCCGCCATCGCTCACGACCCCCCGCTTCTCGCCCGTCCACCCACTAGAATACATGACCAACTCGTCGACCCCCCCACGACAGACGATCTGTCTGCAGCCATGATGTGGTGGAATAGATGTGCGTTTTTATTTTTATTGCCATCTTTGCCGAGTTTTGTAAACACACCACTCACTTAAGTGCCTATATTTATCTTGTTTGAATGGGATATCGTTTTCTCAGTTGCTTTATTATTATTTGTGTGTTTTAAAAGACGGTGGCACTGGCGCACTGGTAATCCGGATATTTTTAGGGGGAAGAGGCAGTTTGTGTGTGTGTCTTTTTTATGTGTGTTTTGTCTCGCGTTTTCGTTTTTCGACTTTGGCCGGCAGGTTCGAGGCACCATAGGTCTCTTTAAAATAGGAGATCTTTTTGAACCGTTCTGCGTGGCCAAGGAGATGTCAAGCGAGAGGTTGAGGAAAGATTTTGACGATATGAGACGCGTCGCGGTCGTAAGATCGCACTTTGATGAATCATTTCGGAAGCTAATTGTGTGTGTTTATGTAGGTGTTGTAAAAAAACAGACGGGAATATAGGAAGAAAGCAAGATCTGGTGTTGTTACCCCTCTTTATTTCTATTTATAAACGTCTCTAAAGGCTCTATCAAACAACCCTAGGTAATATCAGGCGAGAATCGAACCCATGACTTACGTTGTGCGTGGCAGTGCGTTTATCAATCACTGTGTTGAAGAGTGCGCTCGTAAGGGAGATTAATATGCCCATATAAAGTAGCTACATGAAGAAAACGTTAACGTAAAATAGGACAAACATGTTTTTTTTGTAACCCAACTTTCAAATCGTTCTCAAAACACTCCCTAATTTTCTCATCAATTAGTTCAACTTTTTCCCCTAATGTTAGCCGCCTAGAGGCACGAAATGGGGTTCGAATGGGATCGATTCTTGATGCTGGTTTAAATGGTTTAGGGACGACAACAATAATAAACAGAATCCCGCCATCTTCACCCTTCGGTCAACAGCATGAGAGGGAAATGAAGAATGTCTTTTCCACAGCGGCGCAATCAATTTATTGGATCAGCCTCAAAGTTCAAAGATCACCACTTTCTCCGCATCCGGGAGCGCGCCTTTACGGCAATGAAAATCAATTGAAGGCTCAATTGTTCGCCCGGCTGGCTCCCCCCGTGTATGATGGTTCCAATTTCAATTAACTCGTGGAACCACGGATAGCTCGGATAGTCTTTGGGACACATTTTTGAACTGTGAGTGGCTCGTCGGGAGATGACTGACTTGTACATGCTATAATCGCCTTTGACACGCGAGCTCGAATTGAACTGTTGGGTCTTTTCGACGTTCTGTTTTGATTGCGAAGCTGTGAACAGGAAAAAAACCCCACCCAGGTAACGATTCCGTGACATTCGTTAGCCCAGGAACAACTGGTTCACTGAAAACCTCAATGGGGTGTTCATCGTTCAAAAGGGAGCATGATGGATCGATTACTGTGAGAATCTGTTGGTGCCCTGAAGGTAACAGTGTAACATACTCCCGGTTCCGGTTCGACAGAGGTACGTTAAAGCAGTTTCTTCGCAGAACGCGGAGGTTCCTTCTTTCTTCTTGGCTCGCTAGGGCGCTTCAATGCCTGCATACGTAATAAGGTTCCTGGAACTGGCACGGGAGAATGTGTCGATTGTGCATCACCGGTTGGTAGCGTTGCTGGATCTCGTTCTGCGCCGAACTGGTAGGGCTGCTACGACATCGCTGTGTATCACAGCATGACCCACATTATAACACGACGCACGGGGCGAGAACAATTATCCTTAAGTGATTTTCCACACTCCGTTATTCCGTTTTTCGGAAGTTTCTTTTTTCCTGTCTGTGCCTGCCTGCCTGCCTGCCCTGCTCCCTGCTGCGTTTAGGAACCGGCGGCGGCGGCGACGGCTCTTCGGTCTCGCAGCGCAATACAGACCTTCCCACAGCGGGGAATCCTAGAGGGTCCGAGAGACGGCCGTAATGCCATTAATCCTTCGCCACACCGGCAGCGTGTGTTCGCAAGGTTGCCTGTGCCTCTCGGTCGGTGTGCCGCAAGGGAAAAAGGAAGAAACATGACACCACCTCTCTCACACACACACGGCAAACGAGGCGTTACCGCCAGCCAGTGGAAGCAGCATGGGGTTGGGTCGCAGGCAAAGACACGGGCACAGAGCAGAGCAGCAGAACCCAAGTGAAGTGTAAAAATACTGCCAAAATTGCGTATTAAAAGGATCATTGACAGATTGGGTATGTTCCCAGTTTGTCCTTTTCCTTAGTAGAGCACAACTTCCTGTTCTGCTGTGTGTGTGTTTGTGTGTGCATATCATACCCAAACACCTCTGACCTTCTCTTCCCGAAGAGGGCTTCGTTTCATTGTGCGGTCCCTTAAAATAAATCCACTCAAGGAAGTTCTTACCCAGCACACACACACACACGTCGAAAGGATGTTCCGAGCCCGCATTAGGGGTTTGCCTGGGCACAGTTGCTCAAGCGAAAATTAGTTATCGTACTTGTTTTCGGGCCAAACTTTATGCGGGGTCCGGCAAGAAAGCGAAATAAGAATCGCTTTCTTCCCCCTTCGAGCACACGAGAGGTGTGTGCGGTTGTAAGACGGTAAAATAGGAAAGAAACCCGTGCGGTACTAATAGCAAACTCACCAACACCGGTTCTGGAGGTGTCGCGCGAGCGGGTTCTATTTTTCTACTGGTTCTCAACCGCTAGAGAGGGCTTCTTAACGCCCCAAAAAAGAAGCAGGATAAACGGGCTCTCTGGCGACGGTGAACCAAATAATTGTGCGCGGCCCAGGTTTTTAAGCCGCTTATGGTGGTGGTGCTCGCTTCTCGGTGGTGTGGTGCTCTGTAGTTTTAGGACTGTTGTTTATATTTTCGTTCCCAACATTACGTTCCGCCGCGTAAGCAGCTGCCGTGCCGGTTCGTGAGTGGAATGCTCGGGCTTGGGTGGCGTGGTTTAATGGAGCGTGAAATTGTTGCTAAATATTACAGCAACACCTTTTCCTTCGAGCGATTCGGGCAGATTTGTCTGGCAGAGGTTAAGCTTGAGACGTTCTCGATGAGGAAAACTTGTTAGCAACTATTCGGGAGGGTTTTTTTGTTGTTGGAAAAAGAAGAACAATTAGTGTTGCAGATAGGATTACCATTTCAACAGAAGCTTATTTTCATTTTGAAAAAGGTTGTGCTGCATAGAAACACATTGTAGAGTAAACTGGCCAAAAATGTGTATCTCTATTTTGATTGTAAATTCTCGCCAGTAGAGAATCAATAACTGGACACTAGTTGTCATACATGGTATATTAAAATCATTTGCAAATCAAACCCAATTTGTAACAAGCATGATAACATAGATCATGCAACGTGTCCTGTTAGATTACATGTATACTCTCTCGCTTCAGCAACTTCCTGTTGAGTTCCTCTATCCACCTATATTGAAACTTGATTTCAAACACGCATACACGTACACGATGGGATGGGATCACAGTCTGTGGCATAGACAGAACTGGAACAGAGCACAGGGTAGTTTAATTACACCAGCCCCACCGGAACTAGTTCACGGTAGCTTCGCTCCTCTCGGAGGCGATAGATAAATCAAATTACATCGATCATACACAGCCACCTCACTCGCTCATTCCTCCCTCGTGGATGAATTTTTCGAATCGAAGCTTCCGAAGCAGCTACGCTTCCCGGGCACTTGAACACTTGATGACTTTCGACGATTAGTTTAGCAGCAGAGTGCGATGTGGTTCTGCCCGGAATGAGCTGTGGCACGTACCGGCAGCAGAGCAATATCGAACCGCCATTCCATTGGCCAACTGCATCCCGGGGTGTGGCACTCCCGCTTGAGAGGATGGTAGACAAATTCGTTGTCGGTTGCTGTTGTTGGTTTGGATTCTTCTCGTAAGTGGTAATGGCAGCTGTGATGGGAGAGGTTGGTCCATAGAATCGGGTCTAATTTTACGCCATATACCAAATCCAGACACACCACCACGCACGTTTTCCAACTGACCGAAATACAGCTCGGGAAGGGTTCGGTCTCTGGCTCAAAATTACACATGAACAGAGGAGGACGTCGTTGGGGCGATTTGCCGGGTCGTGTGTCGCCATTAGATGAGGCGAGATTGGTTCAAATAGCAATCTATTTCGCTGACCCCAGCTACGGTAGAACGTATTAAATATTCTACGCTGGTGTTCCGGGCAGTAGATCCCTGGAACGCTGCACTTCCGTGCTGTATGTAAAATCAATACTTGTTGAATACGCTCCAATCCCTCCAGCGGGGTTAGCTTACTTCCGAATGATTGCGTGCAATTGGACATGTGCAAAGCCTATCGGAGAAATCATTCATTCGTGTTATTCCAATTTTAGTGAACGTTGGACATTCTTTCCCATTAGTTATTTAAGGTTATGTTTTCCATCCATTTTTTCCTTGTTGCCGGATAAAACTCATAAACGACTGAAACAATTTCACCTATTCTTTGGTGAATACGTTCCACTTGATGTCGCCAAGAATTAAAAGTGTTGGAATTGTAGTTAAGCCTACAGGAATAATATTGAAATTGTTGAAAACATAAAAAAGGTTTTAGTTTACGTGACCCGTCAATAGATGGCGCCATTCAATCATTTTATATCGATATCTTTTATCAATTTACGATTGAGCATTGTTTGTGTTGTATCGTATTATCAACAAATGTCTTTAAACTTTCAAACAAAACAAGCCACAATGAAGAACAAACTAATAATCCTGCTTTTGTTTTGCTTCTCTTCCTCACAGTGCAATCGAAACTGGCACAGAAACGTCCCGTCACCAGTCCGGCCCCGCCCGTACTTACTTCCGCCCAGCAGCTACTGCACCATCCGTCTTCCTCCCCGCTGTCGAACCACCTGCTCGGTGGTCCGAACCATCTCCCGCCAGGAGCGTCGCCGGGCCTGGTTCCGCCGGGGCCACCGCAGCAGTCACCGCTCGGTGTACCATCGGTGGCGCACGGCGGCGGCGGCGGCGGCACCATTCACGCCTCACCCAACACACAGAACCCGTCCTCCGGTGGACGCAGCAGTAGTGGGGGAGGGGGTGGTGGAGGTGGCGGCACTGGTGGTGCTGGAGGAGGAGGTGGTGGCGCCGGCTCGTTCGCTGCAGCACTGCGAAATCTCGCCAAACAGGCGGACGTGAAGGACGAGGAGCCTGGATCGGGAGGTGGAGGTGGCGGTGCTGGTCCGGGTGCACCTGGAGGCAACTCCGCTGGTGGTCCTGGTCCCGGTGGTGGTGGTGGTGGCGGTGGAGGTGGTGGTGGTGGTGGAAGAGACAGAGATCACCGTGATCGGGATCGTGAGCGTGGTGGAGATAGTGGAGGCGGCGGCATGCAACTGGACGGTCGGGGCAACTCGATGTCGTCGATGGTGGTGGTGGACCGGCGGGAGGACTCGAGGGGGAACATTATCAGCGACGGAAGGATACGAAGCGGAGACGGACGAGATGGTCGCGGAGGGGTGGATTCGACCAAGAAGCAGCATCAACAGCAGCAACGTTCGTCACCGCAGCCCCCGGAGAAGGTAAGGATGATTGTGATGGCGTTAGAAGTAGATATGGGACTAATTCTCACCCTGTGGTCTTACAGATGCCTCGCCTGAACCCGCCAAACTCGGCTACGATACAGTCGGAGATGCTTGCACGGAGCGGCTTCCAGCCGTACAGACCGGACGAGCGGCTTCCCCATCCCGGCGGTGCATTCCCCATCGATGCCTACACGGCGTTCGGTTCGCTTCCCGGTATGCCTCCAGGTAGGTTGTGCACGCGGTTCGATCTTGTGGGCATGCTTTTCACCACCGTTTCTCCTTTCTCCGCGCAGCAAATCTCTTCAATCCGGCCGCCCTAGCGTACCACGATCCGACCATCTACCTTGATCCGCGCTACCAGATGATGCGGGCCGGCCATCACTCCGCCGCCGGGCATCCCCTCTACCCGTCGTTGCCCTATCCGCCCAACCTGTACAGCATGCTGCCCGGTATGGGCATGCAGAGCATCCACGAGCGCATGAAGCTCGAGGAGGAGCACCGGGCCGCACGGTTGCGCGAGGAGGAGCGGGCCCGCGAAGCACGCGAGGCCGCGATCGAGCGCGAGAAGGAGCGCGAGCTGCGGGAGCAGCGTGAGCGCGAGCAGCGCGAGAAGGAACAGCGCGAGAAGGAGCAACGCGAGAAAGAGGAACGCGAGCGGCTGCAGCGCGAGAAGGAGCAGCGTGAGCGCGAGCAGCGCGAGAAGGAACGCGAACGGGAAGCGGCCCGGGAACGGGAGCGCGAGCGTGAACGGGAGCGCGAACGCGAGCGCATGATGCACTCGATGATACCGCACTCGCTAAACCGTCCGTTCTTCCCGATACCGGGCCTACCGCCCGGGCTGTCCAATCCGCTCGGGCTGAGCATGCGCCCACAGGGCGGTCCGCTCGGGTTGCCCACGCACCACCCGCTGCACCCGTCGCTCGGGCTGGGCATGGGACTCGGGTTGCCACAAGTGCCACAGCCGCCACCGTCGGCCTCGTCGCTCAATCTGTCGCATCCGTCGGCGGGCATGGTGCCGCAGGTACCGCCGCCCGGCAGTGCTCTGGGCCACCCATCGATACCGACCAGCTTGGCGGCGGCGGCGGCCGCCTACAGCCACAGCATCGCCTCGACGATGAACTCGTACCACTCGTCGATGGCCCACATGGGCGGGCTGAATCTGTCGCACACGGCCGCGCTGGCGAACGCGCAGAACCTCAGCCTCGCCGGTCACATTCCACCGCCCGCGCACGGCTCGATGAACCTGTCCGGTGGTGCGGGCGGTTCGCCGATCGCGATCGTTTCTTCACCGAACGGCGGCGGTCACCATCTGGCGCCGTCGCCGCACCACCTCACGTCGGCGCACGGTGCGCCGCTCGCGCTCACGTCGAGCAAATCTTCCACGCATCCCTCGCCCCATCCGGCCACCAGAGCTTCCCCGTCGTCACCGTCGGTTGTGGCCACGAGCGGTAGTGCGAGCACGGCCGCACCGAACAGTGCCGCTGCGCCACACACGTCGTACTACACTGTCGCGGCAATGGCAATGGCGGCCGGTTCACCGTTGCAGCTGAGCAGCAAACCACCCCTACCCCATCCGGCACTTTCCTCTCACTCGCCGGGAGCCGGTGGAACCCATCATCTGCACCATCTACATCATCATCCGGGTGCGCAGACGCAGCAACCGCAGGCCATCCCGCAGCACCCACCGGGCGCGGCTGGCAATGGCCGTAGCAGTGCGGTCATCACACCGCCGAGCACGCACCATCAGGCGGCCGCCGCCCTGCACCATTATCATCACGCACCAATAGGTGCTGCAGCTGCTGCAGCCGCCGTTTCTCAGGAACGTTCTGCATCCTCCCAGCAGCAGCAACAGGCGCATCGCGGTTCAGCACATCGGTTGGAACCACCGTCAGCGGTCGCACCACCACCACAGCCACCAACGGTCGCTGCCGCACCATCGGAACACGGTGTGAATAGTACAAACGTTGCTAGTATTAACAGTAGTAGTGCCGCGGCGGCGGCGACAGGTAATGGTGATACGCCATCCGCGTCACTCGGTGGCAAGGCGCGCTCCTCACCACCATCGGGTGCCACCGATTCTCACAACAGCACCAACGTCATCAAATCCACCGCCGCTAGCAATGAACCGGTGGCGGACGGTGCCGGTGCTGGAGGGGTGATAAAACGCTCCGGATCATCCTCACCACCGGGGGGTGCGATCGGTGCGGGCGAAAATCCGGCCGTTCGTGTCGGAACACCCGGCGGTGAAGGACACGAAACGAACGGCGGAGGTGGTAACATGGTAGACTCACGAACCGTATCCCGCAGTGCTACCGCAGATGATACGCCGAAAGATGGGATTTCGGTGAAGGACGACCGGACGACCGGACCGGTGGCTGGTGCTGGCGGTGATGCGAACACCAAGGACGACTCGAAAGAATCGCACATCGAGAGCGGTGGTGCGAACGACAATGGAACGCACGAGAAGCAGCACCGACAGTCGTCTCCATCCGGTGGTGCTACTACGATCGCCGTCAATAGCAACGGCAACAGTGGTGGCCCACAGAGCACCCCAACACCCGGTCCGGATGGTGGCAGTCCATCAGAATCGGCAGCAGCAGTCGCAGCAGCCGAAAGAAGGTCCCCTTCGAATGCGAACAGCAGTAACAACAGCACCGCAGGAGGAGGAGCTACAGGAACACCGGCGTCAACAGCAGGTACGGGTACGGGTGGTAATGCTAAAGCGCTCGCCGGCGACTCCGGCTCACCGGAAGATCGTCACGCAAAGGATCAGCAAACGCCAGCCAAGCGCGATCCGGAAACGGTCGAAACAGTATCGCTCGACGGTGCTGAGAATGGCAAGAAGGCGTCGCTGGCGGCAGCGAACAGTGAACCGGCGGTCGCAACGCCTGTCGTTGTCGAGGGTTCCTTAAACAATGGCGCCCGGGGTGGTGACAGTAGGTGAAGGCGTGTGTGTGTTTTTCAAGAATACTACGACGCTTCTTAAATGAGATTGAAAATGCATCGAAAGACGATTTTGATGCACTGTTCTGCTTCTTCTCATGGAGAATGGGCAAGCATTTTTTGTTTGTTTAACGATGGTGTGTCAGCACACAAACACACCGTCGGGAAGGTTTGGGCGATCTCATGCGTCATCCCCAATCTCTTTACAACCGAGCATTAAACCTCTTCCTGTTTTTTTTTCACTGCAAAAAGGCATATGACTTAACATAAAACAAAACCCAACACACGAACACACATATGATGAAAGGAAATTAAACTTCCTTGACGCACAAATTGCTCAAAACACCGAGTTCTTCTCGGTGGTTGAGTAGCGCGAATTGTAAATAGCTTCCTGACAAACTTATAAGAGGCGTGCGGTTATTTTTTAAAAGAAAAAAGCTCGTTAACCGAAACTCTGCTAGAGGAACGTTTCTCTTCCCACACACACATACACAAGGTTTCGGTTTCCAGACTATTTGGCACCGGGAAACCTTACTGTGTTGGAGATCTTAGATAGTAATAAGCAATTGGAACAATCGAAACAGGAAACAAAGAGACGAAAACTTCAGGATACAAGCCGTAGAAGAAGCTGAGTAAAAGGATCGTAGGATTTTTAGATAGCAAAACCATTGTAACCCCTCTCTGTCTCTTCCTGCTCTGGGTAGATTGTAACTTCCTTCCGTGTTGTTGGGACCGTGGACCCCGTTTCGAGTTGCTCTGATCGTCGTGTTAGCGTTAGGGGGTTTCTTATCGGAGGGAAAAATCGCGTTCGTGTATAACGCAGGACTAGATCGAGCCGGATACACGCATTAAAATTAGTTTTTGCTTTTACTCGTCGAACCCCTCTCTGGCGGGCCGGTGGTCGTTGTAAGCATCGCCGTTCCGATCCCCGTGCATTCTTTTCCGGCTGCTCGTGAGAGCAATTGCCTGCTGCTACTCGCTCGAACTGGAAAGAGGGAATGAACGATAGAAATAGAGATAGATGTTGTATGATTATTACCATTATTATAATTATTTTATTCTTATCTTTATGTGCATATCATTATGCTTATGGCATCGATCTACATACTACTACACCTTCTACTACTATTACTATTACTAGCACTACTACTACTACTACTACTACTAAACGAATGTAAGCGAGGTTTGCGAAAAAGAGATAGTAACATCAATAGGGGAAAAACACAGTAGCCTTTGTATATTGTTGCCTCCATAGGCCCTACTAGAATAACGGCTACTTTGATTTCCTTTCCGAACTCAAGAAAAAAAGAGCGAAAACAAAACTACGTTCAGCTAGGTTTTTCTTCTATTTTGTTATTTTAAGCAAACACTAAACACTCTAGAGGTACGTAAAATCATTTCGTAGAAAGCAAGTGGCAGATGAAGAAAAGTTAGGACGAGGAAGGGATTGGTAATCCGGGAGGGACACAACCAGTGAACGGTATGCGACCAAACAGGAGCAAGCGAAAAGTATCAAGTGCGTAAACATCCCTAGGCACGGATGGGAAATAGTAGATAGCAGAAACGAAAAGGAAAAGGAAATAACAATAGAGAAAGAAAGAGAGATAGAGAGAGCATTGAAAAGAGAGAATCAACGGTGGTAGAAAGTAGCAAACAGACGTTGTGTTGTTGTGTGGTCACAGTGATAGAGGTAACGTAACGTGCGAATGTGAACAGCAGACGAAAATAGGAACAAAAAAAGGAGAAAAAAAACAATAATCAAAAGCATACCTTCCAATTGTGTATTGTTTCGTTTTGCATTATTATTTGCTCGATTGTGTTGAGCACTGCATTCGAAAAGCGTTTCGGTTCGGTTTTTTGCGATTGTTTCTTTTATTTTATCATATTTCTGTTTTTGCAGTTTAGTGTTATGTAAGTACAATTTATTTCTTTAATTTTATAATGATTTGTGTTATTACTTTGATTGATTGTATTTTATTTTATGTTTTCCTTATTTTAGGTAAAAAATGTTCTTCTTTTTAAATGTTTACTTTTAAGATTTCTTTTCTTTAATTTCTAATCAGCCAAACACATGCTTCTCCTAGCGTCCTGATGGGGATTTGTGTGACGATCTCTCCGTTCTTATAAAATCACTACCAGTTAGCGTGTTCAACCTAAATGCATTGTTTTAATACTGATCCCTCTCATTTCAGATGATACGAGCAGCAAACCATCGCCGCCCGGTGTGGAAGCTATGAATGGAAACAGCAACGGTAGCGGCGGCGGCACGGCGGTGGCACAGTAGCGACCTTAAGGCCACCTCCGAGACGGTCGCATCCCGAAATATGAGTGTCTAAAATAGAATTTAACCACTGCAAACGAAGCTGAAGCTACATTTAAATATGCAGAACAGTTTGCTCAGTCTAGGATGGAGTCGTATCGAAATCGAGACGAAAACATCAAGGAAAACGGTTGCAATAGCCGTCCGGAATGGAGCGGAAATGCAAATTTGTGATACAATAACAATGAATAATAAAGGGCCCTGGATTGCTCACGCGTGCGCCCTGGTGTGGGTGCGCGTGAAGCGAACTGTGAAGCGAAGAGCAGAATGGACACATGTACATTGATGCTTGTATATGCTTTGTTTTAATTGTTTGCACTGCCAAACGAAGAAAACCCTCCCGGGCACGCCGCGTACGGTTGAGAAAACGGGGGCAACAGGCTAAGAAATGTGTAAAAATGTCAGCATAAAGCTCTCCTGTAGTCCTTCCCACTAGCTCTCTCGGTCAGTCAGTTGAATTTGAGTGAATGCTTTAAGGTGCGAATCCTCTAGAGTGTCCAATGCCGACAAGAGCCTACCAGTGTGACTAACCGGTCACCTCGTGCAAACGTGCAACGCGTGTGTGTACAAAGTGCACAAAATGTTCAGAAAAGAAAACGAAACACAAAAACATGTAAAATAACAAAAAGTCGTGCGGGGAAGGAACCTTTGAAACCAGTAGTTAGAACACGACACAGTGCAGATAATACAAATAGAATCAAGAGAGAAAAACCTCGGCGAGTGAGAGACAGTGTGAAGAAATCTGAAACAATACTACAACTACACTGTTCTTTTTGGAAGTGAAACGAAAAGTGAAAATAAGTTGAACCAGATAGCATACCGCGAGAAAGGAGAAAGCGATTAGCAAAGAAATGGGAGCCACTAAAGAATGATAGCTAGAATACAGCCCACAGACTGATATAGGAAGGAGAAGGCGCACTGGCGAGGAACTCAGCAGTAAGCAAAAAGCTCAACGTGGTGTGACACATTACCATTGTTTTGTTGAATGAAATGTTCAGTTTGCGTCTGAAAAGTAGACAAATACCACGTAAACGAACATCTTTGGGGGAAAATAAGGGACGACTCCCTACCCCACTTACCTTTTTAGTTCCATATTTCCCCTGTGTGTCCGCGAACGCAACATCGCACACTGGGGTTGTTCTAATTCTAAACAAAATCCGCAACAACGCAGCAGCGAGACTGTGCGGGCGGAAATAAACTGTGAAGAATGTCCTACTGTAACGAACGGAAAATCGAAAAACAAATGGAAAGACAAAAAACACGCCTCCGTGTTGCGTTTCACACTTTGCCAATGTCCGAATAAAACACGAAAAGGCACCAGATTATCGCATGCAAAAACATCTTTTTATTAGTTGTAGAGTACATGAATAATGTGCGTTGATTTATTTTTGTTGCTAGTAGTGCTTCCTCAAAGGCAATCGATGTATAAAAATTGACTAAAAATCCCTACTACCTCAACAAGGGTTCTGCGCCACGCTTAAAGTCTGCGCGTCTATTGCTTATCTAGCCTCCTAAGTTTCAAAACTTCGTCTAAACGCTACATTAAAGCTACCCGGAACCGGTGCCGGTGTGTTGGTCTCTGGAGAAGTGAGTGGATCTAGAGTGAGCCGAGCAGCTCGGCCTACTGAGAGAAAGTTTGGCGTATACAAGATCTGGAAGAACACGGTTTGGAACAATTGACACGAAA
This sequence comes from Anopheles dirus, assembly GCA_000349145.1. Lineage (NCBI taxonomy): Eukaryota > Metazoa > Arthropoda > Insecta > Diptera > Culicidae > Anopheles > Anopheles dirus. The sequence continues at coordinate 9,691,538 of KB672979.1, forward strand.
ATGGAGAAAGAGTCGTACTATTGGGTGTGTTTCGTACATTTGGCACGTCCTGTTTCTAGCGCTGGTCGTCCGCCAGCCACACTCCATCGAACGAAAGGAGAAAGCCCGGCCGTCGCCGGCGACCCGCTTCGCCCTCCGCCGCCAGGGGCCACTATTTGAACATCACGATCACGATGACCAGCAGCACGACGATCAGCACGAGATAGAAGTTGAAGTTGAAGCCGATCTCGTGCCATCAGACGGACTCCTGGGCCATCCGGTACTCGTACACGCTGCCGCGCTCCATGAAAGCCTTCGACGAGCCGACGGACGCCACGGCTGCCGCGGCCGCCTCCTGCCGCTGCTGCAGCCGATCGCCGAGCGTCATCGCCGCGGCGTTCCCGTCGTCCTCCGGCGCCCCGTATCCACCGCCGCCCGGTGTCTTCATCGAGAAGACGTCGCCCGGCCCGACCTGCACCGCCGTCTTGCCGCCGATGTTCACCGACCGGTTACCCGGCTGGCCGCGCGGTCCCGCCCGCACCAACAGATTGAGGCCCGGCTTGCCGGGACAGCCACCGGCCGCACCGTACGGCCGCAGCGTGCGTCGCTCCGTCAGCACCGACAGCGTCATCGGCTTGCGGAACAGCAGCTCCCGCTGGACGCCCTCGCCGCCCCGGAACCGGCCGGCCCCGCCGCTCGCGTCGTCCCGCAGCATGAACCGCCGCAGTATGATCGGATAGCGCAGCTCCAGGATCTCCGGATCGGTGATGCGCGTGTTGGTCATGTGCGTGTGGACCCCGCCCGTCCCGTGCCACCCGGGACCGGCCCCGCTGCCACCCGCGACCGTCTCGTAGTAGCCCCAGCCCTCGTCCCCGATCGTGACGTTGTTCATGCAGCCCTGCGACGCCGCACACGTCCCGAACGCGGCGAACACCGTGTCGACGACGCGCTGCGACGTCAGCACATTGCCCCCGACGACGGCGGCCCCCTCCGAGGGGTCCAGAATCGAGCCGGGCGGGATCAGGACCGCGATCGGCGCCAGACAGCCCTGGTTGAGCGGCACATCGTGCCCGACCATACACCGCAGGCAGTAGATCAGCGCCGACAGCGTGATGGCACGGGGCGCGTTGCAGTTCCCGCTCACCTCCGGGCCCGTCCCGCCGAAGTCGCACACGGCCGACCCGAGCTGCTCGTCGATGCGCACCGTCAGCCGGATCGGTGTGCCGTCGTCCATGTGCTGTTCCGCTTCCAGCACCGTCTGGCCGGTGCGTTCGCGCGTGTCGCGCGCGATCGCCTTCAGCATGTCGCGCACCGCCAGCTCGGCGTTCTGCTGCATGTGGCCCATGTACGCCTGCACCACCGACAGCCCGTACGCGTCGATCAGCTCCGACACGAGCTGGATGCCCTTCTGGTTGGCGGCGATCTGCGCCCGCAGGTCGGACAGGTTGTCGGAGAGGTTGCGCGTGCCGGGCGCACCGGCACTGCCCGGCCGGGTCAGCCGCTCGACGATCGCGTCCTCTTGGAACGCACCGCCGTCCACCAGCAGGAACGACTTGAACGCGGCCCCTTCCTGGTCGAGCGAGGTCGAGTGCGGCGGCATCGACCCGGGCGTGATCCCGCCAATGTCCGCGTGGTGCCCACGGGAGGCGACGAAGAACACCGGCTTCGGTTCGCCCGGCGTGAAGACGGGCGTGATGACGGTCAGATCCGGCAGATGGGAGCCGCCCGCCTGCGGATGGTTCGAGAGCAGCACGTCGCCCGGTTTGAGCGTGCCGCCCCGTCGCCGCAGCTGATACTGGACCGTCTCCTGCATCGCACCGAGGTGCACCGGGATGTGCGGCGCGTTCGAGACGAGCCCACCGTCCGGGCCGAACAGGGCGCAGGAGAAATCGAGCCGCTCCTTGATGTTGGTGGAGATGGACGTGCGCTGCAGCACGCGCCCCATCTGCTCGGCGATGCTCATGAAGCGGTGGTTGAAGATGCTGAGCTGCACCGCGTCCAACCGTTCGTCCACCTTCGCTCGGTGCGCCCCGGAGCCAATCTCGATCGTGAGGTCTCCGCGGCGCGTTACAATCGCACGCGAACCCGGCTCGATGACGATCGTCGAAAGGCGATCGATCAGTATGGAGGGACCGTCGACGCGGTGACCGTACCGTAGCTTCGCGCAATCGTACACGGGGGTGACGAGTCGGCCGCCAGTGGAATCCTGCGCACTGCTCGCCTCTTCGAAGTACGCCACCGTCGTTTTCTCGGGATAGAGCGGTCCGCTCGCTTCGGCAATGTCCTGTTCGGTCACGAGCGATGCGCGACCACAACCGCGCACCCGGATGTCGTCCACCAGGATGCGTCGGCCCGTCAGCACGAACCCGAACTCGCTCCGGTAGCGCTCGCGGAACGTCCGGCCGAAGTCGCCGAACCCGTACACGGTGTGATCCGCGTTCTCGACCACCCGATCGGGCGCGCACATCAGCGCACAGTCGGTGCCTTCGTAGCGCAGATGCAGATACGGTTCGAGCGCGATCGAACCTTCGTCGGCCAGCGTGAATCCTTGCGCCTCCAGTGCCTCCACGCACCGGGCCGAGAGCGCATGCAGCCGCTCCTTCAGCGACGCCCGATTGTCCGGACACAGCTCCAGCCCGCACGGTTCCTGCGCTTCGTGCACCACATCCGCCAGAGCCATGCCGTACGCGGACAGGATGCCGGCGTACTTGTGCATCACGACACGCGCCATACCGAGCTGGCGGGCGATGCTGCAGGCGTGCTGACCCCCGGCACCACCGAAACACGCCAGCACGTGCCGGGCCGTATCGTAACCGCGCGCTTGCGTGAGCGCCCGTATCGGGCGACACATGGCTTCGTTGGCTACGCGCACGAAACCCATCGCCACTTGCTCCAGTGACAGCGGTGCCTCGCCGGACGCGGCCAGATGCTCGTTGATCTCCACGCGCAGCTCCTCGAAAACGGTGCGCGTCGCTTCGTAGTCGAGCGGTTCGTTTTCGTTCGGACCGAAGATGGCCGGGAAGTACTCGGGAAGCAGCCGGCCGAGCACGAGGTTCGCATCGGTCACGGTCAGGGGGCCCCCTTTCCGGTAGCACGTCGGTCCCGGGTGCGCTCCGGCCGATTCCGGCCCCACCACGAACAGCCCGGAGCGGAAGAACAGTCGCGAACCACCGCCGGCCGCCACCGTGTTGATGTCGAGCTGCGGCGCTTGGATCGTAACGCCCGCCGTGGTGCTCTCGATCACGTGCTCGTACGTGCCGGCGTACCGGGACACATCCGTCGACGTGCCACCCATATCGAACCCGATCAGCGGCGGTGGGACGTTGGTTGGGTTGTCCTGCTGGTCCTCATCCGACGCGTCGCGCACACCGGTCACCGCGTACCCGACGACTCCGCCCGCCGGGCCACTCAGGATGGCACGCGCACCGCGGAACTGTTCCATCCGCGTCAGTCCACCGTCGCTCTGCATGAACAGCACGTCGACACCGCGCAGCTGATCGTGGAACCCACTCCGGAAGCCGTCCAGGTAGCGCTCGACGTGCGGCGTAAGGTACGCCTCGGCGCAGGCCGTGAAGCCGCGCGCCACCAGACGACACATGGGCATCGCCTCATGGGAGAGGGTCACGTGCCGGAAGCCTAACTCCCGGGCGATGCGTCCGACGCACAGCTCGTGCTCGGGGCAGGCGTAGCTGTGTGCGAGCACGATCGCGAGTGAATTGATGCCGGCGGCGCGGACACTCTCGAGCTTGGTGCGCAGATCCTCCTCGTCCAGCGGGATCATCTCGAGGTAGACGGAATCGGAGGCGCCGGTAAGCTGTCGCCAGCTGGACGACGCCTCACCCAGCTGGCAGGTTGCTTCCTGCGCCGGCACGAGACGTGCGTCGATCTCGACGACCTCGTTGTAGAGGTTGGCCGGCTTTTGGATGTTCTGGAAGATAGGCAGATGGGTGAACAAACAGATTTAATGTGAGTGGAAGAATAGCGAAACCGAGTAGGAGGTTTCTATCGTAAAGTCGTATGTTTTGAATCTAACAATGCCTAATATATGAGATTTTAATCGAATTGAAGATGGTGTACGTAGTTAAAAGCTAGAAACCCTTAGAAATCCGAGTAAGTTCCAAAAGAAATGAATGAGCTTGAAGTATAGCTAACCGATGACTGCATATTTTCCGGTGTACAAATCCAGACCCAATAAAATACGTGTTCCCTCTTGCTTTCGAAAGAGAAGATTGGTGAAAATATCACAAACCATATCGCAAAAACTTCACCTTCCTTCAAGCTTCTTTTTTCGTGATAATCTTAAGGAACAGAGCCAATAAATGTACAAAAAAAACGCATTTTTGCATAACAGTGTAATGGTTTATGGGTCAATCTTAAGCGCAACGAAATATTTCATTCGAAGCAGTTATTCTGAACTATTTTGGAGAGAAGATTCGATTTTAAAGATTCCACATCGTTCACAAGACAGCATAGCATAATGTGCTTGTAATTAGAAGGGATGTTTTATACATTTTTCAACAGGGACGGAGTCGGTTCCATTTGAGCAACGCTATCGAGATAGCATTTTGCATTTTAATTTATGATGATTTAGTATCTGCTGTGACGGGACTAAATCCCAGGAAGCAGATAGCATCTCCAACGGCTCCTAGCAAGTCTGCTTCGAAAGAAGACGTTCAGATAAGCAATCGTCTGTGTCCGCATCATCGTGCTTGGCGCCTTGTCAAGAGGTCCGCTGCTCTGACAGGTTCGCCGTTCGGTTCCAATTAAACTCATGGACGACGGCCAACACCATCGACAAAACGTTTAAATTGTGGCACATGCACGGCCGTTCGTGTAGCTCTTACCAGTTGGAAGATGTTCGGTCGCGCCTGGTTGCCAATCTGCAGCAGATCCCGGAAGCCGCGGTTAACGACCAGCGCCACCGGGTCGCCGGCCCGCTCGAGCAGCGCGTTCGTGGCCACGGTCGTGCCCATCCGCACCCACCCGATCAGCCCGGTGTCGATCAGCCCATTCGCTGTCAGCGCCCGGCCCGTCTCCTGCTGCAGGATGCGCCGAATGCCCTCCGTCGGTGCGTCCGGATAGTTGGCCGGATCCACGGACAGCAGCTTCAGTGTGCGCACCGTCCGGTCGGGGGTGATGCACAGCACATCCGTGAAGGTGCCGCCACGGTCGATGGCAAAGTTGTACTTTCCACTGTCCATTCTGTTCTGCTCGGTGCGCAGTGGGAGAGAAGCAAACGCACGACGTTCACGAGTTCGAGCTTCTTGCTGGTGCTGGAGCTGCTCGTTGGTGACTGAGGCGACCGATTAGGCAGCAGGTTGAGAGGAACACACACACACACACACACGCACACGGACGGCACTGGTGTGAAATCTGAAACAAGACACAGATAAGACATGGGCCGCACAAGCCTCACAAGAAGCATCTCCACCTTCGCCTGCACACAGCACAAAGCCTACCTCGATAGTGAGGGATGTTCCACCACTTGTCAAGTGCACGAGAGACGCAGATGGCGGGTTGCTTGGATAAGCGGAGGATGGAATGCCTGCCTGGCTGGACGTACGAACGGACACGTCCGGAAAGCCACCTCGAACCGTATCACCTCCACCGTTTTTTTTTGTAGTGCGCCTAAGCAAACAAAAACATTGCGTCGCGGAATCGTCCACCGTCTACTGGGCAGCTTCTTTTCTGCAAGATAGGAGCAAACCTTTAGCTCAAACCTCACCCTTAGAACTAGATCGTAACACCGACGGGCACGAAACAGATGGGGTTTTCCTCCCGTTACCTTATAAGCGAAACCGGCGCTTTATTTCTAAGCTGCAGCACCTTTCCTCGGTTTATGTTGTTATGTTTTCTCTGTTATGTTGATACTGCGGCGCGGCTGCGCGCACGCGTGTGTTGGTGTCGTTATCGCGCGGTCTGTCATTGTTTTTTCTGTGACACCCCGCTGACGACCGGCGGTTAATCAGTTGTTAGTCAGTTGAAAAAGTGACCATTTGCGAAAGAATAAAAGATGAAACAGAATAATACGAAACACAACGATTGTTTTACTTGCAGTACTCTGGAAGTTACGTGTTTTAAACAGAGCAAAAGATTTGCGATAACAATATGTTCACTCACTACTTTCACCGCAAGCAATCGCAGTATCTCACGTACACTAACACATGTCCACTTCTATCACTCGCTCTCTCTTCGCTTGGCTTTGATCGGCCATGATCGCTTACCATCGAATGGGCGTGGCCTAATCGATTACTATCAGCCTGGCTGCTGCTCCGGGTAACCTTCTGACAGGCTGCGACCTTACAAAATTGTCAATTTCAAGCGCGTTTTGCGAAAAAGCCGCACGGTCAGCTCCACACGTCAAGGGTGTCGAGCGCTGATTTCCAGCCGCGCCAAGGGTGTCAAACCCATTATACTCGGTGAAATTAGAAATAAAATACTCACCCTTATTTTATGTCATCAAACCAAAGCGAAATTACGGGGAAAAACAACATATGATTATCGGTTTTGTAGTTTGTATTTCAGTGTTTTGTCATACAGTAAGGTACTACAATTACGCTGCCGCTAGGTTGTATGTGTGTTCTTAGTCCGAGAGCCATGCACTGCATTTATGTTTGCGGGGGTGGTGATAACTGCTCTTTAGTATTGTTTTTCGATTATTTAAAACACCATAATATGTTCGCGTACGTATGCGTATGCGATCGCGTGAGAAAAGGATTAATAATTACTTGCCGAGATTACTTTGCTGGTCAGGTGGTCGGTCAGAATGGTGGTGGTGGTGATGACGAACAAAACATCATGCAACACGCGTACGGAAAACGAAAATGAAAGTATCTTTCCATACAATTCAAACACGCTGCTCCCGGTCTCTAGCTGTTCGGGGGAGTTATTTTCGTTTCGGCCGCCGCGCTAGCGCTACTATTGCTCTGCTAGTTTTGTGTTTGCCATTTGTCTCGCATTCAACTTTCTTCAGTTCATTCGTCATGAGGTTTGGATTTCGTTCTGCTGCCCTTTGCTACGACTTTGTCCGTGTTCTCTCTGCTCGATAGGAAAGGTGTGCGGGTAGATGCCATACACACGGCCACATACACAGAAGTGCATCCTGTGCTGCTGCTGCATTGTTTGCTTTGCGCTAAATCTAAATGTTCCGTTCTTTGTTCTGGATGTGTTTCGCATCGTTACAATCTACCCTTTGTTTTGTTAGCTATGCTGTTCCATATACAAGTATATATATAATCTTTCTTAAATGTTTTTTTTTTGCAATTCTATTCTTAACGTTATTTGTGTATATTGTTCCTTTGCTCGCTCGTACGCTCAAACGCTGGTGTTTGCTCTAGACGTGGTTTGTTGGGTTTACTTTATCTTTTTTTTCGCGACAGTTATAGGTTTATTGATTTGATAATCTATTACACTCTGGTCGAAGACGGGTGTCGTGTTTTGTTTGTTTGTTTCAATTATAATTGCTTGTTTACCTACGTTCGCTCTGCTCTGCTGCTACAGGCTTCCTTGGCTCGTCTGGGGGAGGATTGACTCGTTAATATTTTGTAGTTTTCCGAACACTCTAACTCTCTCTCTCTCGCTCTCGCTCTCTCTCTACCTCTTATCTATTTGGGTTCCACCCACTTGGATTCTGCTCGATGCGGTGCGCAAAGAATCTTGAATTCATTAATTATAATGTATGTTTTTTGTAGTTTTTTGTTTGTTTGCTTGTTTGCATATCCATACCCACCTCACCCCACCCCACAAATAGCCCCGTTAATAATAATCCTGCCGGGTTCTTTCAATTATTAACTTGCATTGTTCACTGTTTTCGCTACTATCCCTCTTTCCTGAAAGGACAACCCGAAGAAGTAACACGTCACAAAATAATCACACAGCTTTTCCCTCCCGTCAGTGTGTCTCGCACGCCCAAAGCCGATCAAACGCGTTGTCAAACATTTGTTAAACACCCTAAAAACGTATATTATCAATGATGCAACCACACGTTGCTTTCGCCTCTTCGCCCATGTACTACGTTGGAAGTGTGAAGGAGAGCGAAAGGAAAATTGAAAAATAATTTAAATAAAAGACACATGTGTTTAAGCCTCGCACACGCTTAGAGAAACAGCCCTATTTGATAAGAAGAAAAAGACTAATTGCAAATTATTTGTGTGTTTAATAAAGTAGATGTACAAACAAGTAACAAGTCGTTTTCAGTTAAAAAAGATAGTACGATAAATTATTAATGAAAATAACAGAGCTGATGTGATGAACGCGGGATGCAGTGTACAAAAATCACGTGAAAAGAATGACAATCGAGGTGGTCAGTAAGATAAAAAAAATCATATCAATAGTCGGATGTTGGCACTTTCGCTCTTGCTCTCTCTCTCTCCGTCTCTTTCATAAACCCACAAGTGCCAACTCTCTGCTTCGTGCATTCGTAACATCTAAAACTTCATCAACCGGCAGGTCTCGCATATAGGAAAGAACGCAAATCTCGGTGTGGGTTTTAGTTGGTGGCCGCGGCGGTCACGTTCTGCTTGCAGCAGCTGTCGCTGGCCCGCGATGCCTCCGAGCTGCATTCGGCCGCCAGCAACGACTGGATCTGGCTCATGCTGGTGATCCGATCGCGCATCATCATCGTCACGTTCGAGCGCGCCTGCAGGAACGCAGGGCTGGGATCGTCGTTCAAAGGGCCGGTGGCCGTGCCGCTAACTGTTCCGTTGGCAACCTGGTTGCTGTTACCGGTCGTGTTTGTCGGACCGGCAGTGCTTCCGGACGTGCTGCTGCCGCTGGTGGTGGAAGGAACAGTCATGGATGAGATCCGCTGGTAGCAGGGCCCACACAGTCGAACCGGCTGATACAGTCGCTCGTCCGGCAGGTGCGCCGTAAACTCGGAACAATCGGCACAGAAGATCTGCCCGCACGAGCGGCAGTGGTGCTTGCGGCGGCCGAGCCAAAACTCCGTCTGGCACGTGGTGCACCGCGTCACGGCGTGGTCCGGCACCCAGAGGACGCTGCTGCTGCCACCGACGCCGCTACTGCTGTACTGCATCTGCTGCGACGAATTGGCGCCCGACGACGGTGCACTACGCTCATCGACCGCTTCCCACGAGCAGTTCGACGCGTTTTCGTTCATCGAATCCACCATCTTTTTGAAGGGAAAGAAAGAATAGAAAGAGAAATTTAGAGTGAAGCACTTTTTATATAACTTTAAACAACATACACCAAAGGTACGATGCAAAACAGTATTATTATTAGTCAAAAGCCCACAACATCGAATGAACGAATGAACACCGCGTTCATTCGGCGGTGCGTTTATTCCAGCCAAAGGCGTTCATCAGCAGCACGCACGGGTAGAACCAGCTTCCGTTCTATCCCCACCCTTCACACACAGCCTCGATAGCGCAGTCGGTAGCGCGTAAGTCTCATAATCTTAAGGTCGTGAGTTCGATCCTCACTCGGGGCAGACGCTTTTTGTCATTTTTTCTTTTTCCCCATGAAATTACGGAATTTTAACCAAGTGAATCGTGTTAGAAAGCAGTCATGCTCGAAAGGGTTCAATATCAATGTTCGTTTTGCTCGTTTTAGTAACACCGAAAGTGAGATGGGCCTGGTAAGAGGGAAATTATTAGTCTCACATGCAATGGATGCGTAAAACTCCCACGCGGATGGTAAACGGAAAACAGTATAAAGCTTTGCAAACGCATCACTGACCAGTTGGGAGGACAGTTCGACATCCTCGTGCTCATCCTCATGGCCATCGCCACCACCACCATCACCACCACCGCCACCACCTTCGCCACCAAGCATCAGTTCTCTTCTTCCTCCACGAAGGTGAATAGGGGCGCCGCTGCCATGGCGGACTGCTTTCTTGCCGCCCCTGTATCTTTGCATCGTCCTTTTGCGACCCTCGTCGCCACCACCACCATCCCCGTCGTCACTACTGTCGTGTCGTTCGTCGAGTTCACTATCGGCATAGTACTCGCTGACAGGGTCTGGAAGAATGCACGGCTCGGCCGGTGGTAGACCCAACGTTCGCTTCTGTCTAGTGCGGTCCAAGAACCGACGCAGCGTGCGGCAGATGCGCACGTTATGCGTTACGCGACGGTCGTGTTTAAGCACGGCGTGACACAGAAATCGCTCCTCCGAGGTCTTATCACCGATAAAAAGCGCACCTTCGTCGTCCGTACCATCCTCCCGTTGGCTGCCGCCGTCCTCCTCGTCGGAGAACACCAGAAGGCGGCTCCGGCAGCTCGCTTCGATCTCGTTCGCGAGCAAATCATCGCAGCAGAATGCCGCCGAACGTCCCGTGGTAATGGTAGTGGTTCTACTGTGCGAGGTGATAGTGGTGGTGCCCATGCTACCGCTTCTTGTGTTGCTGCTGCTGCTGTTGCCGTGGTTCGTCGGATCTTCCCAGCTGCGATCGCTGACCCTGCCCATCAGTATGCACCCGCCGCCGATCGCGGAACCGGCGGCGGTGGTGGCAGCAGCAGTGGAAAAAGCAGCAACGCTCGTAATGGAAAGGCTCACCGGCACCTATAGGGTGGTATGGGGAGGGTGGGGGAGGAGGGGTATTGATAACGATTGTCACTGTGAGAAAATCGGGACTAGTACACGCAACGCGCACAGGCGGCTCTTGCGTTGGAGAGCTCTAGTAGCAGTTGTAGTAGGCAGTGGTAGTAGCAGCATGGTAGGTTGGTAGCAGAGAAGTAGTAGTAGTAGTAGCGGTAGTACTTTAGCGCAAATTTTGTCGTTCGCAAAGCCAACAGCAGCAGGGTGAGGATGGCTTGTTTTATTTTGCATTTTTGTTTGGGTTTAGGGAAGCGAAAAGCAAAACATCCATGAAACGAGACGAGGGGAGAAATAAAATATAAATCATCAAGCGTTATTTTCACCGAAACGGTGGGTAGTGTCGGTTTCGTTCAACGTTTTCCGGGTTTCAACAAATTTTGAAACATAATCTGTGCCGTGTAGCTCAAGAAGTAACGCATACAAGCATGACAAAATGAAACGGGAAGCAAGTAGTATAAAGCTTACGAAAAATAGTTCTTCTTTGTGACAACTATAAGGGCTCTAAGGGGTATTTTGTTTTTTTTATTAGTGTGCAGCTGTTCATGAAAGTATTGGTACAGGCTTGGATCAGATTGTGGACAAACTCATGCCAGATCATGTCTACCATCATAGATCTATTCGCATTCCTCGCCGTTTTCAAATCAAACGCAAAGCATATCCAATCTCGTACCATTGCGTGGCCATCTGCCATCTGCAAATGTATCAATTTTCACTTTCCAATTAGTTTTTGTATAGTCCCCTTAGAACTTTTATATCTCAGGAGCCTGAACACTTGCTCACAGTGCATCGCAGGAAAGCGTTCATGCATTCTCTCAATCCATCTTCGTTCGCAGATCCCAAAAGTGAAGCATATGTCAAAACTCAAGACCTTTTGCCCTCGAATCTAAAGTATTTCTTTAAGTAAATAGCACCCCCTGCTTACTACTCACCGGATCTTCATTGCCGTACTGCTGCTGGGCGCTGCTGCTGCAACAGTGCTGGCAGGTCTTCTTCAGCAGGGCTAACCGGGTAGCGTACAGTTCCCGCTGAAGGGCTTCCTCGCGAAGCTGTGGGTGTAAAAACGGAGTAGAACATTACTACCACACCCCACAAATGTCTGTCATGCCACATCGTGCGGCTTCCAACCCACCCGATGCTCGTAGACGATCTGCTGCAGGCGCAAATTCTGCTCCGACAGTGCGTGGGCGAGCCCGTCCGGGCAGGAGAACGTCGCAACCGGCGGCCTGTCCGCCGCGTACGGTACACTCGGTGGTGTCAGTGGCAGTGACCGGGCGCCCGGTGTCGAAAACCGGGAGTGTGTGGCACTTGGGGATATACTAAAGAGGAATAGCATAATTAGTAGTCACGTAGCAAGCTGCCGTATTCCATTGTGTTTGACCGTACCTTCCGTTGGTTGGTTTGCAGGGACTCATGAGGTCGTGCTTCGAGTTGGACGAGTTACGTCTTCGTCGCTCCTTCTGCGTCGTCAGCGGACCACCACCGTCGACGGGCGGATGTTTGCCGTTTATTTCGAGCTGCTGGAACTGTGGCTGAATGATGATGCTCTCGTCCATAAGCATCATCGAGCTGAGCAAGCTGTTGGCGGCGGTTGTGGCACCGCCGTTCGCTTTTAGTTTGTTGTAATTTACGCTGCCGCAACTGGCATTGTTGTTCTGTGCGAGGGTCATCAGTGCTGGGCGGCCGCCGCCAATGTCCAGGGTCGCGTCCGGCGCTGGATGCTGCTGGACGCAGCGGTTGTCGGTACGATCTTTTGGTTGCGTGTCGCTGGTTAACGCCAACGTTGATTGATTTGATAATTTCTATCAAGGCAGGGATGATAATTAGAATGAAGCAATTAATTTTTTCTAATACACCCGTTTCGTAATTGTTCTACTCACCCTATCGTAATCCTGACTATCACTAGTAAAATCACATCCATTACTATCACCAGTCTGAGTTTTCGCGGCATAGTTATCGCCCGCGACCCCGACGACGGCGCCGACCGAAGCGACGTCTGCTGGCGCCGGTTCCGCTCCTTTGCCATTCACAAGTCTCAGCTGACTGCTATCACTGTTGCCTACTGCTAAACTAATACTACCACTGCCACCACCACCGCTGCGGATGCTGTGTCCTTCCACCACTACCGCCTGTCCCGAACCCTCCTCCTTTCGTCGATCGTGCCCCGGTTGAACTTCGCCGTCCACTGCGACTTTTACGACGTTCGTCAGCCGATGGTGTTCCTGGTGCGTACTGGGTGCGTTCGTATCGATGGCTCCCAATGGTAGTGCATACTGTTCGACCGGTACCAGCGTGTCGGTGCTGGTTTCGATCGATCCATGCCAAAGATTGGGACTGAGGGATCTGTCATTCAGTCCGGGCGATTCCAGCCGGTTAGGCGAGGTGGAAAGTAGCGTTGTTTCTGGTGAAATAAACAACGAAATATTTGATTAGTTACAAGTAATTTTACATAATAAGTTAAATGAATACTGTGCTGTATCGTGGAGACACAAGAATAAGGGCTTTTCGATTGTCACCAACCCCGAGACATCTAAAGGCGACTCTACCGAAATGATTATGTTCCTTTATCCTACTCTGAATAAATAGAAAATCATTGTGCAAGACATTTGGCAATATTCTTTTTGTAGGGTTTCCTTTCAAAATTGTCGCTCTTCTAATTTCCACTTCGCATTCATGTATAATAAATATGACTAGCTTTAGTTCAGTAAATTAAATTAATGTTTGAAACAACTATGAACAGTATACTGAGGAGCTCATTTTTCGATGTTATTAGTTCATTTCTATTGTTAACCAAGAATATATCCATTTTCTGCGCAGAAAATCCACCAGACAAAACATAACCAATAAATTAACAAATGTTACTGAAGCATATGAAGAAAAAATGAACAAGCAATTAAGAATTACGCAAGTTGAGCAAATCGCAAGGTTTAAACTATACCATGCATGAAAGAATCGAGCTCCGAACATTCGCGATTCGACATACTCTAATCTGTTTAACGTTCCAACAAAAAAATCAACGTTCGCATAGCTTATCAATAAAAGCCTAGCAAAGCATTACCATTAGCTATGAAAATTGCGTTATCAGTTCGCACCGAGAAATAAAACAGATTTAATTGCCTAGCCTAGTACTACGTAATACACGATTTTTTTCAATCTAATAATAAACAGAATAAAGGCTCTAGACCGGCATGAAATCGCTCCACGAAATGGTGGCTGTTATTGTGTTTGTATTTTGTTGTTGTTGATGTTGTTGTTGTTGTTGCTGTTGTTATTATGTAAAACGTATATATTTGTGCGCGTCGCGCATGGTGGGTTTTTGTTTTGGTTTATTTATGCATCCATGTTGTGCTAATTTTTATTGTTTTGTACTATCATAGTCCGTGGTCAGTAACGTGCGGCTACCGAACTCAGAGACGGGCCTATCTATGCACCAATTACCACGAGCTGGACTGTATTGTGATCTTGCTTAGCCTTACGGACTATTGCTTGAACAATCGTAATCTTCTATGTACTGAAGTCTACACAATTCCTACCAAATGAATTCTCAGTAATACCATACTCCTATTCGATTCTTCTTTCTCCATTGTATACACAGTTGAGCAAGAGAGCAGTAATAATAGGGTAAATCAACCGGGAGCAGTTAACGTTGTATGGTAACCACGTCCCAGAGATGTACGCCCGAAACCTGACCGAGGGGCTTTGTTTTGTTAACAAACACCCCAAAACCTGTGCAATGTGGGTTTAGAATGCGCTCAAAGACATCAACAAATCCTCCCGGATTAAGTGTCCGTCCTTTGGTAGGTCTCGCATTCCACACACTGACTCTACCAGAGTGCGTACCAGTGCGCCACTTGCAACGTCCGAGCAATCGAAAGAAGCACCTTCCCTCAGATGTGTCGTCGCAGGAAATGTTTGATCATTTTGAACAGTTTATCGTATTTACCACCAACGAAGTTGCTCTCGTCCGCTCCACCGACGGTCAGGTCGACGCTTTCTAGCATGATGTCATCGTTGGCCATAATAGGACGTCCAATAACGGTGCGATTCGCCGCACTTCCCCTTCCAAGACCGATACATTCTACAATACTACCGCCACCTCCACCACCACCACCTCCGCCACCGCCATCCAATACGTCCTTGTTACCGCCAACAGTAGTCGATTGATAAGATTCAATTTTAATGATGCGAGAGGTATTTTCGTCGATTGCTGCCGCCGGCCACATCACGAGACGCTGCTGCTGGAGACCAGCAACGAGCGTAGGATTGACCACGGGCGGGCTGCTACTTGACTCCCGGGACGTCGTCACTGCCGGCGAACATCGGGATGCTTCCACCGTCGGCAGTTCCGGAACGATCGGCTGGAACCGATACCGGAGACTGTTTTCGTCCCCATTTCCAATGCTCGTGCTCGTGAAAGACGGCCGGACGTTGGTGGTTGCGGTCGGAATTAACGTGGCGGCTGCGGCCGCTGCTAAACTATTGATCCCGCCACCGATCCCACCGTGAGGAAAAAGACTAGAAGAGGGCGATGAGGAAGAAAGAAGAGTGGCAGCGGACCCGTTGGCTAGGTTGCGTTGATTCTTGATCGCTTGCTCCAGCTCCTCGTCCGATTGGTTGAGCTCCTGTGTCAGACTTTGCAGCTTTTCGGTGGCGTGCTGGATGAAGGAACTGGCCGCCGTGCCGCGATGCAGCAGCAGCCGTTCGTCGAGCGAGGGCAGATCAGGGGACGTCTCCCGGTCGGACGATAGGTTCGAGTCGATGGAGCTTTCCTCCTGCGAGAGATTGAGTGCCGCGGCAGCAGCTGCTGCGGCTGGGCCACCTCCCGTTCGATTGATAATGCTGCAGATAGTTGTTAGCAAAGGTCAATTACGATTAAGAATAGCCCGAACTATACGAAGCAAAAACCACTTACCTTGAGTCTACAGTCATGCTCGGGTCACTTGAACGGCGTGTCATGACACCACCTGAGGTCGCTTCTTTGATATCACTGTACGAGCGGGTTTTTGTCATCGACCCGTTTTGTTCCGGAATCGAACTCGCCATCGACGACGATGGCGTCGTTGTCAGACCATCGACGGTAACATTTACCGACGGGGAGGGTCCGTCGACCCCAGTTTCATTGATAACTCCGCCGGAGCCGATGCTCCTCACGCCAACCACCGACGCCGAGGCCGTCGTCACCGCCGACACGCCATCGGTACCGGTCGGAACGGGTAGAGCGGACGCCGGGTAGTCGGCCACCTCAGAGGCGCTCTGCTGGTTGTTGCCACCCCAGCTGCCCAGGTACACTTCCGTCCAGAGGCGCAGATCGCGCACGTTGTGCGCCGGCCACAGGACCCGCTCGCGGTTCGGCACGTACAGATGGTTCTTGTAGATCGGACCGGAGAGAAAAGGCCACACGGAGAACGTCCGATCGGGGACGCTGTTTTCCTGCCGCTCCTTCACCGTGTTGCAGAGGAAGGTTCCGAAGAGGCACGAATGCGAATGTTGGGCTAGTTTGATCTGCGTGTACATACATGAAAAGGATATTGATTAGCTGAAAGCTCAGCGAACGCGATCGCTTCAAATGCAAAACCTACCAGGTAGCCCATGTCGAACTCAAAGCTGCAAGGAAACTGACGATGGATCTGATGAACGCAGTCGAGCCACTGCAGGAACACCGGACACCGCTCGTTCGTCTCGTCCGATCCCGGCCCATGGCCGCAGCGATCGGCAAACTTATGCCCGAAGCTCAGCCACTCCCGCTCGACCAGTACGCGGAAGCCTTCGATCGTGCGGTAGTACGGATCGAGACAGAGCTGTGCCGTTGCCACGATCTGCGGTGTACGATCCCACCCATCGGAGCAGTGCACCAACACCGGCCGACCGTTGCGCTCGATCGCGTGGCACACCACCATCGAGGCGGCCAACAGGCCGGACAGATGCTGCAACCAGAGCGTTCGCTCCAGCAGTCCGAGCCAACTGGGAAAGAAAGAAAACACACTCAGTCAATCAACCAAACTTGGTGAAAACGTCCCACCGAACTCACTTTGGAATGTCCGCCTGAGAGGCGCATAGTTGGCGCAGCGCGTGGAAACTCTTCCGTATCACGTGAATGTTGCCGAGGCTCATGAACTGTATCTCCGCGCTCGGGTAGTACTCCGCACACTCGCATCCACCGCCCCGTGCCCGATTCGTCACCGCCGACGTATACGAGCGGGCGTCCACAATCAGTATCTTCTTCGGCTCATCCATCTCCACCTCCTCATGGCTTCCCTCCGGGCTGCGTGGTGGGCTACCGCCACCACCACCCTCGCTCGACGACGCTTCGGAGCTGTCCGTTTGTGTTCGCGTCCGCCGCGTACCATCGCTTGTGCGATCCTGCGTGCCCCGGTCGAACGAACACGCGTCCGACAGTGCCTTCAGCAGCTGCTCATCCTTCGAGTTGCGCCAACCGAGCCAACCGACCTCCGGTTGACTGCAGCGGGCGATGACGGCCCCGGTACGTTGGTGGCGCCACACGACCGCCGGGATGCGCCGCGAGCTACGGAAGCTCGCCACGTTCTGGAGCGTGTCGTCAGAGATGCAGGCCGGTACGAGCAGTAGCCGCGGGTAGGACGGGCAGAGCTTAAACTCCGCGTTCGCCTGACTGATGCGCCAGGCACCGTGCAGATCGAACTGTAACCGTTCCGCCTCCCGACGGAATTCGTCCTCGAACGAACCGACGCGCTGCAACTGGCCGGCCCACTCGTTGTCTTGGTTCAGCGTCGGCGACTCGGAGGCCCACGCATGAAACGGAAACGCGAATAGCGCCTCGAGCGATTCCGGTACGCCGATCGAGAGCGTTATCCGCCGGTGCCATTCGCTGCACTGTTCCGACGTTGCAAATGAGCATCTGTACGAAAAGAAGAGGGGGAAAAAAGGATCTATCAGGCGCCAGAACATTGTGGGTACGAGTTATCAGTAACTTACCGTACGGTGCTCGCATCCTTACAGTTAACGATCAGATGAAACAGATCGCGCACTTGGGTCGATTCGATCAGCCCAAGTGGAACCGATACCTCGGCTGCGGTGCTGTTTTTCTGCAGAAACAACCGGTAGTTCGACAGTGCCAGGATACCGTCATCGGTTTGACCTAAGAAGCGTACAGATTCGCCAGCCACTATACGTGCAAAAAGAAAGATAGATTTTAGATGACCGGTCTTTAGTCAGGTCACATCCGTAGGATCACTTACGCTCAGTAAATCGGACGGTGAGCTTTTCTTCCTCCTTCTCTAGAACCGGCTTCGGGAAGAGCTCGGCCGCCTTCACCATACACATCGACGATTGCGGGGAACCGTCACCCGAACCTTCCATGATCTGTTGCAAAAGAGAAACGAAACAGAACAAACAACATTGGTTAGTCACTGCCTCAAGACATCTTGTAGACATGGAATGGCCATTTGCTGTACTAATGTCTCGTCCTTTACATTATCTTTATATGTCAGCTGTTGCTATACGCCCGTTACGAAGCGCATCCTTCTAGGTGGCCGTACCCTTCATCTCAACCGCGCTGCCATGGATGTAGGAAGCAAGTACCCCCCGTCAGGAAAAAAGGTCAACTCGACAGGCTCGATAACAACGGACTCGGAACTCGGTTCGATCGTCAATTAGACCATGAACCATGTTGCGTACTATCGCGTCCACAAACACGATGTCCACCATCATCCAAGTCCACCTCCAAGGCAGATGCGCCAAGGAAGCAAGCCCCATGCACAGCTTGCCTTATCAGCCCATATCAACCGATCAGCTGTTTGGTAAACACACCAAGCAGAGTGTCTGTCGGTGCGCTCCAGATGTGGAACGCATTGAGTGGAAATTTTCTGCTCCCTGGGTGCATTTACGCGAGCGAGCAGTCTGTCTGCAATTAATGCGTCCGAGAAGGTGCCGGCTGGCGATAATCGCGCCTTCTACATGTCAATCTCGGGTGCGAAGGTTCGCACTGACCTACGCGATCTACGCCAGATGGGTTTGCACAGGCCCTGCTGCTGATTAGGATGTTCTTCTCGCGTTGTACGCGTAAAGATTGCAACACATCTGGCGCGCAAGTCATTACGTGCGTGTTTGTGTACTAGCAGCTGCAGCTGTGCAGCCGGAACACGAACTCACATGACCTCCCCCATGCAAGATCCTGTTGCAAGCTTACGTTGATGCACTCCAATGTTTGAGATAGACCTCCGGAAATGTAACTCCCCAACTGAGGAGTCTGGCCAGATTTAAGACAGTAGTATACTTGACAGCCTGCTTTGTTATACTATTGGAATAAGACTTTGAAAACGATGCGATTATCTATTTCAATATCAGTAGATGATTGATAATTACTTTCTTAACACCTCCATTCCGATTCTGTTGGCTGGTAAAGAGCAGGAACTTTAGACCCATCGTTGTTTGGAAAGCGTTTTTGTTGCTGTTGTCACTCGCACTTGCTCTAGATTATTCCACAGACGTCCCAGTTGTAATCGTAAAAAAAACGATTGCAACTTTTTTTCCTCCGTTATCACAGTGATAGGAACTTCACACGATCGGTTGCGCACGTCTATCTATATTTTGTGGACGTCCTGTTGCTACTCTGCGCCGGAATGTTCTACCGAAGTGCGTGCTAGCGATAATACAGCCTGCTTGACTGAAAGATTTGGCTTGAACTTTGACAACCTGCCCTTCGGGGGACAGACTTATGAATGAATTCTTCGATTCTTTCGCGATCTTCTCCAGTAGGTACCACTCTCTTCGGAGGCTGACTTACGTTTGCGTGCCACGGCCCATGATGTCCCGGGTAAAATATGATGCCGCTGAAACGCGATCGCCGTCTGGAGCGGCGCAGAGCGAGCAAGAAAGCACGAGACTCGTACAGTGATAGAGAATCACAGCACCCGTATTTGCATGCCCATACATTCATAATCGAGGCACACAGTATAGAGGCCGGCTTGGTGCAGTACAGGCACAGTAAGGACGGTGTTGCTCACATCTCTCTCCGTCACTGATTAGGATGCTGTGCTCTTTTCACACATCGGTTCAGTTCTGGCCATGCTGTTTCGTTCGCTCCCGACGGAAGCTTGATAAGCGATAGAGGTAAACGCAAGCTGTCTGGCTTAGAACTAGGGTCCAATGTGGAGAAGGAGAGAGAGAGTGTGTGTGTGTGTGTTTAGGCTCCGTAGGGGTAGAATATGGCAGTGGTAAACGTGACCATTTGCACGGTACGAACGTCACGGCTTTTTGGACAATAGAAAAAGAATTGTTGAATGGTTTTAGTTTGATTCCATCAAGATCCTTTAACCAGAACCGTAATCTGCATATGCATATTCTATGACATGTTTGATATATTTGACGGACTAGACATACCAAAAATACATTACAAGATCAGAGCCCACATCTCATAGGGTCTTAAGATCTTTTTGCAAACTTGTCTAATCTGCTCTCATCCGAAAAATTGGATCGATCGGGAAAAAAAAACTCTCAGCGGGTACGTGCGTCATCTCTGTCTTCGTATGCTGTCCATTATCAAACACATAACAAGCTGAACGATCAAGCATGACTAGGATGGCGTCCACACGCATCGCGCACCTACTGGTGCATCTTTGAGACTAAAGGGATTCATGAGAAGACGTACGTGTACCATCTAGATGATGACACCCACACTGTTTGCAGGACGTGGTGCACTGTTGTTCTCTGCCAGGATCACGCAGCACACATTAGAACAAAACAAATGATTCGACATCAAGATTATACCGGCAGGCTTAAAGCAGGTACCCGGAACGGAATCGAAACGTGATCGCTGTCCAACCGTGTGGCTTAATCCAAACCCAGCACGTGCTGCAATCACTCTTATCAGTTTTTAATGAGCGTTGTTGTCCAGACGCGTGCGAAGAAGAGCTAGTGAGCTGTATCCTCATCAACAGTAACTGTTTATGAGAGGTGCAGTTTGTTAGGAGAAGCCAACGACGACGTCAGGCGGCGGTGAATCAGTCCCTGTCCTAGAAAACTGATTTCCTTAAAAGACGTTCTCAGACTTCCGTATTTAAACGTTGGTTCTTCGGAATTTCACCGTCGAAGCAAAACATACCGCTAGCGAGAGGCTTATCATTACCATCAACGTCAGGAAGCACTCATGAGCGTCAACACACATCAGCGAAGGGAACACTATTCCGGTTAGCTACCGATTGGAGCCTTTCCGGCAAGAAATCCCACCAACCGGTTCGAACCGGTGCTCCTCCGAACACGGAAAATGTACGGCGTCAAACGGGTGGGATACACCGATACGCCTTATCACTTATCCCTCCCCGCGACAACCGGTGGAGGCGTGACCGCGGCGTTGCGTTTGCAAACACAAATGACTAGCTGATACACTTTGTAGTACACCTGTTTAGCGCCTTCTGTGGATGCGGCTGGAGATGTAGATTATGATAACGATGAGAACACATTACACATGTGTGCAATCTCCACTAGGTTCTCCCCTGCTCCACACATCAGGCCATTTCAACGCGACCTGGAGCAAAAGAGTTGTTGATGTTATTTAGTTGGAGTTTATTAGCATCTCTCCACACGAGCGTTATCTCATCTGGCGATTGTGGTGCATCTGCAGCGTTAAACGAAACCCTGAGATGCAGCGCAGTGCAGTTTACACCGTGCAAACAGGAACGCCTCAGTTGCATGTCAAAACATGGTACGTGCGCGGATGATAAACCACACGGCGGGGTGTAAATCAGTTTCTACTTCGTTACGAGTAGAAGCAGTGTTACACTGCGAACGCAGAGTGAACGAATCGATGCACTTACGCACTATCTAGGCGTGTTTACTATGGTGATTTATTATCATCTATAAAAAGCACAGAGTGATAACAAACATAAGGAGGTCTGTTGCAGGTTATATTTTCTTGAACCAGTATATGGTTGTAAAAATGGATACGTTATACTCAGACTGTACATTTCATCTGGATCATATAGGTCATTTGGATTTCCAAAACATCGACAGAATATTTCTTCTGATGCAAAGATCTAGTCACTGTTTGACCCAAAGACGCATGTTTCATCATCCTTATGGGCGCATCTTGCAGTCAGATATGCGGTTGGGAGTACGTGACAAATGCCACGACCGTTAATATATTGGGAGAGTTTCGTTAACCTTCAACGACACATAACGTCCCACATATCGATCACTACGGAGAGTGTTCTCTTTTTCTCCTAGACTGCTTTCGTACCCGATCGTTTGGCCTGGGGCGTGCGTGACATGGGTCGCATTCCCTGCCCGGAACAGCAGCGAAGCAATGCGAGAATGAAAGCGAATGGAATTTTCCCAAAAAACCGGATGAAGTAGAGCTCATGTATTGGGGGACCGTATTTTTCTGAGTTTCTGACAACGCACGGCCCCCATATGCTTAGAAATGCTGCACGGCACGACGGATGGAGGGTATTATCACATTTAAACGAAATCGTCGCGGAACTTGCTTCTATCCGACTTGATATTGTGGACATATACAATTAACAACGTGTCACATTAAGTACATACAGTATAATCGAGCGTTCATCAACTTTACTTTGTCAGCACTGAAGCAGCGCTCACTCAACACGCTCTTCAAGCCAGATCCAGCCTAGCTCGATCATTGGACCAAATGCGCAAATGCACCCCAATTACTCTGCCGGCTCTTAATTATGGACCTTTGACGTCCCAAAATCACTATCTCACCCCGGACGCGCATGGCAGTCTCGATTGCACTAGACCACTTCCAGTGAGGCGCCAGTACCGAAAGCAATACACTCACTGATTGGTTCCTGGTTGACACTTTTAAGGATTCTACTCTACTCCCATCTCCGGCACGAGCCTCCCCAAGATCAAGGACGGTGGCCTCGAAGAAGATGCGCAATTTCTTCCGCGGCATTTAATGTTTTTGTTTGCGCTTGCGGTGTCGCCAAATTGTTCCCACCAATCTGACCGGACTTTTACGTGAGTGTGTGAGTCTCCCCGAGTTGGCGTCCAGCTATTTCACAGCAGAGTTTGAGTGATGTTGTTATCAGTCGGCAAAGTTTGATAGGGACAAATTTAAACATGTTTTTGTGTGGTCGCTGGTGTATGTTTTGGTAAGTGATGCGATAAGGGTTCTCCTCCTCAATCGCGGTTACTTTTTGTTTTGGTTCCTGTACGATCACCAGCCAGGGTAACACCCCGCGTACTTCTTTACACAACGCAGGCAGTAAAGTGTAGTCCGGGGGGTTTTTTGAGGGACATAAGCACAACAACGCTACTAGGTTTTATTGTTTGTCACGAGACCCAAACTGTGAGGCGCCACAGAGGAGAGTCTTATCTTCCGAAAAGCCATTGCTTATGTGGGCAGTGTTCCTCACTTCAGGTTGAACTAATTCTATTTTTAAAAGCTAATTGATAGTATAATTGACTTCCGAAAGCGTGGAGTGATGATATATGGAAACGAAACGATTTTAATTTCATGGTGGACGGATTTCCCTATTACATCTCTCGCTCGTCCATAGAGCACAGAGAGCTCTTGGAATAAATACATTACAAAAGAAGACAACATCACAACCTACCATCGTTACCCATTTCGCGAACGGCCAGAATGTCATTGCAATGTTATGCTTCAGGTAGCAAACTACGTTCACTTTCTTTTTGACCAGTACGAACGAAGCACTTCTGATTGCTAAAACGATAGTACACCAGTAGTCTGCTGAAATTAATCGCATTCCACAGAAGCATTCCTTCCCAGCACGAACCAAATGAACACACGCTGCCGCTGTCCAAACAAAGCTACGACTGAATTTCTAGACGTCAAAACAAAGCACCGAGTGTGCGCTAGCAGTTCGGAAACACGATAAGTTAAGAAATCGTGTAGAAAACCTATCTTAAACGTTCTTATCACAAATAATTTCTTCTTTTTTTTAGCTCTATCGCAAATCCCCTCTGTTGGGCTTTTGCGGCGGAGCAAGATATCATTAATAATCTCTTATCAGCCGCAGCTGTAGCGGGGGTCGATAGAAATAACCCGAAATGGATGAGGTGCATGTGCACGTTGCATTGTCCGAAAATGCAACTCCATATCCCCTGCCCGCGCATGGTTTCTTTCCGCTTATCTGGTGCTCTTTAGCTTTTTTCTGTACGGTAACCCTTGTCCAGGTAACAAAGAGTGGCGCAAAGTACTAGCATTGTGATCATAATTGTCTTTAGATTCATTGGAACAACCCTTTGCTGTTTGTCGTTTAAGTTATTTGAAGTAGTTATGTACTTTCAAACAACAGATCCTGATTTCGAAGGTATCTAAATCATGACACATCTTGAGTTCTGTTCTAGATCCGGATACCAAATTCCGTTCTGTTCCGTTACAATTACTCAATTAAAGATCTTTTTTCACAACAATCAATATTGATTTTACACATTAACACGTTACCTCAACATTCTCGCGATCAACCACTGCATGATCCCAACTATGCTCCGACGTATGGTGGAATTGCATTAGATCCCAGTCGTCGTCATACTCAGCTCCTTGCCTGCAGCTGGATGATGAATCCGTTCGCACAATCATTACTGCTTAGTAACTGCACTACATTGATCGCCAGCACACAACAAGGACGTCAGTAAACGACCCTAGCGACATCTGGTAGAGTACAGTTCACTTGCTTTACTTACGCAGTTTGTCGCATACGGATTTGCAACGTCCTACAGAAACTATTGCACAAACTTAAAGCAAAACGAAGAACTTCAAACTTTCAAGGCACAGGAGGTATTGCAATAGACAGTACTTTCTTGCGATTTCCTTTCACCTTGTGCTTGCTGCGTGAGTGAACGTTAGACAGCATATACTACACGAAGTTGATTGACAGGCACACCAATTTGGCACGATTTTCGGTTCATTGAACGCTCCTTAATGTCCAGGTTAGACAAGCTTCTTTGCACACCGAATTTTCAATTGAAACCTTCATCATTCTACGTCAACTTCGAGAACATTATCACGATGTATTTGAAACTTTTGTAACCAACATCCATTCGTAACACTTGAAGAAAACCGGGAACTTGCGGTTACTAAAAAAGCACAACGAATCGAGCACACGTGGACACTGACGCGCTCACGTACGACTGCACCACAGATCAACCGGCAATATCCGGCACCCGAAACCGTTCACCACCACGACCATGACGGCGTCGACGACGACAACGACAACGACGACGACAACAACGATCAAGATTGTTTTTCACCCCGCATTCGCCGGCAAAGAACCACCAATGCCAGTGTGCGGTAGACGCGGGGTGTACTACCCTACCGACATGGCACGTACACGAAGAAGCGGACGCACCGTCTACCGTGTGCACGGCGGCGGCGGCCTTGCGACACCGGTCTTGACCGGCTGCGCGACGATCGTCGAAGATCGCGGACGGGATCTCGTGCACCGCAGCGCGTCTGAGAAGACAGGGTGCCGCTGGCAGGGGAGACTGCACCTAACCCGTTGGGAGTTGGGACTGGATACTATGGCCGGAGCGGAGGGGATGGAGTGCACGTTTCAGCCCATGTTTGGTCACGGCCGTACGTCGTTTCCTCACGAGGGACACAGCGTGGCGCGCGTGTGTGTATGTGTCGCTGCGTGGATTCTACGGGCACCAGTCACCAATACGACAAACGTGCGGCGAGCAGGCCTGTATTGGTGTGAGAGAGCAGCGCGGTTTGCAGCGCTTTTTTGGAAAGGAAAGTTTACCTCCTTCTACTCCTCTTGGAGGATGATGAGAAGAGAAAAAAAAAACTTGGTGTGCAGATAATTGGGACTGGGAGAGTGCCACTTGGGGGGGGGGGGGGGGGGGGGACCGCGCGAGTATCGCGGGTCGATGATCTGTTCCGTTTTCCGACATTCCAACGATCGCTTGCGGTGAGTGTCGTCCCCGGACGGCGACGACTTCCTCAACAGCGGCGAAAGGTGCGTTTAGCGCAAGAAACAAGATCGCTGACTGCTTTCTCATACTTATGGGAGACCGCTGCCGGGTGGCTGGATGATTGGAGGAAAACACATTCCACGGGCCTCAGTCTTTCGATTAATCATCCATGACGACATGGCCTCTGCCGGGGAAGTTACTCCTCGTTGCAAAGTTTCGTCAGTTGATCGATTAATGGGGAAAACGCTATAGAAAAACTTCTTCATCAAAGTTGTATTCGAGATTTGAACCAGTATCCGTCGTATGCAAAACAGCGCACCTACCAATTACGCTAAGTAACCGATGCAATTAGATATGTTAAAATGTGAACAAAACAAATTTAACAATGGATAAGGAATAAGCTAACTGGGAGTTTAACTATCAATTAGGTTATAAATGTCGCAAAAACTTTGCTTCGTGTACAACCAACCCGTTCCAAGTGCACTCTCTGCCGCACGGGAGAGGGAATAAGTTTCGCGTGCCATTTAAAACTCCGTAACACACCTTAACCGCAAGACATTAATGCTAATTAATCACCCGCACACGGTCGGTGGTCAACGAATGCATCCCACTCACGGGGAGAATGCACCACCCGGCACCAGCGATTACCGTCCGCAAGGTGAGTGAAGTACATAAAATGCTAAACCTTGCCCAGGTTCTAGCGCACGCAACCCTAAGCGGAATGCCCTTTAACCAGTATCGGTCATCGGTTTGCCTATCAACGCACCGCAACAAGGGTGCTGCAGCAGAAGCATGCGAACACATCACACGTTTATCGAACACCAGAAGCTTTAGTCAAACCGAAAAAGAAAGCCAAGTTTGAGCATTTGATTGGAGAAAGAGAGCTAACGCTTGAATTATTGTGCAGCTAATAGAGTGCACCTCAGCTCCAGCAGTGCAATTTCGGGTCCGGCTCCTCATGCTTGATATTCGAGGGGCGTTTGTGTGTGCGATTGCGATTTTCACGTTTCTCCGCACTCATCCACACCCGGCTCCATAGAGAGCAACTCCACACCACGCACAGACTGCATACTGAACGGGGGCCTGGCTGAAGTCACTGCATCGATGCCGGCGGAACGACGCACTGCAGATGCCGTCATCAAACGATCGCTTCGAAAGCGAGCACTGCCACACTGTGGTGGAGATTTACGGTGAGGTCCCCCCGTAAGAGCAACTTTCGCCGTGAGTGGAGGGTCCGAGATGGATGTCTACCAAGCATAAGTAAAAGCATTCGAAAGCCGGTACACCGTGTCCCTCCCGGAGGGGATCGTGGAACGACGAAGCAGCACAGAGACTTTCATTCATAAAACTTGAGGTACATACCCGGGTCGGTCGTTCGTGGCCGGAATGTGAAGCTGGCTGGAGAAAGGAAAACTAGCCGGCACGCTGGGTGAATTCCAAAGTAAGTCGTTGATGCTGTCTTTCCGACGACGGAATGCTATTTAGTGTGTTTGAATTAAACATTATCCCAATGCTTAAGCGATAGTGCTCCAAGTTGTTTGCGTCAGAGATGCTTTGACGAGTTTAATGATTAATCTATTTAATGAAAAGGAGATATTTCGTTTGTTTTATTTTGCCCAATATAACAATACGCAAGATTTTATGGGGAATTAGGAGTAGAATAGTGAGCATAACGCATTTGTCGCGATCATTGCCTGCCCTCCAAGTTCCAAGCTGTCTCGAAGATATTCCTATTTCTGTTCCCCGACTTATGTAACCTAGCATATAAGCCAGTGTAAGCAATCGTTCCGTTAAACCTAGCTAAGCTAGGTTATTTGACATTTATATTGAAGTAACAGATTTAATTCAAGAATGACATAAGTCAAGCAGTTCCTCCACGGACACCGAACAAAATCACGTCATAAAGCGCCTATCAGCTATTAAAATCTAGCTCAAGCCAGATGCAGAGACGCCGGTTGGAGTCGGATTGGAGATGATTTTCCATCCGTTTTTTTTTTCGTTGGTTTTGTTTTTGCTTACTTCTACCGAATAACAACACAGAACCACTGTGCCCCTCTTGTGTAGTGTGGTGTGGTCAGAGCTCTCTGGAAATAACAACCACCTCTCGCCAGGCAAAACATTTGTGCAGTGTGCACCGTCGTGTTCTTATCAATTTTATAATCGAGAGGAGAAGTTTGCTGCGGTCAAGCTGCCGAGCTTTGTACCGGGTGAAACATTGTAGGGCGAGGTTTGCACAAAACGGAAGATTAGGGTTGAATGCTATAACATTGTCGTCGGCGTCCGTTTGTGCAGGGCTCTTCGGTGGAAAGCGAAAGTAAACACTGTCACTCCGTCATGGAATGTTTTCTGGATACGAAGTGATACGGAAGATTCGGTGAAGAATTGAATTAATAAAATCCATTCAAGAAAAACAAAAATCTTAATATATTTTAAACACATCCCTTCCAAACCAAACCTACTGCTTTCTCCTCTCTGTCAGCTTTTAACTCCGAAACCCACACACGGTAAGCATCTGTTCAATTTTAACAGCTACACGTGCATGCAGCGGAGCGAAAAATAACATCCGAAACCAGTTCCTCCGGATTGAGCAAAGGTACAACCGAAACGAGTTCGGTGCATCCCACGTAACCAAATCGCAGCAAATATTGGCACCGGAACCGCCGGTGAAAGTACATTGATTTTACCATTACCCACGGTACCCGTCACCCACCTCCTTCGTGAATAATCGATCGGCTTCCTTTTATCGTAACCCACCGTGCCCGGGTTTCATTACGTTATGAAAATTGTCAAAGTAAATGTCCCGGAGCTGAGCTTCGCCCAACTGCAGTGAATTGTAATGCGAGTTAAGCGCGCAGAATAATGGGTGCGGGTGACGTGGTTGATGTATTTGATCCGACGAATTGAGCTCAAACTCGATTCGTCCCCGATTCGTTCGCGAAACACATAATCCATGAAAAATTGATCGGAATGAGCTCGCGAATCGCGAACGCGATTTGAATTGGAGCGAATGCACGCCACACGTGTGAACCAAACGAAATCCGAGGTTAGGAACTGCCAGCAGCCGGTTTGCTTCCTGTGTTCAGCACAGGCTGTGCGTGCCAATAACGACCTGGGTGCAATTAAATTCACGGGCACACGGTTGCGTCTTGATCGGTCAGTTTCATTTATTTATTCAATTCTCGCCTTTCCACGGTGGTGGTGGCCTATTTGGGCCAGCTGCGCGGTGCAAATTTTGCGCATGAAGCCGCCGGGCAACCTTGAGCGCGGTCGATTACTTCGCGTGCTGGGGGGGGGGGGGGGGGGGGGGTTGTGGAAAAAGACACATTCGCGTCTTTCGGGAGATTTCAAAGGAAATGGTGTAAAATTGTTTATTTTTAGAACAGAATATACAATTTGGTAAATTTGCAAACAATATTTGCAAATACTGTGTTCATAATATGAAACATATTCCGAGCAAGGGAAGCGTTACAGTGAACCAATGTAAAATTTCGTGAATTTTTGGAATATTGGCAATGTATAAGGAAAACCCTAAGAACTTCTACAACTGAGCAGATCCATATCTTGGAAAAAAGCAAAACACGTATCGGAAAACTCCAAAAATAAATCACGCCTTCCAGACTACATTCGAAAACATGTGTGCAAACAACCCGTCTTGAGAGACTGCACCACGACACACGGTGGTCTGCGCGTCTTTTTCTTACCCAGAAGACCATTTCAGTTGCTCCGTCGCGAGCTTCTACGCTACACTGTTAATCATCTCCGGTTTCCGCTTCCCACGCTTCCGGGACAAGAAGGAAGAATCCCGTGGGGAAGCGAGCCGACCGCCCGGTTTTGCAGTGTTGCTTGCAGTGGCAAAGGAAAACTCGCTCGCCGGTCGGAGACGAATCACATTAGTCCGCTTCCTACCGCGAGTGGGTGGTTCTGGCTGCACTGAGAGGGAAAGTCTCGGTGCGGGTGTGTCTGCTTCCCATGACCTAATTATATTCTTATTCGCGCAAACCCGTAATGCATCAACCGCGTTTGCTCGGCGTGCGGGGATCATCATGCATCTTGCGGCGTTCGATGTGTGGAAAGCAAAACCCCCGAAGCGATACACAGCGGCGTTGTGCTATGATAAACACAGTAGAGACCATCCACAGGATGCAGCAGGATTTATTTGCAGGGTGTGGGGATAAAACATCACTGTTGTTTGAATTGTGGGAAGCAATAAACATGCTCCGACTGCCTATTGACATTTTCAGATGACATTTTTATGCTAGCGCAACTGCAACGACCGCGGTGTCAAAAGAAGCGAAAGCTGTAAGACACTATCGGATGATTTCAGGTTGTAGCACTGCACTTTAGCAAACGATGGAGCTGTATTAGTCCTACTAAATCCCACTGGGAAACCCACATCCTTAAGAGATCCTTATCAATCTCCGCAACCACTTCAAACTAATCCAATTGTAAGCTGGTGGCGAACTATTGCTGATTGCACTGGTCATCTTCTCTCGCGCTGCAAACTAGTGTTGTGCACTTATCAGCCTACCGGAACATGTCGATGAACCCACTATTAAAGCTCAGATAATCAGCTCACCCACAGCCATCCGACAATCGAACGTTTCTTGCCTCCAAAACCGGTGCAATCTGCCTGCCGGACACCGATTCTCAAGTAGACACCAGTAAACATCGGCATTTTTTCTTGAGTGCATAAACTAAGCACGTGACACGTACCTGACGTGTCGAACTTAGATGACGAGCGATGCGATTCAGCCATACTTAGTAGCGATTATTCATCGCCAGTTGTTGAATTTTTCATCCAAGTTTTGCAAACAAACCGTGTACGTCTATTGTGTGCCGGAATGAACTCTGAGGATGAGTTAACCGTGAGGAATTCTTGTAAACACTGACTCGTTTTTGCGCACTTGAACCTGACACATTTAGCTTCCAGGAAGGGCTTAACTGCTCCCAACGTCATGAGAATACTAGTAGCCTTTCTTTGGAAGTTATAATACTATAGAATAACCTCAACAATTTCACATTAATTAGAAAGAAAATCCTTTACAGCGCAGTACTTGAAACTCACAGTGCGACAGTTTGACATCACATCCATTTTGAAAATTCGGAGACTTTTATTGCAGTCGACATGAGCAATTTGAGTTACAGATCCCATAGAATGCGTCAGAAAGAAGAGGTTTCACGAAGTTAGACTTCGAGTTAGAGATACTTTATACTTCCTTCCTCAAGTTCACGTTATTGCTAGGATAAATATAGCTCCAATTCGTTGCACAAAATGATACGTTTCCAACATTGTCTACAGTTAGATGAGTTATTGTTTTCGTATCCTTAACACCACCTCGGAGAACTTTCCTCCATCCCGGAGGAGACGACCTTAACACCTTAATATTAAAAGAGATTAAATAAATAATCACAGAATGATTAACAACCTGTAACATCCTCAACACCATTGAATATGTAAGTTGACGGTTGGTAGGTCCTCCTGCAAGTCCGTGCAGCATTGGATCCAGGAACCCTCTTACGAGGCACGATTTTGAAAGGGTTTAGTGGGGCAAGTCAGCGGCGTTTACAAACGGCCACCAAGGTAACCGACACCCGCAAGTACGATGTTGGTATGGTGGGCAAGGAAGGCATTCCGACGACGCTCATAAAATGGCCAACGTTACACATTAACTATTCAACACGCAATACCTTCATTTGATGAACGATTCGATAACCTCTCCCTTGCGGAGTCGTGCCCGAAGGATGTGTGAGTGTAGTTCTTGGGTGTATTCGTGCGTCCAAAGTCATTCCCTCCTTGAAAACGGAGGAGTGTCTCGCCAGAGGGGACTTAAAAGCCTGTTTGAGAAGAGGAGCAGCTGCTGCTGCGGCAGTAACAGGCAGAACCAGACGGTGGAAATTCACTTCCGACCCAGTCGGCCCGGACCGACTTCCGGTTGTGAACAGTGCAACGTTCTGATTTTCATACATCGGCACAAGGCCAACCGAGCGCGCGTTGCTGTTTCTTTCCGTTTTCCCCGGCTTTAGCGGTCGTATTGAGGTCAGCAGACTAAAAATGAAAACGACCACTGTGCGCCGGCGGGGGACAGTAAAATAGCGCTGGAAAAGCGGTTGCTACTACGGTCGCTAGCACGACGAGGGAAGAAAAGAACTTCCTACTCCAAGTACACGACAAAATGAAGAACAAAAAGCAATGCGACAGTGTTCGGTGTTGCGGTTCTTTGTGTTGCTGGCGTTCTATTTTTCAGCAAAAGCAACACGAATCGTTGCATGAAACAATTGCTTCGAATGAAAAGCGTTTAATGTTCGTTTGGATAAATGGTTCGTCTTAAAGGTAGCAAGAGCAGAGCAATTTAGTGCTATTTTTGGAGCCAGAACGAACCCAACGACACAGACACTCTAATGCTTATGCTTCTTCGCATCGTGAGCTGCAATGCGCCTAAGTCTGTTCGTCTTACTCTGTGCTCTTCTTCTTGACCGACATAGAAAGGGTCTGTCTTGATGGTACTGGTGGTGCTGGGAGGCAGGCGACAAAGATCCTCCAAACAAGGCCATCGTGGTACAGCCCATTAGGAAACCCATTTATGTTTAGTCGCCACCGCCCAATCTCACCATGCCATACCTTCTGGAATCGCTCCGACTCAGTCTCGAGTCGAAAAAGGATACCATTATAAAGCAGTGACAAACACACCACGCAGACACACACAACTCAGCTGAGCCTTGGGAAATGGAGCGAATGGGAATGGAATGGACACACGAAAACCGGCGGGGAGGAAAAACTATCTGCGCCGTCTAGACCCCATTGCATTGGTCGTCCCCCGATACGATCAATGGAACATCAATCAATCAAGTCATCGTCGGCGATGTTGGCCTGGTGGTTTGGTGGACGATGGGGCGTTGTGGCAGCCACTGTTGGACAAGAGAACCAAACCGGACCGGTGTTGATGGCAATCGATAAGGTGAGAAGTAAGATATGGCTTAATTAATAGCGCTGTTGCCGTAGATTACCAGCATCGAAGTACTCACACTACACTTGCGTTGTTAATCTGAATTGTAGGGTAATATAGTTACGAACTATACATCTGATTTGAACAACACTAAAGCAATATTTTTGTTTGTTGAGTAGTTTATATTACTCAGACCGAATTAAGTGAAAAAATATGTTAAGTCATCACGCCACTTCCCTCATGTTTGCTTGTTTCGCATAAGAGTATCACAAGCCCAAATTGACTTACTTATTTTTGATCAAATGATTTGATTACCTAAAGGCCTCTACGAGATTCGAACTCAGGTCTTCACGCGTGCCATGGACTCACTTTACGCGTACGACCAAAATTATAGCTAGTCAGACAGGGACCCTCATTCAGTATCAGTTTGGAATCAATTGGAGTCAATTTTGGAATGTTTCATAAACCCTTCAAAAAGAAGTATATTATTGGATGCTTAAAATTGCAATCGTATTTCACTAATCGGACACGCGGATCATGACGAAATGTTCAATAACAGAACCCACAAACTGCCGTGCACGTGCGTGAAACAATCGGAGCCCCATCATCCTCTGGATGCTCACCACCACTTTGTAGTGACCGAAAAACCGCCGAAATCGGTGGCCTTCGGGGACGGGGGGCATTGAACAAAAATTGCACACCGCAAACCACACAAAGCGTGACGAGCCACCTCTTTTTTTGGCGGCTTAGTTAGTTTCTGTTGTTTCTTTTTTGTGTCTCCCTTGTGTTTGCGAAAATTTATCCGCGGTTCCAGCGACCGTCGCTGGAAGGAAAATGCTTTAGTAATGATCTTTCCCGGAACTCATCTACGCCATCAAAAAAAGTGAAGCAAAGGAACAGCTTTTTTTGCTTCGTGCAAAATCATATTCCCACTTCACCGAGGCTCAACGGAGTAAATGAAACCTCCCGCCCGCTCGAGGGTGTTTCGTCGTTTCGCTTGCGAGTTTGATTGAATTCCAAGGTAAATTAGTTCGCGCGGTGGAGCCTGCCGGCCGCGAAAGAATGCTTCGTTAATTGGTTGATTCGATTTTAATCGGTTCTCCCGATTGGATACAGGGAGGCACAGCAGGGAGAACAGCAGCACTGGAGAGCAGGCAGCACAGCTCGTGTTCCGGGCTAATTATAAAAGCCCAAAGGGAAAACAGTTTGTTCGTTTTTTTCCCTTTATTCCCGCAGCGGAAGCGAATTTTCCCGGAAAACAACCGAATTTGATGCGCATCATCGAGGAAGTGTGCTTTTCATCTAGTACCGGCTCTATAGATCTAAATATTCGATTAAGATTGGCTAGATAATTTTGAAGCGATAGCACAACTGAAATACCCAGTTTTAATTGAGTTAAATATCACATAGCATAATAGATGCTTAAAACCAAAGCTTACCTTTGTCAATAGCTGTAGATTCCTCTGTGGCAAAGTTTCAACATGTAACAACGGCTAGAAATTGGCCACAATAATCCTTGGAGCATTGCTTCGCATCCCTGCCGTCTGCAATTCGTTGTCCTCAAACGCGCACACTCTATTTCCACGCCAACACAGCCATTGTTTAGCGCTCGCTTTAGGCCCTTTAGCACACACCGACACACTCAAACAATGAATGGATTTGTCGTCGTTTCGCACGGGCAGAATAATATTTTTGCACTGTTTTTTACACAGTTTTTCGTTATAATATTTTTTTTACACAGCACAAAATTTACGCCTTTAACAGGACGGTGTTAAACGCCACAACACACACACATACGCTTCACGAGGTTTTCACTGATTTGATTCACTCTTTGCCAGGATTCCATTCACATTAAAAACCACGGATTGATGAGCTGCAAACGAACACCGGGGGTGAGGAAATTTGATTTAATTTAGTTTGGGAGAATTTAAATTGATTTTCAACACCTCACTAAACAGTTTTTACGGGACACATTGAATGACTCAATATGCGAGCCTAATTTCATCACCTTAGTAAAGGTCATGCATATAATGAAAATGAACGTAAAATTGTGAATGTGAAGCCCATAATTTTAACCCTTAAACTTGATGAACATAATTAAATTAAACATATGTTATTTCACTGACAATAGTTACTCCGGGAAATAATACCTAAAGGTAAGGTTGAAGAGGAAACGCGTAATAGATGCTTGTTTCAAAGAAGCTGATATTCTCGTCATTTTTTATGTCCTGTTAATAATAATGTCTTTATTTGTGAAGTAATAGGGATAGCAAGGTTCTTCATGTAGAACAGCGAAAAAATACGCCTTCAAATACGTCTTCATTTGCGGCGATGATTTGCTCTTCGGCACGTCGGGAACCCAATCCAAACGCAAACCAAAGCTTCATCAATCACCATAGCAATGGGTGACATTTGCTGGCGGCTCTGCGGTGTGACGTAATAGAATGACTGTCAGAAAAGGATGCTTTGGCACAGTGTGATGCGAAGACCAGTTGTAAATACGAATACGAATAAGAATCCTGGAGCAGCTTTATCTTGCATCACCCTTGCACAAGCCAACCGTCACAGACCGTTTTTCGGTGCAAAATAATTCACTCTCGCCCCAAGGCAGTTTGAAAAATGATCCGCAAACTGCAACAGGGCAGAAGCGCAACCGAACGCATCATATGCCCCCATGGCGCTTTGCGTGTATTGGTGCATGGTGGCGTGCATCAGCTGGGCGTGTGGAAAAACATCAGGAAAATTCTACACCTACACACACTTGCACACGAAAATGCAACGCAAAAGTGTGCGGCGTGCGAGAGAATGGACGGGAACCCACCCGCGCGCAGGAAATGAAAGGAACAACAACAGCAAAAAATACATTTCGCAAGCGAACGTTCTTAAAATCTGGTATCGTTTTTCACGCCCACCCCCCCAATAGCTATATCCACAAAGAGTACAGAAACACATCAGTATCCTCAATGACGAATCAAAGACAAAGAATTGATTTTTGCCTTATTTGAGTCTAGTGGCAGGGGAGAAAGATGAATTTAAAATTCTGCTCTTTTCCCCAGTTTGGTGTTAGCGAATCCAGTCCACAAACTCGAGCGCAGATTCACCTTGAACCGGGTGCTGCTGTGTGCTTCTCAAGCGGGGGGTTACAGGCAGCCCTCTTACTGCTGGAAAAGGCACTTGAGCTGATAGCAACAGCATCATGCATCTCCATCCGCCAGAGAGCTCGTGACATTGCAGTTCGTGCGACGTGTGGTGGGCGACAGAGGTTGCATTGTCCTTAATTGTACAATCACACACATTCACACACACATATGCCACGTAATCCTTGGGACGCGAATGCCGCCGTTACATAAGATAGAATTGCATTTTTTATCTTTTCGCGTAACTATCATTCTTCCAAAACGAAAAATAACGTGCGAACTCGTTTATGTGCGGTGTTCTTGCGTTTATGTGCAACAGCGCAGTTTGAGGTTTGGTTTAAATGGCAAGCCCTCAAACTGACCTCAAAGTTCTGTTCGTGCCTCCCCGTTCGCGGCCCGCCGACGGTTGAACTTTGATCGCAACAACGGCGAACAAGACATCCAAAACCGAAACGAAGAGGCGCTAACGCACTGCCGAAAGCCGGAGCCAGAAGGCAGAATGAAATGTTGTTTTGCGTTTCTTGCGTTTCTTACCGCGCCGCTGCATAGCATACGGACATTTGCGGGTGTTAATTTAATGCTAAAAGTTGTTTTTTATACACATCGAAAACAGCGAAAAGAAACGTACAATGCGATGTTGATAGTATAAAAAACAAGTAAAATGAATTAAAAATTAGCACAATTTTCAAGGAAAATGTACCCAAAATGTAGCAGAATATTAAGATAAACCTCAATAATATTATATGAATTAGTTAATTCGAGACTTCCATTATTTCGACGAATGCGAACAACAATTGGTACAGGTACCCAACGATTCCTTTCTGCCAAGTTTTACCAACTTTTCCTGTTCATTCCCTACACACACACAGACCCACCGCACGGTGCTGCGTTGCAGTTGCACTGATCGTGCCTTCATGCACTGATAATTTTACCACAATGCAATTATCAAAACCTCGTCGAAAGAGAGGCCAGCGGAAAAATGATAAGAGACAACGGAGGAATTACATCGTTTGTGGCTTTTCCTTTCCATACCGCACGCGTGTGTCTGTGTGCCTTTTTATGAAGCAGAAAACATTCGTTATCGTGCAAGTCTTCTCTTTTCGTTCCGGTGGATTTGCTTTCATTTGCGCGTCCCCGTGTCTTCCCGGCCACCTCCGACCGGCCCGCTGTGTTATGTTTACGTTGGTTTGTTTTGATTGTTCCACTTCATATCTGTTTCATTCTTTTCCAACACCTTGGGCGGTCAACTAGAAAGAGACGATAAAACGATAACGATGAAATGTCTAAGATGGGAGGGCAAAACATCAAGAAACAAACCATAATTCCTATCTCTGATGTTCAGGGTGTTTGTGGCTAAGGGAACAACCCCCAAGTTTGTGTTGGTCTCTAGGATACACTCCTCCACACACACACACACACACACACACCGTCGGCGCATATCGAGAGTGTTCAGAGTGTGGTGTGTGTCGTGCCACCCACCGCTTTCCTTGCATCTCCCACCACCCTCCGCTTCACCCCACAAACTCAACGACATTCAGACACATTTGTTGTTTTGCGTTGTTTTCATTGCAAGCCAAGGTCGTTGTGTTGCTGCTCTGTTAGGCAGTGCATGCATGCGTGTACCCAAGATAAGCTCGCTTACGAGCGCACACATACACGCGAAGGGCAAACATATGAGGCACACTTGATCGGGCCTTAGTAAAGTAATGACCTCTAAAGGTAAAAAAAGCTGCGGAGTCCTTTTTCGGAAGCTACAACCACACTTAAATGAAGCTGTAAGCGAAGCGACCGCTTTTCGTTTAAGTGAAGGATTTGTCGCCTTTTTTCCATCGACACCAACTGCAACTACTGGTCAGGCAAAAGGTTATCTTACTTTGTTCACCTTTCTTATTATGGGGCGCCGTCAAACTTGCGACGACCCCCCAACATCAACACAACACACATGCACACACAGGCGCGCGCGCCCAACCACCGTGTCAACCAACACACGGAGACGGGCTAGGAAAATAAACATTAAACGGCCTCGCGTCGTTATACCAACGCAAAACACACAAACACACGTCCGCACGCAGGGAAATCTAGCCCCCCCTGCCCATCAGTGGATCTAAAAAGACGGCGTAAAAGATCGCGAACACACTTTGTACTTCTGTTCACCGTTGCCTGTATGCATGTGTGTGTGTGTCGGTCTTCAATCAGATGATGATAGTAGTTTTTCGTGCCAGACAGGAGGTGTGGGAGGGTTCGTACCTCCCCCACAGGTTCACAGATGATAAATTCGCGAGATCAACACTTACTCACGCACGCACACACACGCACATGGGCGAAGGTAGCCGTGAACGCGAACAGCTGAAAATTACGACCGAAGCAAGCGCCACATTCGATAAGGCTTCCTAGGATGACAGCAGAGGATGATTTTGTGATGAAAAAATAATCAAATGTCACTTTGGTCGCTTTCGGTTGATGGTTTGGAGCGAGCCCCATTTTAATTTATTGTAAAAAATCCCAAATTTGGATCTGATTCATTTGTTTTTAAAACAAGCACAAACACAAAAGAAAAAATACATTTCTTTTTCGTTCTTTTCCATCTGGACCATTTGCAACAACAGCGAACAAAAGGACGGCAAACACATTTCCACCAATTCCCTGTGAAAAGCGAACGGAATGTGCGTTGCACTTTTTTTCGTCTGGTGGAACAGCTCCTCAACACAGCAGCAGCGGTTGTGTTGGTTTTTCTTCACCGCGCGCAATGGTATTGGTGGCCTCTTCGCCGAGGGTGACCAATCAAAATTGAAAACAAAGGATTCTCGATCGTTTATTAACCTGCGGGCGTCGTGCAAGTTTATTGAGTAGTAGAATCTAAAGGAGATTTCTTCGCTTGCTTGTTTTGTACACCTTTGATTAATTTCAATGATGAAAGCAGTATTCTGCATTCTTGGAAAGAGAATCACCAAACGAACTTATAAAACCATTTCAGTCACTATTGCAGCAGCAACACAAGAGAAAAAAGACACAAAACCCATAAAACCACACGCACATAGCACACACTACAAGTTCGTTAACCCACACAAACACAGGCAAAGACACACATTTGCATATGATTAATTTCGTTCCGAGCGCTCCACTAAGCGAGGTACAATAAAAGCAATATTATAATACAATTAACTAACGCGCTGTGACGTACGTGACATTTCCCATTGCAACCGAGGTGTGCTGCAGCAACAAAGGCGAAATGTTTCTCGGAATTCATCATCCCAACCCTCACGCCCCACACCACAGGCTGTACACCCAAACACACGGAGCAAAAACACGCATCGAAAATCGAGAAAAAACGAGACGAACTTTTGACTTTCGAGTGCAGTCTTCTTCCTTCCCTAGGCGCAGTGGAAAGGAAGGGCGGCACGGTGTGATAGGGAAGCAGCGCGCAGGCAGCCACACGATTTCACTGGTTGGCCTTCCTTCCGTGACGGAACACAACACGGACCAGGGCACTGCTGCTGCACACACAGCCGAGAATGTGTGTTGTTGCACACGTAGGGCACGGAGCACAACGCGAGCACCGAGAAGAGCAAGAAGAAGGCAAACTGGCTGCTTACACTCTTTACGCAATCAGCAGCGGAAAACACTCGAACGGCACCACCAACCCGCAGGCTGCACTCGGTCGCACGGGAAAGATGCACAGGAAAAGCAAAACGTTCACGACAGCTTCACATGCACACGACGACGTGGTAGATTTTCTGCACCGCCACACTGTGTGCCGAGGCGTTTTTTTCTCACGCGACGCGCTACAAAGACACCAGACTGAAGAAGAACAGCCCACTTCGATCCGTTCGTGGTGGAAGGCAGCCAGTACGATGAGCAAACGCGTCATTTCAGTGTAGAGGGCGAAACATGCCAGCGAGTAATTTTTTTCCATTTTCCGTGTGTGTATGCGTGTGTGCGCGCGTTGGTAGTGGTGCGGCGGGATGCAAAACAATGCGAGAGCGCACGCACACAGGCCCACCGCGCTCGTACGAGCAGGGGAAGTTTATAGCGCAGAGTCGGGCGCTCGTACGGCACGTGCGATATGCAACTGTGAACAGATATCCTCAACGTTGTTTTTGACAGCCTGAAACACAACCTGTTTGTGTTGTTTTCTTTCTGCTTCCTCTTCTTTATTTGCAAACAAATAAAAGTAAAAGGTCGTGCTCGTGCGTTCCGGCTGGAGTTTATAAATTTTCTAAGAATTTGTACTTTGCATTGTAGGAGCCAAACCATACGCCTGTCCTGTTCGGATCCTGTCGATTAACCCTTTGAATCGGATTGAAGGGTCAGTTCGTGCCTCCACTTCCTGTACAGTGAACCACGTGTAGTGCGATGACGGACTGTGTGGAGATTGCCCTCACGAGCACCACGACCGCCCAGCATTGGAGCTGTTCTGCGT
Source organism: Anopheles dirus (assembly GCA_000349145.1). NCBI lineage: Eukaryota > Metazoa > Arthropoda > Insecta > Diptera > Culicidae > Anopheles > Anopheles dirus. The sequence continues at coordinate 9,731,449 of KB672979.1, forward strand.
GGGATGTCCGCACCGGTACACAACTCATGACGTACAGGGCGGGCGGGCCACCCGGGCCCAACACGCTGCACACAATTAACAACGAGTTCGTCGTGGCCGGCAATCTCACGAAACCGATGCTCACAGTCTGGCCGATCAACCGGCAGGAGCCATCTAACGTCAAGTACATGCTGCCGGCAGTGCCAGGTGCGGTGGCCGTCACGCCGGATGGCAATTACTGTGTCGTAGCACACGCTCACTCATTCAACGTGTACAACCTGCCGACTGGAGCTAATTTGGCCTCCGTGGGACACCATTACGGGGCGGTCAGCGTACTGCGGTTCACCGACGACGGTTCCCATTTCGTCAGTGCGGCCCACGACTGCCGGATCGTCGTCTGGAGCCTGGCCGGAACGATTCAGGCAAAGGACAACCGGATCCTGTACGAGCTGTCCGACTTTACGCTGCCCGTTACGGACGTGCATATCGGCAAAGGCGGCATGAAAGCACTGCTGGCGGCCGTTTCGCTCGATCGCTCCTGCAAGCTGTACGAGATGGCTACGGGTCGCGCGCTGCTGAACGTGGTGTTCCCGGTAGCACTCGCAGTACTCGCGGTCAACCCACTGGAAACGGAGCTGTTCGTGGGCGACAAGAATGGACAGATCTACGGTTGCCACCTGCAGTCGGTGCCCCGCTCGAAGGAGGTGCACCTGCAGAAGGATGTGCTGCAGCGGAGCGTGTTCCGTGGACACAAGAAATCCATCACCTGTCTGTCGGTGTCGATGGACAACGAAACGCTGCTGTCCGGTAGTGAGGACGAGACCGTAATCGTGTGGCACATGCAGACGCGCCAGCAGCTGAGACTGATCCCGCACAAGGGCACTGTTACGAACGCGTTCTTCCTCGTCACACCGCGGGCAATGTTCGACCCATCGCAGGTGCTGACCGTGCCATTCCCATCGTTCGAGAAGACGGTCGGCACGCGCAAGGATCGGGAACGATTAAAGCTCGAATTGGTGGTGTCGGCAAAGCGCCCGCTGCGTGACAGAAACACCCACCGGCAGGACGATGCACTACTGCACAGTAGTGCACTACATGCGCCGTTGCCAGTGGAAACGGGCGAGTCTGACAAGGAGTGGAAATTGCAACAGCTCGAGCGGGAAATACAAAAGCTGAAAGCAGTCAATCAACAGTTGTACCAGGAGAGCATTCGCGCACTGGTGGATAAATCTGAACCACAAAAATAATTCCAACGTCTTGTATACCTACTGCTCAGGTATTGTTTGTCGATATGCAAAAGCTGTTTTTAAATCTCTAGGAACAGAACCAACTATTATTGCATAAAATTGGGGAATTAAATAGTCAATAAGGAGAACTCGTTAATAAAGCATTTGTATGAACGCATTTCTTCAGCAATTGTGTATGTTCCGACGCAGGTGGAGGGTGTGTGAAAAATGTAGAAAGAGCTAAAGATTTTTAATAGAAAGTTACAAAAATATGTTTATAAAATGCGCAAAAAGTCTCCAAGGTAAAATACTTTTCATTGAAACATCATTTCCTTTTTATCACAGTTTGATTTCAAACGTCGGTTGAAATTTATCCGTTCTGCTAGCTATCCAAGAGCACAGCCTAAGGAAGTGACACAAACGAAGTGTCATGGCCGTCACAACAATACACGGTTTTGACAACAAAGCAGATTTGCACGCGAAATCGAACGAAACTCGCGGCATTTTTGTCACGTGCAGCTCAATGTTATGTAAACAAAGCGTTCGTGAGCAGTTTGTGCTGATTGTGGTGTGCTGATTATCACGCAGGTGATAAGCGATTTGATTTTTTCAAGGACCATTCCAACCGGTTCGTTGATCAGCTGTGATTGGATTCGATACGTCGGTGTCTGCAAAACGATGTCAATTACCGAAAAGGACCTGTATCGGGACACACCCGTGCGCTATTTGGGTGAGCGAGATTCCTTTATCTTTCCGAAATCCGCGCTGGTGCAGTATATATCGCATCGATTGCGTTACATAATCGAAAGCTTGTTTCCCTTGACCCTTATCCCTTTTTTGTCATTTGAAGGATATGCGAACGAGGTTGGAGAAGCGTTCCGTCCGGTGATCAAGAAGATCTTTGTACACGCTAGCTATGCGGTCGCAATCAGTTACGTGCTGGCGGATACGGCCGATAAATCAAAGAAGCAGTACGATGTAAGCTTCAGTTACCCACTATTTGCTTCCATACAGTAGTTATTGATTTGTTTGTGCCCCTCCGCAGAAACCCGAAATCCTTGGCGGTGGATTTCGTGGTGCCGCCGTAGCTTCCGGCGACACACTGCTGTGGCAGATGTTTGCCTCGGTCATCATCCCCGGATTCACCATCAACCGGTAAATATGCGCATTGTTTCCATCAAAACAGCAAGTTTATTCCTTCACATATCGCCCTCATTCCCCTAACAGAATCTGCTGGCTTTCGAAAGCGGCCTTAAAAGCGAACAAAGTGAAGGGACCGGTGGCCAAATGGGGACCAACTATGCTCGGGCTGCTTGCCATTCCGTTCATCATCCATCCGATCGATAGTGCAGTTGATTACGCGATGGATAACACTTATCGCAAGTATGTTAAATAATAGTCCGATATGCCTTCGCCTCCGCCGGATACACAAGCTATCTCGAAACGATGTGTTCCCAAACCGATGAAGACGATGCAGATGGATATTAGCCAAACTAGAGCAAAGAATAGAACGGAAAGAGAAAGCACATACGCACAGACGATTTCACGCTCAATATTTTTAGCTTTAGGTTGGTGCCAGTTGAACGAGGTGCGGATTACTATTTGCGTGGCAATTCAATGAATCTAGACTATTGTGTATGTCACATACTACGATATACAGCGCAACTAGACACTAATGTTTGTTACACTTCACTGTGATAGGAACAGGTTGACACTTAGTGGTTACGGAGTTTCTTTACGTGAGAGAAAGCTAACTTTAAAGAAAATGACAGGATATTACGATGCAAAAGGTGTTTAGTATGAAACAGGCGGACAATAAAACATGAAATCGGTGCTAAACGGGCTCCTCGAAAGCAGCCACCACAATAAAGCATAGCCAAAAGTCTTGCCTCAAGTTCTAACTACATGCCAAGCGTCCTATTAATCGTAGAACGGGTAGGACGGCGCGGTACGCTCCTGTCCGAAACCGCGGCCGAGTTGATTTCTCCGGGAGCGGAACGTGTTCCTCGCCCATCCGTTGGCCTGTTGCAGTCGAGAGTGAACAAGATGTTTTACCTTTGCGACGAACTCAGTTACCATTGCATTGCGACCGGGCTGAAGCTGGAACTCGCTAGCACGATACTCGTGGTCACCGATAAACTGAACCGCCGTCACGGGTGGCTTGGAACCGAACTGAAACAGAGCATAACGAATGTTTGCAAGAGTTCTAAAGAAAGTGCCGAACGTAGCGAGCCTACCCATAATAGATCTCTGCGGGCGGCGTTAAGATGATTGTTTGATTCGAAGCCGTGTTCCTTCAAGGTGGCGCGTTGCTTTCGTTTCGCACAGTAGGGACGCAGTGTTACGAAGTAGATGACTTCGATCAGTGAGATGATTGAAAATCCCAAAAATAATCCCAGCAGCCCACCAACGTTCGCTTTGTTCGTGCGGGTAAGAATGAGAGAAGAAAAGCAAAACAAATTTTACGTTATCGTTAGTTCGTTCAGATGTTGCTTGAAGCGACAAACAGCTTCACGAGTTACAGAGAAAATCCGTGAATCCCACCAGCTCTCCCTTGGTGAAGCTGCGGTAGTAAGTATCCTTCACAAAGATGTACACCAACGCCAAGTTGTTTCTGAAAAAGTAGTACGCTTACAAACAGATTCGAAGATAATGGTGCATCTCATCCACACTCACTTAGCATACTGTTCATCCTTCACGTCATACAGCAAGTTCTCGCGAATTCCGAACCTGCCTACCACAAGTTCCGCCGTCGTAACATCCGGTATATAACTGAACTCGTAGCACCCGGGTAAACAGGTGCACGACAGACTAGTGTTGGCGGTGAACGCAATCGAACTACGAATCTGCTCGTAACACCGCGCATTGGCCCTGCTGCAGATCTTCGTATCTTCGTACAACTTCGGCAGATAGTACAGAACGCAGCCACAGTTCTCCAGGATCAGCTTGGCCTCACACTCCAGCTCACAGTTGTTGCGCGAGTACACACTGTAGTACGACAGGTTGGCTTCGTTCGCAAAAACGCACTGCCGCTGGGACTGCGCTACCTTCCGTATCTGGTCGGCCGCGTCGTTAATCTTCGGCGTGATGATGATCCGGTTCTCCGAGCCCACCGGGATGTACTGCGCGTAGTCGGTGATCTTGGGCGTTTCGGTCGGGTTGTGAAAGATTATCTTGAACCCGGTCGATGACGTGGATGAGCAGAAGTAATCGCTCACGTTCGCATCGAGCACCATTGCCAGCCCCATCGTCACACCCGTTCCGGCGATCACGCGCGGGTAGGTTGCGTTCGACGGATGCTCCGCGTACCCACCCTCCGGTGTCCACAGGATGGGCCGGAAGCGTCCCACACCGTCGCTCACCTCCGTCGGGAAGATGTTCGGTGCGGTCGCGTTCCGGAACATAAACTCCGAGTCGAGTGCGTTGAACGTACAGCAGAGCCCTTCGTCGGTGAAGACGGATTGAAATATGTCCGTACACTTCTCGGGTTGCTTGGCGTAGCTGCATGCCTTAAGCAGTCCGGAGCATGGCTGTGTTGCCTGGGACGGGATGATGGCACGAGTCAACGTACATCCCTACAGGGTACATGCTAGAGTACTTACACTCAGCAGCAGTTTCTTCACGGCCGACCATTTGCCCTCGTACTGGGTCACGTTGAAGTCGCCGTCGATGGAGCAGATGCTCTGGAGCACCGTCTGCTCCAGTGTGTGCGCCTCGATCCGTTCGGCGGCTTCGCGCCGTATCTGGTTCATGTTGCAGATGGTCACGGCCGGAAATGGGATGTGCTTGATGTGCGTTGCGATCGGGTTCAGCCCGATAATGATCGGTGACGATTGCCACTTGATGTAGACGTTCGAGATGAAGTATATCGAACAGGCAGTCACAACGATGAAGGTTAGGAAAAAGTAGGCACTGGAATTAAGTAATTTGAAGCGCTTGAAACATGGCCAATTTCTTCAACTCAGCTTAAGTTATTAGCACAACAGGCTAGTGGCCCTACCGTTCGCACAGCGTCAGTGATACCGTCCCGATGTACTTCAAACCATGGATGGTAGTGTTGAGGCAGTACTCGCGAAGATTTTCCGTAAACGTCACACGCTCGCCATGCAAGAGTTTAGTGCGTAAGTCTGATGGAATGGGATAACCAAGTGTGATAATCTCGGATTTATTTCTGAAAACCCATTTCACACGCAGCGTGTGCCGGATTATGTCACCTCTTAGTTCACTTACCCTTCTCGAAGGCCACGTGAGGCGGGCGCGGCTGGTGTATCGGGAAAACAGGTGCCATTTTGTCAATAATTTTATTATTTCCCCGACCAGTTTACCACCAGATCACAGAGTTATACGGCATGCTTTGATCCTGCCCGAATCTGGATGGGAGATAGCATTACTCGACGCATTATCGATTAATTTGGGCACGCTTTTTGTAACTATTAACACTTCCGAAACGTGCATCGTTCGGATGTTACCTTACGGTATGATTCCAACGGAGTTTGCTCCACCTCCAGTGTTTGAAAACATTGCGGATATTGTGCCGATGTCTGCTTGGATCAATACCGAGGCAGGTGTATCCCATGCCTCCCTTGACATAATGGGACCTGAAGCTGCCGACATATTCTTCTAATTCGGCAATTCCTTTCCGCTTTCGTGTGGGAACACAGACACCCACAGCCACGCCTGCCTCAAAAGGCAATTCGAGAAAATTGTTTCATAGACGCAAGTGCTTAGAAGGGTTTCCTCTCCCATCGCCGCGCCAGGAATCGATATGCACAAGTGTGTCTTCCGTTCAAGAGTCACAGCACCACCCGTATGTACATCTGCGGAAAGGCGCACAAACACACACGGGCGCACGCACGCGATGCCTTCAGCACGGTAACCCATGATTTGAGGCGGCCTTCATCATTCCGGCAGGCACGTAATCATCGGCATCAACGTGTGCTGTGCGGAAGGAAATTATTTGCATGTATCGACAATCAATCAACCGGCACACCACCGTCAACTTCGTCCTGCGAGTCGCTGCGCGTTAGCAGAGGGATGACTGCCTCGGTTCAGATGCGGCCCACAGGCCGCTTAGGTCACGAAGGTAACATTAATCCTTGGGAGCCCGTATGGGGCGGAGGAAGCGATATGCCCGGAGTGCTCCATGTGTACGTACGTACGTGCAATCGGCTTGCTAGTGGTTTGCCGCATGGATTGGAGTTTTATCGTGTTCGACGTGTTCGGCGATCAGTGCAATCGAAGGAGCCATTGTTTTCTTGCAGAGGTGTTGGAGCAGGCATTGGAGTGTTTGAATTATTCGTTAACATTTTTTCACGTCTCTGTGCAGTCTTTGCGTTTTACTCGGCCTCCCTACGCTATTGATTGACTCCCCAACCCATCTCCGAATATCCCGACCCGCAATTTAATCGATGAATCTTTCCCCACACCGCTTCGTGCAGGAACTTTCATTAAAGTTTAATTTACAATTTTGTCACCACGGTTCCGCCCCCACCCGTACGGTGTGCTTAAAGTCATCATTTTCCAATTTTTCACCTCGCTAGGTTCGTGCGCTCTGGGACCGGAGCCAGGAGTGGTGGCGTTGGTGGCTGGTGGTCAGACACATATCGAACGACGTTTTTCGCCTCTTGCTGCCGACTGGAGATAGAGCTAGACCAACGGCTTAAATGCTTAGTAGCTTGGGATCGAATGGTTTAGCCCGGGTGGGGTTGGAGCAGCATGGCTGCGGAGTCATTTTGGCCAAATTTCTTCGATGGTACAGCACCAGCTGTGCGCTTCGGTTATGATCACAGCACGAAGAAAGGAGCGACGCGCGAAAAGGATAAAAGCAAACTGGGGAACGAAAAACACCTCTGCTCTTCTTTGGAGCCATTCTTGCTGGAGTGTTGCTGAATGATAATCTATTTTTGGAGAATACCGGTCCACAGATTATCCAACCAGGTGCTCCGGGATAATTAAAGTTTATGGTGCGGAGTGGATGTTTGCATGCTTTTTAGCTTTAAGCGAGCAGCCCGCCTTAATGGTCGCTTAATGTAGCATAAACGCAATTCGAGTATGGTTGATGTGGTTTTTACCCCAGAGCGAAGCGTGCGCGTGCTTGCCTGGACCGCGGTTCGATTGAACTCTCCTTTTTTGCGGTGATTATATGTATCCTTTCGCTGTATCGCGTACACGGGTCCCGGGGATGCGATTGCTCATTAGAAAACCGAGAGAGAGAGTGGGTTTTATTGGTATTTCGTGAAAATCGGAAACTGAATCACCGGAAATGAACGTAATGCGATCCGAACTGGTTCTGTACGTTGCTGAATATTTTATTACAAAAAAGATATTCGTTGGATCGTCCGTTATTTCACTTTTTCACCCGGATTAACGGGTTAATGGAAAATGGGAATAAAAAAAACAAGTGCAATCCAAGTAATTGAATTCAACTGAGTGCTTTTTTTGACGCCGTAAAAAAACATCCTTCAAGTGTACATTATTGCATTAAACGCAGCCACCGTACCTCCTTAACGGATAATTCGCTTATCACGTCCGAAAGGGTCCAGTACGCACCGAGGCGGTGTTTAAAAATAATTGAAATTAACTTTAAGTCCTGCCGTGAAATGTGTGCCGAAGACCACCCCAAGCGGGCCGCACCGCAGGAATTATGATTCAATTATCCTCGGAAGCATTTCGCGCGGAAACCCAACTGTCCGAAACGCTCGACGATTGGGGCAAGTTTTAAATAACGTTTCCATGCCACCGACGGATTAAGCAAACTGCTAGGCTCGATGTTTTTCTCCGTGTGCACATATCCACCAGCAATTACCATACGGCTTGTGCGCTTAAATTTACGCCTGATTGAACAATCCGCTTGCGGTTGGAGCTTTATGTTCATTCATTTCACAAAGGCTGCAGAGTGAAGAGGAAACAAACAACTTTTTTATGCCTGCACAATGTTCAGAGAATCATTTTTAACCCACATGAGGGTACATGGAAGAACACTGAGCGGAGATTGCACCACGCACTTTTTGTGTGCTAGTATCGTTGGGTTGAATTTGGACATTTCCGATATTGGATATTTCACTCATTAGCACCAAGAAGTACAAGTACGTGAAGTATTGAAGATGTTTCTGGATATTCGATCCACTGGAAAAACTCGTTTAAAACTATCAAGTTTGTTTTTAACTTACATTACCGAAAGGTTCGTTTCCTCCGAAGAAAGGCACTTCACGACACTCAATTCTATGGGTCGTTTACAGAAAGTCCAATAGAACCACATCTAAGACATTGCCTATGGTTAGAAATGTGCTTCCAATCCTGGATCATCGGCTCCAATCGTCGAAAGGATACTGATGGCACTGTCCTGCATCATACCTTGTTTTATTCTGCTTGGTTCCATGTCAAGTGGTGCCTGATTTGGACACTGCTTGCCCTCAACGACCGTTGTGTAGTAAGTAGACATAAAGCAAACGGATAATAATCACTTCATCTATGTTTAGTTTAGAAGACCGATTCGAACACTGGACGCAATGTTACATGGTACGAAATTTCTTCTACTAGTCATCTATTAGATATATTCCAATTGACCTCGTTATTGCTTGGATAGACCCAAATTCAAGCTATGGTTACGTAAGTTCATACTCTTTCCTAATCCTTATGATATAGTTTTGTCCATTTGGTAGTCACCACGAATCACACTGTGGCGAGTGCCATCGATGTCCGATTCCGTGTGACACAAAGTTTATCTTTTCCAAGTTTGCATAAACACGACTGCCAGAAGTTCGTCCCTGTTCCAGAGCCCCTCTTCGCTACGCTCCATAGACACTCGTGCTCATCAACTGCAAAGACAATTCCCTACATGTGCATGGTCACGATATGTTGGGAAGTATCGAAACGGAGCACCTCCACGGCCTGACCGGCGTGTAACACGGCAGCGCTGTATAAACACGCAAATGGCGAAGGATATTTATCAACACCACCAGCCCCAGTTGTTCTCAGTTCTCCACTGCTGAGGTCCGGACGTCATCCCCGATGGGTTCCAGATTGTTCCTGAAAATCCTGCACCCCATTACCACCAGTCAATGGGGCCGTTGGAGAGTGCGTCCATTGCAAATGGGCAACATTTTGCAACACAAAGCCTATTCGAGATGAAAACGACCGCAAAACGACGGTCCGCGACGGCAGACCAGGTGCATTTCCCGGAATTTCCGCGAATGTACACGCTTAATTTTCCAACATGAATGTGCTAGTTTGCGTTTTATGCGGGCTTGTTTTAACCGCGGTAAACGTTGTCCAGAACATACCGTTGGACGGTGTGTTTGTGTGCAGCGAGCTAGCAGGAGGAACACACTCGAATTCTGGTCTCACTCGACCAGAAGAGTGTCACGTGGGGACCAGTTACGGGACGGACATTCTCGCTGGCTCCGGTGCCGATGGGTAAATATGGATATGCACGTTCGAGCCGGGATGATGACACGCTTTCCCGCCATTTGGGCGCACCAGCACTACGGCGGCCTGTAGGACTTTTCATTTCGTGACAAGATGCAGCGAAAGTTCTTTCGGTGTGCTCCGCGCCTGAAGTGGTTTGAAGTGGTGGTGACTTCGTTTACCGTCGTCATTAGCACGAATCGTTTTAGGTCAGCGACGGTGAGTCTCCAGTGTGGGGTTTTTTTTATTTCGTTGCTTGTTGTTCGTTGCTGTAAATATTTACACTTGCCACAGATGAAAGGGGAGGAATAAAAAGGGCGCCACTCCAGTGCATTTGCATCGGGTAATTGCACGGGCACGGGCGAGAGTCGCGAGCACAAATTAACGAGCACTAATCAGTTAAGCGCGGTGCGGGTCGGTTCTGTGCCCCCAGCAGCGAGGAAACGATGCTCAGAGTGTTGGCTCATCCGCCGGGCGTTGCAGTGTAGCAACGATGATGAAAAGTGCACACTACCGGGGGCGAGTGAAACTAATGAAAGCTGCCCGCCTGTCTCGAAGGAGCTCGAAGTGAGGAGCAGAAAAACAGATTTATTTACCCCGCAATCATCACATCCTGGAAAGTGGGTTTATTGTGCTACTTAGTGCGATATTGTTTCGGAGCAAAAACTAGGTGTGATTAAGTAGCAGCTGGTGGCACCCTATTTCAAACTGATTGCTTTTGAATGTCCCCTTTAGGCGAATGATTTAGAAAGCATCTTGTGTCAGTTTACTCTGCAGCTAGTGGAATCACCTCACGAACACCATGCGTCCGTCGGTTCCCTGCACGATCGGGGACATCTTGGCGACGTACCGCTCGAACACGTCGATGTCCAGCGGACCAACGCGCACGTTCGTCCGGTGCTGACCGAACATCTCGTACCCGTTGCCACCGCTCCCGATCCAGGCGGCAATGGCGATCCGATAGGTGGCGCCCGTATCGAGCGGCTCATAGCGCGGGATGCGACAGTTGTGGCAGCGAACGTCCACCTGCTGTACGCGCTGGAAGACCGGCTGCGTGAGATTGAAGATGACCCGCAAGCCAGAGAACTGCAGGACGTCGGCCGTGTCGTAGCGACTCGCACTGTACTCCAGCGCATCGAGCAGGTGCTGGCCGCGCAGCTCGAACGTATCGACCGTGTTCTCGTACGGGATGGCCGTCACCAGATCCTCGTACGTCAGCGTGCCCGCGTTCAGTGAGGTGCGCATCCCACCGTCGTTGGTGATACCGATCGCTGCGTACGTCCACTCGAGCTCACTCTCGCCCCGCCCGACGTAGTAGTCCACGAACGCGTCCGCAACGAAGCTGCCGAAGTTACACTCCCCCGTCCGGCAGGCCGGCTTCGAGAGGAACACCTTCGAGCTACCCACGGGCCGTACGGCCAGTGCGTCAACCTGCGCGCGCCACGGCACAAGCTTCTGTTCGATTTCCGCATCCCGTGGGAAACTGTCGTCCAGGAACTCGGTGTTTCCTTCCCAGCTCGCGACCTCCCCGTTCTCGTCGAAGTGCACCAGCAGGTGGCCGATGTACTTGGTGAACGATCCAGCCTGTACGATCAGCACCCGGCGCCCAGTCGGCTGCTGCACGACGTACGGATAGGCCTCCGTCGGTACGTCCGGCCAGCCGGTGGCGTTGCCCGTGTGGAGCAGCGTGTGCGAGTGGCCCCCAACGATCACGTCCACGTCGGGACATTCGCGGGCCATTTGCTTGTCGATTGTAAACCCACAGTGCGACAACACGACGATGATGTCCACACCGAGCTGCTTCAGGGCGGCCGCTTCCTCATTGACGCACTCCACCTCATCCAGGAACCGGACGCGTTCGGTCATGCTGAGCGTGTCCGTCGCGTGGTGTATGACACCGATGACGCCAATTCTGCGACCACCACGCTCCAGTATCACACTTCGCTGATACTTCCCCTGCAGCGTCGGTTCCTCGCGATCGTCGAGGTTCGCCACCACCATCGAGCTGTTGATCGCTTCCAGGAACGGCACCAGACCCTCCACGCCGTGGTCGAACTCGTGGTTGCCGAGCGTCATCGCGTCCGCCGGCAGCAGATCCAGGAAGTGTGCCGTCACGTTCCACCGTAGCAGCGTGTACCAGATCGTGCCCTGGAAGCTGTCGCCCGCGTTCAGGTAGATCGGATTCCGATCGGCGTACTCACGCTGGAGCGATTTCACACGGGCAACGACACGGCCGTAACCTCCGACGCATCGCTCACCCTCGTCTGGTTTGCAACGCGTGGACACCGTGTTCGTCTCCTCGAACCGGGCGTGGAAGTCGTTCAGGTGGATGATCGTGAGGGGGTACAGCGGACCATCATCACTCTTCCCATCCTTCCACGGGTTGCTGATCAGCACGCCCTGCTCCGAAGTGGCCCCAGACACGGTGGCAACAGTCAAACAGAACGCCAACCGTAGCGTTGTCCCAACGATCCACATCTTGCCAGCGCCGAACACAAACGCGAACTGATGGTCTCTGTTTGTGGTGGTTCCGTCTCAGTTGATAAGAGCGTAAATCCAACGAGTTGATAGGAGTATTTCACGGACGGCCGGGGATTTGTGTGTTGAGGGGTTGTCAGGGGAGATTGGAACGGAGAAGATGAATGAGTCGTTCACTTGACGGCGAAGACTGTGGCGGAGCTGTTTTGAAATTGACGAATGTTTGGTTCACGATTCTCACGACCCAATTCATGACGATGGCTCGATGCGATGGGGCGCGAATGAAGGGACGCGATAAAGGCTAATAAATCCTCGTATCTACCGATTGCACGCTGCTTTCCTCGTCGCTGATAAGGGCTCTAGCGTTTTCCATGCAGATTAATGCAATGTAATAGCGGCACGAGTGGGTAGAATTTAAGAGAGGTCACCTGGAAGAAAGATGCAATTCGACAGTGTTGCAATATACTAAGTTTTATTGCATTCTTCGTACTATTCTATTGATAATGAAGTTTTGGATCATCCCTCAACGTACACACAATCATCAAAATGACGCTCCTATTTTTCTCATCAATTAGTTCTCAATCAATCGGACCATGACATAATGTGAAGTTTTACATTTCCACCCATCAGTCACAAGTTTGCCTTCCATCTATTTATACAATGACTCTATCTTTATGCGTACGTACTAGATACATTGAATTCAATCGATCACGGTCCGTACACTCCCAGTTATGCATCGCAGAGAGAGCATTCTTTATAAAGCGTACTTTGTACGCCAAGAACACAAGCTCCACATACGTTTGGTCTGGTGGTAAAATTGCTCACTTGTTGGAGCGGTGTGCCGTGCATATGACACAATAAAGAACGGCCAATAACGAGCCGTGTCCATTAGCTCACTAGTGTGTGAATCATTCGCTTAACATCTCATCCGCTCGGACACATCAACGGTGTGCAGGCGTCGTCAAGACGCTAAGCAGTCTGCGCTGGTCTCCCGCGTGGGTTCGTTTACATACGCCTTTGCGATCCTCCTCACAAGCACCTCGTGCAAACGAGTAAGTCTGCTCGGAATAGGTTATCTGTCAACGGTAATAAACACGTTTATGACCGCTTTTTTGTCTCGTTTACCACTACACCAGGACTTGCGCCGTTATCACGACCACTGAGTGGCGCGATAGTTCCGCTGTTTGTGTGGTTTGCGACTGTGGCTTCGTCTTCGTCAGTAGTCGTCGAGATACTCATCCGGGATGATCTCGATTAGGTGGCTTGTGAGTTGCAGCGTACTTCTGGGTGTCGGGACTGCCGGCACAATCTTACCGCAACCATCGTCTGCCGGTTCGGGAGTTCTTATAGCGAAACAACCGTCCGTCGCCGCTGGCGAGCTGTTCCCGCTCACGATCATCCACTTGAACGACTTCCACGCCCGGTTCGAGGAGACAAATGCGCTATCAACGCGATGCAAAGTGGACGAGGGTGAGCGGTGCATCGGTGGGTATGCGCGTGTCGTTGCCCGGGTGAAGTCCCTCCAGCGTGAGTACGCCGATCGGAATCCCGTCTATCTGAACGCGGGCGATAACTTCCAGGGAACGCTCTGGTATTCGCTACTGCGGTGGAACGTAACGGCACACTTCCTGAATCTGCTGCCGGCCGATGTGATGACGCTCGGCAATCACGAATTCGAGCACGGAATCGCTGGGCTGGCGCCGTTCCTGGATGCGATCGATAGTCCGGTGGTGGTGGCGAACATTGACGATCGCGAGGAGCCAACGCTGCAGGGAAAGTACTCGAAAAGTGTCGTGTTGGAGCGTGGTGGCCGCAAAATTGGCGTGATTGGTGTTATTCATCATCTCACGAACACGATGGGCATGACGGAACGGTTGCGTTTCCTGGACGAAGTGGAGCAGTTGCGGTTGGAGATCGACCGCCTGAAGGAGGCAGCAGTTCAACACATCATTGTGCTGTCGCACTGCGGACTGGGGATCGATCGAAACATCGCTCGGAGTTTGCCGGACGTGGATGTGGTGGTCGGTGGTCACTCACACACGTTCCTGTACAATGGAACGACCGACGCGTTCCCCGACGATGCGGAAGATACCTATCCGATTGTGGTGGAGCATCCTGGCGGTCGCACGACGCTGATCGTGCAGGCCGCATCGTACGCAAAGTACGTCGGTCGAATTACCCTTTACTTTGACGAGGCGGGCAACATTCGGGAGTGGGAAGGCAATCCCGAGTTTCTGGACGAAACCGTACCCAATGATCCGGAAGTGCTCGTGCAGCTAGTGCCCTGGCGTGAGCAGGTCAACGTCCAGGCGAATCGCCATGTCGGTTACTCGGCCGTTATGCTCGACAAACCCGACTGCGCTCTGGGCGAGTGTAACTTTGGCAACTTCATCACGGACGGATACATCGATTACTTCGCAACGGAAGCTCAGAAGGTCCCGAGTGCCAACCAGTGGACGGAGGTGGCGATCGCGTTCAATACGGGCGGCGGGATGCGGACTTCGCTGAGTGTCGGCAACATCACGTTCGACGATCTGGTGACGGCCGTCCCGTTCGAGGACACGGTGGACAGCTTCGATCTACAGGGAAGCGACATTCTGAAGGTACTGGAGCACAGCGCTAGCCGCTACGGAACGTCGGACATGATGCAGATGTCCGGGATGCGGGTGACGTACGATTTGAGCCGTCCGGTCGGGGAGCGTGTCGTGTCCGTCGCCATGCGGTGCCGGTACTGTCAGGTCCCACGGTACGAAGCGCTGGACCCAGAGCGTAGCTATCGTGTGGCGACCGGTACGTACATCAGGAATGGAGGCAGCGGTTACACGATGATTCCCCAGCGGGCCACCAATCTGGTGGTCGGTCCGGTCGACATTGCCGTGCTGGAGCGATACGTACAAAAGATGACGCCGGTCATCACCGGCACCGAAGGGCGCATTACCGTTATCGGGCGTGAATAAAGCTGCCACATGCGTCAATTATCACGTCTCTGCTACAGAAAAAAAACAACGCCACCGTCTGTAAAGCGTTCCATTCCCCCCGAAATGTGTGTCGCGTTTGATTCACCGAAGAAAACAAAAAGTCCATTCCAAGTTCCGTTTCGTGGGAGGAGGACCTGCTCCGGACAAGTTTCTTTTGTGCTCTGGAGATTTGAGGCACCGCATCGATAACTTCATTGCACTCTGAGCAGTGATTTCGTGCCCTAACGGTTTCGACGTTCGATATGCCACATCTCGCAGCCCTCCAGCTGGTCTGCTAGTGTTTCGACAGCGTATTCGGAAAACTTGTTCCGGCTCAACAACGGGCACGGACACCGTGTCTTGTTTTTGCGCCACAACATAAACATAAGATGCCGTCCTCGGCGGCGGCGGTGGTCGGGAAGATAAAGTTCTTTCCGCTGTGCATTAAAATTTTCCACTCGTTTGGCTTTGCAGTTCCCGATACTGGCGCGTGTCCGTACGTGTCCGGGGTGGAGGCTTCGTTTGGCGCACTGTCACACATCGACGTCCCGCCGGGTGACTTTTGTTTTAGCTGCAAATTTGTTTCAAACTTATTACTGAAGGACGGGGGGGACCACGTTGGTTCGGTTTGCAGGAGGGCTTTCCGTATCGCCGGTACCGCAGACGCACGTGCTTTCGGAAGATGTCACATGTACGTATCGATGTCTTTGGAAATCGAACAGTTTCACAAGTAGAAACCTGTATGACACTTAAACAAAGTTTATCGCTTTCTTGAAAAAATAATTTTGATTAAAAAAATACACTCAACAGCAACCTTAGTTCAACTGTTTGATATAACTCAATATGAGTATTTGATAACTATTTGAGGTTAAGAATAATGAAAAAAAATATAGAAAGAACGCAATCCCGTCAAATGCAGGCAAGTAAGAACAGAAATATTTTGAATTCAAATTATCATATCATATGAAGTAAAATAACTATGTATAAAATTGAGTTTTTTTGTCACAGTCCACCTCATATTTGTATGAATTTAATAGCAAAAACTGTGAGATGAATTGCTAATAATTTAAATTCAATTTCTTTTCTACTCCCTTATGAACCCGATTGTTCTACCTTCAAAATGTGTTTTGATACCTCTGGTAACGTTGTTCATTCATTCATTTTCTCTCCCATTTCGTATCCCGGCATAAGTTCATTCGCTCAGCAATACGCACTCGTGAACAGCAGAGCGGGGGCTATCGCCTCGGCTTCAATGAAACAGTGCAGCATACATTTTGGCTACACGTTGGTATCGTAGCAACGCAGTCGAAGCTGTGTTGCTTGTGGTATTAAATGTTGTTTTAATTTAGCTAGAAATCGTTTTATTGAATCATATACAAGTGTAAAAGATGAAAAAGAGATACCTTGTCTTTGCTGTATTCGGGTATTACGAGTAATGTTTGAAATGATTTCAATCACTTTAAGACAATCATGCTCTAAGTTCCTCGTACATCAGTTGTTTTTCAAGTAATTTGGTTTGTTTAGTAAACATCTTCCTTGTACGGTCTACTTTGTTCATTTGATGCTCCAATCATGGTTCACCAGCAGCATGGATTTTATCTCTCCACATTCTCTCGCGCTCCACTCCGGTCCGAAGCGTGGCGTTTTTCCGTTCACATCCGAAGCACATGCCCCGAAGCACAACGCCAAACGGCGCGAAAACAGTTCACCTGTAACCGTCGTCCATGCCAGTTGGAACACGCTGGTGCTACGGCTTGAAAGCTCGCCTGTCTGTTGTGTTGTGTCGACGAGTGCTTAACCAGTTCGTAACCACGGCCACAGCTGTCCGTCGCGGGTTTCTCCGTGCAGTAGAAAGCGAAGTAAGTGGTTGTGTGTTGCGCGCTCGGAACCAGTTTCGGAGCCAGCGATTTGACGCTGGAACGGAAACCGGAGCTGGAAGGCACGAGAAACGTACACACATACACAAACACACACGCATACCCGAGAGTGACCCCAACACCCCGACCGACCGAGCGTTTTGGGGTGTGTTTTGTGGCGGTGACAGCCTCCCGCTGGACCACGACGCCATGGGATTCTGACAACGACAACAAGCGGCCGGTCAGCGTGTTTTGGCGTTTGGTCCGTGAAGTTGGTGAGGCTAGGGAGTGCGTTTTTTGGGGAACAAGGATTGTGTGTACGGAGTCGATAAACGCTGACATGCTAACATGGGCCACCAAGTCCGGAACGCCCGGAGAGATGTGTCATTTGTTGAAATTCGTTTCGTGTAGGGCTTTTTTTTCTCTCTCTCTTTTTGTTTTTGCCCGGCCCCATGTTTGGTGGAACATTCCACGATGAGCTGTGTTTTAGGTTAGGGTTGCGTTTAGTACGCAACCGTGGGGCTTTCCCCACGCGCACGTGTTTGAATTAGTGAAGTGAAGTTTTCGCGCGCGCCAAAAACGTCGTCCAAAGCGTGTCACTAGGCCCGTGCCATCGGCCGGAACGCGCACCGGATATTGAACTCTTCCCACTTGGCGTGCCAGTGGCGTGCCCTTTCTCCGTGTCTTTCTCTCTTGCGTGTGTGCGTGTGTGAGTGATGGTACGTGTGGTCTATTATGTTGCCTATCCACCCGTCCTGTCACCTTACCAAAGCGCTCCTTCGGAAGGGTGACTTGATTCGAAATTAGTTTTCCCCCCGGAGCGTTCGAAGCGTTCTGATGCAAATTAGCTTCGAACCATGCTGCCGAGCTTCCTCTGTCCTTGGTTTAGGGTGACAGGCGATGTAGCGGGCGAGGAGGCCAATGGGTTTGCGTTGGTTTAGCGAAACTGGGCCGCCCGGGCCGTGCAGAAAATGCAGTGATTTACGTGTGTTCCGCCACATCCGGCTCGGGGAAGTTATTGTGCCGATTTCCATACCGAAAGTCACCCGATACGAGGATAGATGCGGCCGGCAGAAAAGGAAAAGGAGAGCGCAGCAAACGAAGCGAAATCTGCGAAAATTAAACCAAACATAGAAGGAAAAAAAACAGCGAACCAACCTCCTGACCAAGTACTACGGTGGAAGAAAAGAAACGGCCAAGACACGGCACACGCAACGCGAACTTGCACGCTGCCGGCGGGGTGGTGTGCGAAACGGGTGAAGGAATTTATGACAACAACAGCAAAAAACCCCGTTCGTTCGACCTACGCGCGCGTGTGTGTGTGTATGTGTATGGTCCGTTAGATCCAGAGATTGTGTCTCGCAGAACCGACCCGATACAGAGAGAGAGCGAGCGTCCGTTAGTCGGCAAGAACCCGGAAGTCAACCCAGAATCGACCACCGTCGGGCAACGGTTCATTCAACCGGCGGTAGAAAGCAGATCTAGATCACGACGGTAAGTAGTTGGTGTAGAACGGTGCGTAATGAGCTGGGAAGAAAGTTGCCCCAGATGGAGCTAGCGTCGGTGGGAAGTAATTCGCGACGGTTCTATTGCTGCGCGCTGGCAAACGGTGCAACTCGGAGCAGCCATTTCAGGACCATCCACAAGTTTTGCTGTTCCGGGTATTGCTTATCGCAAAAGGGTTCCGAAGGAAGGACACAGGTTGTCGCTAACAAATTGCATGGGACCGTTTTATTACAACATTTTTAATAACCTCCTCCCACGGAGAAGCTGCGGCCGGGGCCAACGCCACGAGGTAACTTAATCTTGTGGGACTGCCTGTGGACGACGACCCACGGAAAGGATTTACGCACCTTCTCATCCTTTGCCGGACCGGAGACCGTGACTTTGCCCGAGACCTGTGCGGTAGGACATCTGATCGTTTTGTTGTCACCCGCATGGACCACGAGCCAACGGCTAAGGTTACACGGCGGATGCTGGGCTGCAAAACTTAAAACCGCAACACCAGTGCCTCTTGCTGGCTTTGACTGTTTCTTCCTTCCTGCAGCAGCAGCAACGCCTGTGGGATATGTTGGGAAAAAGTTTTTGCCATCCCTTCCTCGAGAACCGGGGCAGGATACAATTTCAAAAGCTCATAAATAGTGGGCCCGTGCCGGGTTCGAGTTAACAGGATTGGATGTGGCCGGTGGTAAAAATGCGAACTAAATCGCCTTTCCCCCCAGACGCAAGCGCACGCACACCGACGTCCCGATCAATTTGTTCCACTCGGAAGGCAAAAAGTTTTCTCATACTAACCCGCCTGCAAGTACCGAAGTTGAGTTTAATGAAAAATTGTTTTAAGATTAATTTTGAAAGTGAAGCTTCCGTTTTGCTCCAACACTGTGTGACCCAATTCCTGCTTGAGCTTCCGGTGGTTGCTTTAATACCCCGTCGGAGATTATCGTGAAAGTGACTGTGGGGACTCCGCGTGGATTGCCGTATTAAAACTAATTTACGCCGCATGGTCACCGTATCTTCGGGGGCCGATCGGTAGCGGGTAACTCATCCGTCACGAAGATCTTGCCGCAGATCACGGTGCAGTGCCAATAATAAATCACTTTCCCAAAACCGCAGCGCAGTTTATCGAGCTGCTCCTCTGCCCCGCCGTAGGTCTGATCGCACGGGATGATCGCGACCGATCGCGATCGGCTGGAAAGCGGCAAGTGAAAGTGACGACAGTGCTCTTTGTGCGATAGAAGAGATCGGTGAGAGCGCGGAAGTCGATTTGCGAAATTTCGGCAAAGTGTGCTCTATTGGGAAAGAGAAATTCGGCTCTCAGGACCCTCCGGGTTTGAAGTGGACCGTTCGCGTGACACTTTGCCATCATTAGTTTAACGATTTAAACGTTCACTGGTCGCTTGGCCGGTGCAAAAAAACCTCCACCTGTGACCTTCGATTCGCACAGGTGTGTGTGTGCGTGTTTGAAAATTGGAAACCGCGATATCCAAACACGATCACCAGCCTGAACCGATTCCGTTCGAAGGCTGCGGTCGAAGTCTGGGGGTGAAAATGAGCGAAGTAGTCGGACGTAACAACACAACAGCCCCCGAAAACCGGATCACCGGCGATGAATGGAGCGTTGAGTCGATCACTTTCAGGTGCCGCTAGGAGTCATCGAAACGCCCGCCGGGGTTTTGGGTCGCTGTGGGATCGAGGTCGTAAAGGGCAAAGTGTCCAAAGTCCGGCCAACGAACGACCCAGGGCGAGCGGTTCAACTATTCCGGAAACTCATTCGCCTTACCAGCAGCAGCGAGAGATCCATTTCGTGCGACACATGGTCACTGCGTTTTTGTTACACTGGGACTCCTTTGCGTGAATGTTCTTCGGACCACCTGGTGAAGGTCTCCGGCGTTGGCTCTCTGACGTTGGTGTCCGACGTACAGTGTTTCGTAGTCGCTTCGTTCTCTCGAGAGGCAACCTTGCGAAGGACGCAGCAGATAATGCATCAATTACGTACGTGGCCCCCTGTACACAAGCCGCTGAAAGTTGTCACTGCTGATTACCTGCGGGCGGTACAATCGCCACGGTAGATCTAGACCGGGAAGGTTTTATTTTTGGACCACCAAACTCCACAGAATGCGGAACGTTTTGTCATGAAGCTAATTTTATTTAACGAATCCACCACAAAGCGAAGCGATTTTGATTGATCACCGCCCCTTTCTGGCGGTGGCGTTCGCTTAGAAACTGGCCGCATTTCTGGCGGACTTGAGCGGAGGTCGTACGAGCGTAAGGCTTCCAGAATTGAATTGGACTGTTTTTTTTTTCTTCGTGCCACCAGTTGGGGTTTCAGTTAATTAAAGTCGCCCAGAGCCTCGCCGGAGCAGCCTCGGGTTTAAATGGTTCGAAGAAAATCGGTTTCTTCGTTTCGGAAGTTGGAAGGCAACATTTGGGCGACTTCAAATGAAGGTTGGGTGGCGATGTTAATGATTTACACGTTCGGAGTCGAACTTTGCCGGAACAAAGACCGGAATGTCTTAAATGATAGCTTTAAATCCGTCCAATCGCTCTTGAGTTTTGAGATGTTTGGAAAAACTCTCCTGAGAAGTCCTTATACCGGTTAACTATTGACGTCCAGATAGTGATCCATAAATCTCCGCTTAACCAACCATTAGCTCAATTCAATCAGAGTCATTTAAGCTTAAACAAACATCGATACCGATATGCAATCAATGTTGTTTACGCTTCAGTGTATTCTTCCTCCCAAAAAAAACGCTATGCTCATCATAAATCTCGAACGCATCGTTAATGCCACCGTGCACCGGCAAATGCTCGAATGAAATGAATAAATTAAATTAAAATGAACAGCTGCCGGGGAGGATACCGTTTTCCCCACACACTGGCTCGGGATTTGGAGCACATTCGCCGCCTCCCCCGGATGATGCATTTCCGACCACTTTTATGGCTCTATTCCGTCGGGGTTTTATATCACCGCCGCGCACCGAACTGGCCTCATCAATTGATCGATAAAACTAAAGTGCGCTTCCGGGGATCGGGGCGGACCTGGACCTGGAGCCTGCCCTAAATGGTTGATGGCTGCAATCATCGCCTACGGCTCATTAATTATCAATTAATCATGCGCAAGGTAGCGCCGGATCCCCGGAGGTTTACGGGGGAGGGCATCGGACATAAGGCACTCACTGCGGTGCTTAATTAATCACAGCTTCCAACCTGAACGCGATGCGATGTTTCGGATGTATCGGGTTTTGAAGGACCGGGCGTTTTTTTGCGGTGATTCCCGCACCGGAATGATGATGCTTGGTGCAGAAATGAAGAGGAGTAAATGAAACGTGACAATGAACCAGCCGGATGACACAGGAAGTGTGTGTGTGTGTGTGTGAGAGAGTGTTGGATGGAGAAGGAACCAGTGCAGCCGGATTGATTTACTTTCTCATGAATTTTAACGAAGCGATTCTTCGCAACAAAAAAGCGCCCAGAAAGCCGACGCGATTGCCCAGTATCATCATTCCCGTTGGGGGTCGTTTGTCATTTCGCGCATTAGAAATCGATTGGCTGTTCCGGAGCCCGCTCCAGAAGGCGGTGGTGGGCTGCAATCGACCGGACGGGGAGCAGAAGACGACGGTGGCCCAGACGGTCGTCGGAATCGTTGGAGCGTTTCTTCAGAAGGAAAAATCCTTGCCCGATAATCAAACCCCCTGTCTCGATCCCGGCCCCGGTACCGACAAAGCACCGGGTCAACATCTCGGCAAGCAAATTGCTTCCATCTGGTCCCGGCGTGAGGTGAGCTTGCTGTTGGCGCGTCCCTTTTTTGGGCGACCTTCTATATTTCTACCGAATGGGCCGCTTTGTGGGATGTAGGGAGTACATTGTGGAGGGTGTAATTCGGTTCACTTCACTGGCGACGACAACCCAGGGTCCTGGGAGATAAACTGTAACGAGCGTTACGTGAAATGGCAAGCCAAGGTACCATTAGGAACATGCACACAGCTGAAGTCAGCTCGACAGGGACCGTGGGCACCGGAGCGGGCGCTCCGTAGCCGCATAGCAGCAAACAACGGGCCGGGATTACGTACGTTCTCGGCCCTGTCCGGGCCAAGCGTTGTCCTGGATCTCGGGGGGCTGCTACAACTAATCCGGATAGCGTTGGCTTTTGGTTGCCGCAAGCGGCCGCATGTTGTCCGCCTAGCGGCAGGAGTTTGCTGGAACAAAAGGCACGTCCACACTTCTTGCACTTCTGGGACGATACAGATAAGACATCATCATCGCCGGTAGCAGTGGAGCGTGGCTCGCAGTGTGTCTAGCTTGTCGGCATTGTAACACGATGAAATGCTGCTGCTCCATTGACCGGCCCACTACTGACGCCATCGATGCCCGCACGGATATGGGCCGGGAATGGCCTCTTGCAGCCGAGTGGCACTTACTCCCTCGGACAACGCTCATCCTCCCGACCGAAAGCCGATCGATCGATGCACGTGCATTATGGAGTGTGAAGCAATTAGAAGCGGGCGTTACAGTGCTTCACATCATATCTCGGGCGTTTCTTTAATGCAGATCCGCAAGATATTTAATACCGTATCACCCAAAGCGTCGAGCCCAGTACGCCAGCTCCAATGTTTTTGTTTTGGTCCATCGCTGGTATGTGTGCCTACCCCAGCTCCCAGCTCGATAAAACGAGTTTTCGTAAACCACTTCTGGGCACCTTTCCCATCCGCCCACTAGTGAAGAGATACTTATACGGTCTAGCTAACGTTGGAGAGACTAGCATGCGGTAGCCTCCGCTGGGGTTGGTGCTAGTTTCGCTTTACGCGGCGCATTATACTTGGTCGAATGTTTATTTCTCTTTTTCGCCTGTGCTGACGGTATGCCCCGTGTGTTCGGTCGTGTCGCTTATTAATGGAATAACTAAGGCTGTGCAAGGTCGATCGGTTGTGTTGCGGCGTGCCAGGTGATCGTGGCCGCGTGTGCGAGCGAGATCGAGACCTGAAGCTGTCAGTGAGAGCGATCGTGCGGTTGTGATTCGCGAAAGCTGGTATGGCGGAGGTTCAGACTTGCCGTTGATGTCTGCGCGCTGTGCGCGCGTACACGCCGGGGACGGTGTGGATCCAATTGTGTAATTGCTTGACGTACCGTACCCAGTCAGAAGGTTTGTGTGTACAGAGGACTCGAACGGAGTGGCAAGAACCTTGGCGACACAATCCAACCTCTCGCGCCCGGCGGATCAGCTGACGACACGGTGGCTCAAGCTGTTTACTCTGGCCCGACTCGCGGGTTAAGCTGCTTGCTGACCTCGCAACGCGGTACAGGATCCTCTTTGCAATAGACCACGTATCGCTTTGATGTGTCGCTGTAATGGGCACAGTGTACAACAGGGTAATTGGGGGCTATTGTGATACATTAAGACTAAGTACAAATGTGTCAAATTGTTCCACTTTTTCAGCTGAATCATAACGCTGTAACCTTCTCGCCACTGGGTAGAATGTTTGATTACGGTCCGTTTTATTGTTGAAATCGTAAGGTGAAGAACCACCCTCACCTGCTCGGAACAGGATGTCTTTGGAAACGTTCGGTGCGTGGGCTAAGGAAGAAACGAAACCGATAAACCACACATGGACATGACCCTGTCACCGGAAAGGGAAGGCCGACCGGGCAAAAAGTGTCCGAGAACCCCAAGACAGGTACCATTAGGTGATGCTTCTTCTGTAGGTCAGCGCAAATTACTTCAGGTCCGTGCCCGTGATGACGTCGTTAGGCGGTCTTGGTCTAAATGATTGAAGTATTGAAAAAAAAATCAACCCTCTACCGAACAAAACTCGGATCTAATTAACGCATTTCCAGCGGTCAGTTTTTGTGTGTCACAAATAGCCGCGCGGTTGATGAGCGTTTAGTGCCACGGTGCTCGTGTGCGTGAGTTTGATTTATGCGCTCATTTTACAAGACATTGAAATTGGGCGGCTTTTGAAGGGCGTAGGCAACCCCTTTCGAATGGGGTTTGTCAGGCTTTCGGTCGCGGCGAAGGTTGTGTTTTGTGTTGACGGTTTTTGGGGAAGAAAATCGGCTCATCGCGGCGATTACGATGGTTCGATCCTGTGCTCGCGTATCGTATGATGTTGCCGGCATATTGCAGTTGACGTGGAGCGCACCGTGCTCGCTTCTTTTCCGCGTTCACCGTGACAGGGATAGGGCGCGGATCTGGGTTCGAATGGTAAATCCGATTTGAGTAACCGCAGGATCGTTCGCCGGAACGGATACCGGCATCCTAAATCCATCCGATTATCTTCGTTGCTGGAGCGATTATGTTCGTCCACCCACCGAGTTTCGACGGGGCAAAGGAGGGCACCAATTTTTCATCACCATTCACAGTGGCTCACAGTGGCTACAGCCCGGTGTCCTTGCGTGGATGCGGGGCGGCGTTCGCATCTGTTCGCGGTTTTTATTTTCGCGCTCGAACCTCGAACCGACCGGGTTGGAAAGGGAGCCCAAAAAACGCAATAAATTAGCCCTAATCCACTTCCGAACCTGCCTGCTTCGCCGATGATTTGGAGGGACACGCTGACGCGGAACGTGCGATATCGCCCGTGCGTCGGTTTTTGGGCAGCCGGAATTTATCATTTCCCCGGGATAAGCCAACTCCGGTGGCCATTTACCATTTTCGTGGAACTGGCGGCGAGATGGGACGGTTCCGATGGGTGGATTATCAATTCGCCGTTTGTCGGCGATGGTTCTTCGGGGACCTGGGCGAGGGCCATAAAATGCTGGCGGCTCACAGCGCAATCTTTGTGGCTGTAACGTGGCCGTAGTTTTTTTTACATTTTTTATTTTTGGAAAATACCATTATGGGACATAAAACGTAGTAGGATGTATTTGAAGTGTGATGAAGATTTACAAAATTTAAAGAAATACGACAAAGCACAAGAAACCTCTCCTCTAGAAGGACATAACTTCAGGTGTACATGAAATTGGTGAATTTATGATCCAACAAACGATAACTTTAAATTTGACGTTCTGACGCCTCCCATTTCCCACCGTGCGCTGTGGTCTCATATTTATACACTTATTTATTTCTTACCACGGGGGTATCCTCGCGTTCTTTTCTGCCCCACTATGCCATCATATTTCCGCAGCTCCTGCGTACCCAACCGGGAAGGTTTTACTTTCGAGTGTTTCATCGGGTGCTGCGGTTGCATAATTTACGATCCTCATGAGCGTGATTATGTGTGCCCGCCCGTGCGTCCGTGTGAAAGTGACTGCTCTGCCTGGAAGCGGAACCGACCAGATAAATAGGTGTCGGACGTTTTGTTCTGGCGCGGGACAGTAAAAAAGGTGGAGTCCCAGAATCGCCCAGCTCGCACGCGAACACGTCGAGGAGGGGGACAAAAAGGTAAAGTGTCCAAACATCACACAAGGACACTCGCCCATTTTGACACCCCGCGGAGGACCGCTCGGAAGCGAAGAAAATCCAATTTTCGTCGCGTTGGCGTGCGCGCCAACATTCGCTCATAATTTCTGACGAGCGTAATGTGCTGCCCGGGCAGGGGAGATGACACTCACCCCGTCGTTTGTGGGATAGACGTTGGGGTAAGCAACAGCGAGACAAGCTCCCGTTCCTCTAGTTCCAGGCCGCTGGAGCAGGAATGTGAAAAGCGTGGATCAAAGTGGGAACGTTTGCGGGCTGTGTTTGATCCTGCCGGGAATACTGGTCGATTCCGTGTGGACTCCCACATGTCGTCCGCTTCGCATGATGCGATCTGGTTCGAGGTAGTCTACGACTATTCTGTTCTGATGCTCGTCCTGGACGTGCGTGGCTTAAGCGGGGCTTCCAACGAACAAAAAATCCCTACTACGGCGTCCAAACATAGTCGGTGCTGTGTAGCTCGTTGGGAATGGTAACATTCGGGGATGCAAGGACCGCATACCCGGCGATCTCTAACCCGTCCCGGGGAAAGAATCCGACCCGGAATTGGATGCGGTGCGTTGTGTTTCGTTGTGTTCTTACTTCGACCGGGGTAGTTCAAATTTGGCACACCACACAGCGATGGTGGACGGGTTTCTCATTAGCGTATTGATGTTCTTGGTTCGGGGGTCGAAAGGGTTTTTTGTTTGTCCCGCAGCTGCCGTCTGCAGCGAGTTGGAGCTAGAGTTTTACTGAGCTTTTTTAGCTTCTTCTGATGGTTGTTTCCATTCCAGCATCTGGTGACTTTTGATTGGAAACGTGTCCCACTAGTTCAATGACTTGGATTTGGAATTGGATTTGGAGATATATGAAAGGAATTCAAATTTAATTACATTTTAGTGCTGGCTTTCTAGCTTTCGTTAATCATATTTCATTTTTGGAAACAATACATTCTTTAAAAAATGTGCGATTTCAAAATGTGGAAATAAATGTTCCTGATCCACTGAGTGTATAGGGCATCCATTATAATAAAAAAACACCCAAAATATGAATAGCTTCAAGATATTGTTCAATCTATAAAAACATGATATACGATTGCTAAAAGCTAGCAAAAAGCCACCTCACCACGCTACAAACCGTACAATTAATAGTGCGATGTTCAAATCCATTACAGAGCGGCGGGATACACGTGCCATAATACATGCAGCAGCTAACTGCATCTGTCACCCCACCGCAATCCGGTGGCTTATGGTTGTAGCAGGACACCGCGCCGCCGGCGTGTGGTTTTTCGTTTCATGCTTTGGATTTTGTTTTTTTTTGCTTTCCTAAACGCCACCGAGCATGTACGAGAGAAGCGAAACAAAGCAAAAAAGGAAAAGAGTGTGAATAAAGATCCCAAAGCGCAGCATAAAAGGTCGCTGGGAAATGTGTGGGTGTGTGTGGGTGTATGTGTGTCGGTCGCGAGTGTTTTGAGCGTTATTGCTGTCTGGCGCAACAGTGAACCGGTGGCAAACTTTTGACAGCGCCGCGTTCGTTCCAAGCGCGTCAGGATGCCTGGGTCAGGCGGCCAAAGGGGATGGTGAATGTGGGCCAAAGGGGTTGGTGGAGTCCTTCCGGCTGGCATCCGATGCTCATGGTGCAGCAAGCTGTCACCCGGTGCTCGGAGAACGCGAGCACCGAAGAGTTTAAATGGTGGGAAAGTATCGTGTGAAGTTGGCATAAATTATTTATGAATAATTTCAAGTCTTCCGATCCCTCTCTCCGTGCCGGCCGGCGCCAGTGCGGTTTTTTTTCCACCGACACCTCTGATTATATATCCCGTGCAACGACAGTTTGAAATTTGTTCGTTCGTCGTTCTTCTTTTTTTGCCGCGTACCATACTTTAAACCTAGCAAGCTGTGATGTTGGGAGCTAGAAAAGAGAGCACTCGAGATGGAAGCATCACTTCGACTGTCAGAACGCCACTTGTACGCCTCCTTGATGGGGGGCCAGCGTTCGTTCCCCGTGCCAGGATAAATGCTTCGTTTCGCTAATGCCACTGGCTTCAGCGGCGCGTTACGCTACAAGCCAAAAATCTGCTCAATCCACCACACCACGCCACCGGAGACGCTGTCAGCCGGAGATCAGATCGGAGTCGGCCAAAATTTCTGGTCCCCGGAGCACGTACACACCACCGTGCCGGGATGAGGATGGATGCGAAAAAAATAACATCGTGCTGCCTTGTTTCTAACATTCTGCCACGACGCCGAGCTTATAACCCGCTCCAGTGTGCTGAGTCGGAACGAGTCGGGAGTCGGGTTTCACCGGCCCAACTGGCACACAAAAACTACGCTCGGTGCAGTTTTACATTTTTGGGCTGCATCAAAGAGGATTGCTAATAAAGTAGCGTTTCGAGTAGGAGAAATTCTCAACAAAAAAAAGCCAGCCATGATGTTATGGGTGAACATAAACCCACTGAGGGCTGAAACTTGTAGATAAGTTGTGAGAAAGTGAAACGAAAAACTCCGTGCCGGGCTGTTGCTACGAAAAAGTCAAATTCCAAACAGTAAAGCTTTCGCCCGTTCGTTACTTTTCAATCTTGGTGCACTTTGGTTCCTTTGGCGAAGTTAAAAGGGGACGGTGCAAAAAAAGTTGCACCGGACGGGGATCGAAATAAAAGCGTAAGCGCTCCATTTACGGCAAGACGGCGAGACAATGCTCTAATGAGCTTTTCCAGCTACTTTCTGCCCCGGCTGAACCAAGCCAGCGATGGCCGGGATGACAGTGCGCGAAAGTGAATCATTCTTTTGACAGTTAATTTGTAGCGGAAGAAGTATCCCTGAGGGCACGCACACACCAACACAGTCAATATGACGCAGCTACAACAAAAAGCAAACAAACATCCTTCATGATTCTGTGCGTGGTGCGGAAGCGGTGAGATTCTGAAACATAGTTACAAAGCAGCTTCACAGCAAGCGGGTCGTGCGAAAAAGTCAAGTTGCAGAAAGTCCCTTAATGAGTAAATAACCGGCGGTGCGGAAACGTTGCAATGGTGGCGCACCAGGGCACAAAAAAGGGGTTGCAAGCACTTGCAACTGCAGACCGGGATTGCATTTTTACCACTCGAGCCAGCTTAAGCCCGCTGCTAAAGCGGTGCGGGGTTGGGATTTATTTGAGAGGATTTTTTTCCCCCACGGTGTTTTTTGGCTTATAGCCGTTTTTTTGTACATCCATTAGGAGGATACGGTGAGGGATTTGAGGATGAGCTGGCGAGTGGAAAATGTTGCACTGTTGTAGGAAAGTCTGCTCAAGCGACAATTGCTAGTGGAACGGAAGAGGGCTACAAAGGCAGAGCATTTAGCTGGGAAGCATTGTGAATCCTTTTTGGCTTTTAATCTATTCGCATTTAATCCATTCGTAGTGGAAAATTACTTCCAGGTATTGATTGACTTTGCTTGTTCTATCAAAATTTTCACACATTAGCAGCTTTGGTTAGATAGTGTGTGAAAAAACTCACTCACTACACTGTGCTAAAATCAGTCTCGGGCGCGCATTATAAAGTTCTTCTAGATTTTGTCAGACGGAATCGTTTATACAGTCAGGTAGAGTTCTTTCTAGTATCTAAACTTAGTTCCGATAACGATTTTTATGCTGAATTCTTAAGATAAAGGGCTATTGTTGATACAAAAACTTACGCTGAGATGATATACTCAGGGAAATGCTTTAAATACGTCAAAATTCACCTTTTCAACAATTTGGTCCTTCGAACCGGATCCAAAACGAGCGTTGAACACAGAAAGAACTTAAATCAATAAAAAAAGTCAATGGTGACTGCTCTTCGATCCTATTAAGCACACCTGACTAAACTAAAACTGCACCGGGAACGAACCATCCCTCCACACCCAGAAACTGACGCGTTCGGGACACTCCCGATGCGTAAAGCACCTCGATGCATCATCATCGTTCAATTTTTCCAACGGCACCGCGCGTGTCTGTGCAAGTATTTTCACCTCCCTGCGTACATATCGCATAAATAAATAAGTCATAAATTTTTATTCGCGTTCTCACCACCGCAGTGTCCACCTGGGAGGATCGAGTGAAGGGAGAGAGAGAGAGAGAAAAAAAACCTTTCAAACCAACGCAAAACGAACCGGGACGGGAAAATTCTAGTGCCACGTTAAGGTGGATGAATGGGGAAAAAACACCGCACCAGCACCAGAGGATTCAATTGGTGGATTTCGGCGCTCTCGGTACGCGCTACATCCCCGGCACACAGTGCAGGTTCGTCGAGCATAATTCACTGTGGATTGGCGTATGGTTTGAAAACGGTGAAAAAACGCGTTTTTTGTTTGGGGTTTCCGCGTGCCCGTGTGTGTGTGTGCGCATGTTTTCCACCAAGCGTTTCCCAAATTCAGCATGTTCCTTTTTTTTGTTGTTGCTCGGATGCGAACGCGCCGCTCAATGAAACGCGTCCCGCGAAGGTGGCGAGGGTGGTTTGCTTTATTTTATTTCCCAAGTACTTTATCATCGCAAAAACCACGCGACTGCACAACGGCATCCGCGTGGATGCTGCTGTGCTGCGAGAGTGTTCATTTGTTTATTTTATTTTACGTTTTATTTATCTATATTCGGTTCGATGTGAGGGTTTTTTTTCGCTGTTGGTGCCGTGCTGCTCCGCTTCTCTCGAGCTAACCTCTCGAAGGAAGGCTTTAGTTGGGCTTCCGTACCGGGGGAGGGAAAACCCCAAGACCACAGCAGGATCGAGCTTCAGCCGAGATGAAAGAGGATCCAAGTGTGCATCGAGTATGTTGTGTGGCTGGTATTTTTTTTGCTGCTTCTTTGTTTTGGTTCTCCTCCCTTTCCAAGGCTTTCTTCGGTTTTATTTTTATTACCCAACATCCCACCAAATAAACCTTCCTCTATGTGTGTGTGTGTGTGTGTGTGTGTGTTTGTATAAAGGG
The DNA here is from genome assembly GCA_000349145.1 of Anopheles dirus. Classification (NCBI taxonomy): domain Eukaryota; kingdom Metazoa; phylum Arthropoda; class Insecta; order Diptera; family Culicidae; genus Anopheles; species Anopheles dirus. The sequence goes on from KB672979.1 coordinate 9,762,178, forward strand.
AGGGTGGGAAAAAGGCGAGCTTTCGTTTGCTTTGCGCCCCACACGGGAAGCGCTGCCATTTTGCAGACGAGTGAGTATTCGCTGCGCCCGCCCGAAAAAAAACGTCCAAACATGCGAATTATTAATTGTGGCAGTTTCCCGGGAAAATTCGCACGTGAGAGCGCGAGTGCCATTTTTTGCGTGGGGTGTTTGTTTTGCGACCCTTCCAGGTGGCAGGAGCCTAATGTGGCAGGCAAGCGCAGTATAAACTGTAGCGTTTTTTGCTGTTGTTTTGCTTTTCGTTATCGCCCGTAACCCTTTCGCGGGATTAGATGCTCCAGCTCGCCTGCGTTGAGGCCCGTGTCATTAAATTAATGGACAATTTTCAACTGCCAGCGCGTGATGTGTTGTTGGTCTGTTTTTTTTTTGTTTTCGGGACGCTTATCCACACATGCCGCATTCGTTTGCCATTTTGCCGCACGGCGGAACGATGATGAAGGTTAGCGCGGTGGATTTCCGCGTGTATGTGTACATGTTAGGGACTTTATGCTATCCTCGCGCTGCGCGAGCACACAAACCAAACAAACGAGAAAAAGCGCATCCCAACCACGAGACCGAGATTTACGGCAACGGCTAAAGCCCGCCGCGCTAACCGAGTTTGTTTTGGTTCTAATATTTTAAAATTAAAGTGAGTACGGCATGTTTTTTTTGTCTCGCATCGGCGCTGAACCAACCGATAGCAGAAATAAATGACTATCGTCTTACGGTGGCAGGATGGAGGGATGAAAAATGGGATCCCATTTTTACCACTTCCACACCGGGGCCTTGGACACACATGACTGAGCTCCGTCGTGCGTGTTCGGTGGGAAAAGGGCCCATAGCATAGGCGATTAGTTTTATTACGGGCACCAATAAATATCTGCGCAAGAAAAACTGATTGTAAAGAGTTGTTGGGCATCATCACATCGTCAATAAAACGTTATTGATGCGCTTCAATTTGCTGGACGAAAAATACTATTCGGTCGTACAGATATTCCACAGTAGGTTATATAGTTCTCCAGAAATGTGTGCTATTTGGTTGCTGTGATGAAGTGTTCACATATCCAAGATATGTTATGACGAGCTAGCCTACTAGATCTGGCTTGGATCGACTTTAGTCGATTTATTTTGACTTCAGGATTAGATGTCCAAGTAATCGAATTTGATGCTAATGAGGAGTAGGCAGATTTCGATCACTATAGAAATTTTTGAAGTTGTACGTAATCGAGTATCGAGCCAAGCATTTTATTACCATTGTTTAACAGTGCTCATTGAATGTTAATTTGCACTCAAATATGATACCAAGCTCCTATTTGACATGGCTGATCTATGGATTAAAGCCAGGCATCTCGCTCATATGATTTTTGAACAGCTCCTTTTATCAATTTGGTACAGATCGCTTGGGGCAGAAATTGGGGCAATTTTGTAACGTTTCGAATAATACATTAAATCTCCTTAAAATGATTGGAAAACGTCTTGAACACCTATCCGAGTACACAGTCAAGCCCCTTGAAGTTGCGGGTTTTGTGGGACACCTCCTTGCTTCCGTTCAAAAAGCACTTCCGATATCCAATTTCGAACTAGATACGGCTCGGAATAATATTCCTCGTGATCTCACCATGAGAGTTGCCAGTTTACACTTCAATCGCATTTATCGCGTGAAAAACTTCACACCCGAGCTTCTGCTCGCTGTCGTTCCCGCTGTTCACAGCACTGCAAGTGTCCTTAAGTGTGTCTTCCTTCTTCCCGTTCTCCCTTGCTCCACTCATGTGACCAGTGAACCTGATTTATATCGTTTTATCTGCGATGCTGTGAAGTTTTCGCTCGCAGCCGGAAAATTTCAGATCTTCCGGGTGGCCGGAGTTGGAAATGGTAGTCTGCCGCCGCCACCGTCGCAAGTGCAGTGCTCGATAATCGCACTATATGCAAAAAAGGAGGGGAAAACTTTATCTCTTCTGACTGCTTGCAGCGGACACGCGGAAGTGTCATCGGGCGGGCCGGATGAGCGGGAAAATTGCCATTTAAATTTCGATTCTCCAATGCAACGATCGATTCAGCTCAACAAAGACGAAGCGACACAATTTCTCTCTCGCGCCCTCTCCCTCTTTCACACATGATAATCGTTTTTCTTCGGATTCTTCCGATGCGTTTTTCTTTTCTTTTTGTTGTTGGGAAGCTTCAAGCTTCCGCTAGGAAGATATCGAATCTCACAGCGTGCTGTACATCACCCTCCCTGTGTTGCTTGATTTGCTTTTTCGCGTTATCAACTTTTTGATATTTTCAATCATCCGCGCCTCACCCTGCTGACTCCCGGCGTCGTGACGTTCGGGATCTCTAGCTTTGGCACTGGCTGCCGGGAAGGGAAAATAATGCAAAAAAAAGTCTGCCTGACAAGTGAACGTTCGGGTGGCAAAAACGTGAGATGAGTAGAGGAAAAAACGAAACAACAAGATTCGAAAGAAATGGACGAGCTTTCATCAAGCTCGTCGAAATCGCGGGACGGGCGTCTTCTCTATTTGCATTTCGGCTTGAAGCAAGATTCAATCCAGCGCGTCAGTTAGCCGACTAGCTGGGGATGGGGAGAAACAAAATTTGCATGAAAATTCACGCTTCCCACAGGGGAGTACACAGGTGAAGCGCCCTCTGCCGGCCAGACTGTCAAATCAACTCCCCGTAACCCATGAAGACATTCTGCTTACATCGATCCGAGCGAACGGAACAGATCGGTACACGCGAACCGGATGATTCAGCACACAGGATTCAGGGGTTTTCTTATCGGAGCATCGGACGGCCCGCTTCTTTATCGCACCTTCACGGGCACTACCTTAAAGTCTGCCGCTTTTGATGCTTCTATTTCCGGCATCCTGGGCCGAGAGTCACGTTGTGTTTCTCCGTTTTGTTCGGATGTTCCTCGACGACGAACTCTCGAAGGAGCGACAAAATCTTCGACAATGGTTCTGAATCGAGCGTTTCGAAAAGGAAGAGTTCGTGGAGCGGCGAGGGACACGAGCGCCTGCACAAGTTTAAATTCAATCTGTCTCTTTACGTCTAGACTGATGCGCTGTTCGGAACGCTGGGTGGCTGTGGGTTCTTGGAGCAAAGACCTTCTGCACGTCCGCCCCGGTGGGATCGAGTCGTACACCCGGAAATAGTTCATTTGCGGCGTCATCACCGAGTCGACATCCTGCATGCGTTCGCCCCATCGGGTAATGGTGATTGACCGACCCCGGCGGTTGGGTTTAATTGAATTTTCACTCCTGAAAGGATGGGCGGACGCCCGGAATAATAAGAGTTTGTCTCGTCGGACGAAAAGTTACCGCCCGGGATGGCTCAACAACAGGGTGCTCCAACCCAGGACTGATTGCAGTGGGAGATGGCACGAAACGAAAAATGACATGGAATTGTGCGCGGAGCCAACCACTTCCGGCAACTTTCCGACAACTTCCCGCCGTGCGTTACCGTACAAACGAAGTTGGTCCTTTGCGGGGGTGACAGAGCATCGGACATTGAAAGGAATGGGTTTTTCGCAAAGAAACGATCCTGTGAGAGCACGCTTGTTATATCCTCCAACTCCGTGGATGGGCTAGTTCTCGTTGGTAGCTCGAACTTCCTGCCGGCAACGAGAAATACCTGACAAAGTTTCGTTGCATTCAGGCAAACATGCCCGAGCGCAGTGCCTCCCTCCGTGTCGGAGTATCGTTTCGACAGCTTATAGCGTATAAGACACCTCCTGCGGAACTATTCCAGGCAACCGCAAACAAACAAGACAAGATGCCCTCCAGCACGACCCGTAGATCATTCCCGAAATTCCCGAACGAGAGATCTACCGCGGCCGACGCCATTGTTTGCCCGGCAAAGCGGGGGGTAATAAAACCGACATCCCTCTTCCCCGGGAGTGTTTCTTCGCTGCTTCTGACGCTTTTATTACACACCCGGTCCCTATTCGAGTCGATTCTCTCGCCGAGAAGTGTCTTCCCGATACCCGATGCCGCCGTTTTCGGTGCCACCGACCCATTTGTCCTAATCGGGCCATTGATGGCGTCCGTATCGCCGAGCTCGAGCTATTCGTTTTCATTAAATTGCTGCAATAAATTAAGCTATCCGCGTGTATCTGGATAGGATTTACGCGGACTCCAGCCCGAAGACTTGTCGGATTTCGGCGCTCCAGGCTCATCGGGATGGTGGGCCGGTAGTAATGAATGCCAGATTTTTTTTGCCCTACCCTCCCCGTGGCCGTGGATGATGCATGGGGTTATGTGTGTGTGCTAGTTTTTGTTTTTTTCGCCCGCCTGTCCGTGCGCATTAACTAGTTCGCGCGGCTCGGTTCGGCCCCAGGGTCAGGTTGAAGATTGCTAACGGCTTGTTTTGCCACATCGCGCGTTCGCTTTAATGTCGGTGCGGTTGGTGCAGATTTTGCGTTTTTTCTTCTTCCTCTCGGTTTTGCGTTTGATACGAGCCTTGGAAGAGTTTCGCACACCGTTTCGTTTACGCATTTCCGGTCAAGTGCGCGTTCCGGTTGCATTCGCTGTCAATGATGCAACGGACGAAACACGATCAATTAGCCAACGGATACGCATTTTGGCTTCCTTCTGGCATGCATTGGTCGAATGAGTCGTTACGACATTGCAGTAGTAGCAAACTTCGGTCGGTGTATTTGGTAAGAGATTTTTCTTGTACAGGAGTTGCACTTGTTTTGCAACCGGTTGCACATTTCACTGATGATTGATTGAGATTGATTGGCAATGGAATTTTATCAGGAGTTCCGGAGTTGATGACCTGCCAGAAATGTTACAATCGATCATATTGGGTGTGTGCCCTGATGAACGTACATCGTACATATAGCTGATATAGTACAACGTACATATAGCTGATGGAATAGAAATATGTGAATCTACTAGGAGAATCGACTCTTTTTATAGTTGGTTCTTATTATGGGGTTTATGACGGGGTTTTTGAAAAGTTAACTCCTCCAGTCAATGCCCGTTTCCTTATCGGTTCGGTTTGGGAGTTTATTATATTATTGTAATTATGACTTCTGAGAGAAAGTTTGTTTCAATTCTTTTATACAATTGACAATAATCATGACAGATTAAATTCGAATACATTTTTAAAAGGATTAATGACTCATTCCTTGTCATTTTAAAGAGCGAAAGACATACTGAATGATTTCAAGACATATAAAGCACATGCTTATGCAAAATGTTCCAAACCTAAGCTTGGAACGCAGTCCATCTCACTGAATCGGGCATATTCACGATGTTCAAAACAAATATAAGGCACCCTAAAGACCAGTGCAGGCTGGTGTGCGTGAAAATCTGGCAACTTTCATCCATACACACTCCGGCGATTGCTGTGACGTGACAAATATTCCAAAAATTCCCCCAAAATATCCCAAGCACAGTAGAAAAAAAAACAACCAACCCACCACCGATATCGGGTGAAACCGATCGACACTTTCACCGGCGAGTTCCGCTGCCGTATCATGCTCAGCTGGTTCCGGCCGACCGAGGAAGCCGAGGAAGAATGCCACGCGAGTGGGGAGGCGCGTGATACGCACAGCGAATACCAGGCAAGACGTCAGCGTACACACACACACACTTCTCCATCGGGACTGCGGCGGACCGAAACCGAACCGGTCATGGACGTGGATTCATGTAGCAGGTTGTTGTTGTTTTTTTTGTGTGCTCCGCTGCTGTTGTTGCCTTCCTTCCTTTTCCGACTGAAGCTCCTATTCCGATCACAGCAGCGGCGGAGGAGGCTTCGGAGTTCATTGTCAAGAGCAACGCCGTCCGTCCGGGAGGTAACGACGCACTGGCCGAACGCATCAACACACTCTCTCGATCGAGCGGCGGCAGTAGGTTAATGGGAGTTGGTTGGCTGGTGCGCCCCCGTCGCTGACGTCCGAGCGTGAAGTTTCACTATCAATTTGTCGAAAGCTCGCCCAGTCGGTTGCCGCTGGCCGCTGCGAATCACTCGTGTTTGCGTAAGTCTCCGTCGGGAAGGGGACACCGACGTTTGCGTATCACTTGTCACCGTCATTAGAGAGACGCACACGGTTCGATCTGTGACATACTATGCCGTTTCCCGTGTCTAGTGCTTCTTCAGTCGGCGGCTTCTGGTCTGGCTTTGAGCGTTTACCAGGAAAGCGCACACGACCATAAGAGACCTCCGTGGAGCAAACGTTTCAAAAATGCTGAAAAAGACGAAAAGTCACGTTCGATGTTAATTTTTTGTTGTTGCTGGTTTTACCTACCCTGTACACGCGCAACAGGCTTCACAAATCGGGACAAATTGTCACTGGAGACAAAGTCACTCCTCGGGATGGACGACAGAAGACGAGCGTTCCAGGCGGTTCAATCACCGAAATCCGATGATCGAACAGAGCGACGGGTGGAAAGCGCTTGTTTGCTGCCCGAGCTTTCTCTTCGCCCCGTGGTGCACACGCACACACGCGTATCGTGCAGCTTGTCACAATGACATTTTAATGAGTCATGACGGCGTCACGTTACAGAGCACGCGGCGGGCGTCGGAGTCTGAATGCCGGAGCGCGAGCGATCCGCCGCCCGGGACGTTCTAATGATGGATTCTTCACGGCTACGCGCTAAATTGGATTATGCCTGCGCGTGCCCTCCGCCACTGCACCGTGAAGTCGTTACTTATAAACGCATTCGCCCGGTTCCGCGCGTATCCGGTGTGGGATGTAATTGAGTTTGGCTGTCAATCCCAATTCGATGCTACCCCGAATGTGCTCCGGCGCTTCCCTCCACGAGGGCACACGAAACGGGCCGGTCCGCTGTCGGGCGCTTTGCCGCGTTTTCCCGGTCCGTTTTTTGCCGGTTCCGGTCCGGAAAGCCAAGCCGTGCAAGACAATCTTTTGTGCGCCCGGCACAGGGAGACTGCGTCCTTGGTGGGTTGCGCTTCTTGAAACGGTGGTACCATGGCATACTGTTCGTGCTCCGTCCGTACGCCGAACGCCGGGTACGCTACAGTACGTACTGCATCGCGGGTGCTGCGAGTACTTCCGTAAGTGGCATTTCAACGGAAATGGTTTATTTATTTGCTCCCTTCGCAACGGCACTCTCGATGCACCCGATGCACATGCCACACACGAGCTTCGCACAGAGCATATTAATGTGGCGTCTCCTTCGCCCGACCAGGACCCGTGCGGAGCGGCTCCACGTTCGACATTTTGGCCAACGCCAGACACAATTGCATGCGGAAGATAATGGTAACGGTGGAGCGAACTGCAGCGTGGGTAGGTTGGTGAAGAGTTGCCAATATAGCAGCGGTAATCTATAATTGATAGACTGTTGAATTGCGGGTGGCAAACGCTCCGTGACGTCCACGTATCGCTTAAACGGGCAACGGTTCCGAGAACGATAAATATTGGCAATGACGGAGAGCTGCATACGCTACACTACTGTAAAAGCTTTAAAGCATAATATTGAAATGATCGTTAGAAAGTGGCTTAATATGATGTAGTTTATACTCATGCAGACTCTTTCAAATGTTTTATATTTTACGTTTATAGTTCACGTCTCCATTGTAGTGTTCATTTATATTGTTCATATTTCCCTTATTCTAATAGAATTGTTTTCCAAGTTTTGCCTCTAAGTCGCAAACACATATTTATTCCTCTACTCCACCTTTTTGTCTCCAAGTTTATATTCACAGTCAAAACATTTTCAATTTTCAACAAAATTTTACGGAAATCATTGAAATTTTTAAATTGTGTAGATTAGCTTGGTGCATAAGTAAAGAAGGGAGCAAACCATATGCCGAAATTTGTTATAAAACATTTGATACAATAATAGTGAGCTTATATCCTGTTGGAAACTGTTTAACCTAGTGAGCTTCAATAACTCGGAGCTTAACGCTTGTTTACTCTTTATATAAGCAGCGTTTGTTGTGCAGATTGCATACTTTTGGGCTGAGTGGATAATTAGCGACAACACCGATGCAAGGCCCATTACAACAACGCTCCATTAACGCCTTATTTACCCTTTTTAAGGATGTTACTCGCTGATTATGTGTATAGAAATATAACTATACGCTCTATACGTTGTGTAAAAGAATAGGTATAGAAAGCTAAAAACCGATACTATTATATTCATAGGTTATTTGAATCGAATGCTTTATCAATTTCAATTTTACGTCCATCACAGTAAACCGTGTAAATAACCACCCGCCTCGATCGCAGTATCGCTCTGCACCCATCAGCATCTGCATGTCCACCTGCCTCGCCCATGATGCCGCACACTAAATCGCAAATAATGATGCCAATGAAACCGTAACTCCCACCGCCCCCCCCCCCCTCCCTGCAAAACAAAACTGAAACCAAAAGAAAAACACCCAAAACGCACTTTATCACGACCAAACACAAACCCACCATGCTAATTGGAATCCACTTTTGGGCTTTCTTGGGCCGGGTCGGAGCTGGAGCGCATCCTTCCCGCTCTGCTTATCAGCACTTTCACCACGGGCCATCCCACAAACCCGGGAGGAGGGTCAGTCTTCGATTTTCGGCCACCCGACGCAACCGAGTCTCGCTCCCTGCCCAGATCCCAAATGCGAGATGAATAATGCGCAGAGTGATAAAGCTGCCCGGGCATGCGGGAAGCAGGACTCAGCGCCCCGGCCCGGACCGGGCGTAGTAAACACAAGCGAACTAATAGAAAAAAACCGCTACATCATCCGCTCTAGGTCGCCCCGGCCGCGCCCCTACCGTTCGCCCGCGACCCAACGGCCTTAAACTAATTTGCATGCGATTATCATTCGAGCAGTTCGTGCAGCGGCGCGAAGAAAGAGCAAACGCGAGCGTCACGTCCAACAGCGACAGCGAAAATGCAAATGGAGAAATGTGAACCGCCGGGGTTGGGGTGTAGGAGAAAAAAAACTGTATCTTTCAGGAAAGATAGACACACACACACACGCGCGAGCGCAGCCCGAGAAAGTTTGCCCAAGCCATTCCACCCCGAAGGCGTGCGTGTGGCACGTGGGCCCTCGTTGGGCGAGTGGGAGGTTGGGTGGAGGAGTGTGAACATTCCGTGCGTTACCGGGGAGTGGGGTTGCCCTTTTTTGCGGTTTCGTTGCGCCGAATGCGCGAAGAATCTGCCTGCGGCATCATTCCGTACGTCGTGGGTGGAAAGTTTTGCAAGGGTAGGCAAGCTCATTTTTTTTGCGCTGGCTCTCGTGTCTCCTTTTTTTGTTGCTTCCGATGGTTTGGCAGAATGTTATGATAATAGTATTCCGTACTGCTGATGTCGGCGATGCCACATGAGGACCCACAGACACACACACACGTACGCGGATCCTTGTTGGGTCGTAATTCGTGTTTAAATTCGTATTTGCGCACAAGATCGACGTCGCTTTGAGCGCGAGATCAACCGAGAGTCGGTTTAAACATGTTCCAGTATCTCTCGTTCGTCAGTTCAGGGGCGTGTTGGTGAGTCTGCTGGGAACAGGAGTAAACACCACAGAACACCTGTACGAGACGGCGCCGGTTCGGTAGCGTTACCTGATGGGTTTAAGCAAACGAATTTATTTTTAGCACAGGCCTGCAGCTACAGACGAATGTGCTTTGAAGGGCCTTTACGTTTTGAAAAACAAGAGTCTCCATATCTAAGGTTCCTTCCCGGAGTGACCTACGGCAGCAAATTGTGCCGGAAGTCACACCAGAAGCCAATTGTTAATACCTACCGTGGAAATGAAAGAATGCAAAATGAACCAGAATACAAAATCTTACTCTGCATTCTTTTCTTAATTTTACATTCTTTTCTTCTGAAGAGCGGGGATGTTGAGGTACCTGTTTTGCATATTCGGGCCTGCCGCAGGAAAGTGCCTACTACGCCTGACAGCCAGGTTGATCCATTTGAATAATGCTGACGTTGGTGTTCCGTATTATCTAGAACACGATCGCATTTCGCAGCTAGAGTAACTTTTGATACGGAAATTTAATTTCGAAAAAAGAAGGCACCGAACGTAATTCGTTTTACGTTTCTTCTTTGAGTTAAGATAACGTAAATTCTTCATGGTGTACTAAGATGTCGAACTGTCATTTCCGCTTTAGAGACTGGGAACGCATCGAGCTCCAGCTATGCTGACGGATTCAAAACTTAGTACACACAAATCCGATTTTTTTTTCCAAAGTGGTGATCATTGAGGAAGTATATTACGGAACGGAAACGAAACAAAAAACATATCAAAAAGGTTTTTGATCGACTTACTTGTATCTCGGAACCGGGGATACACGCAGCACACAAAACCACCAAAAATGGACGTCATTAAAATAAATGCTCCACCGAAAGTTCCTTCCGGAAAAGCATCCTTTTCTATCGGCACCGCTACCAAACGCCAAAGGAAGCACCGAGAAGTTATTTATCGATCCGGAAGCACATCGTTTCGCTTTGAAGATCGAAGAAGATGGCTTTCTAATATTAAACCCTCGGTTGTTGTTTTTTTTTTGTTTGGTACCGTTCACGAATTTCCACCTACTCGCTGTCTCGCTGTCAGAGAAGCGAAACGAACAGAAAAACAGAACTCCACCAGCCGAGTATGCGTTAACCATTTTATCATTAGGGCATCGGTGCGATCGTCCGTTCACCTGTTTAAGGTTTCTCTTCGCACGAGCCCGCTGACTTTTGACATAGCTTCGGGGGGTTCTGGAATCGTCACAAGCCCCCGGGAACGACGGGACGTAAGTTTTTCTATCCGCTGTCTTCTCGGTTTTAGTCATTTCGCGTCGGTTTCGTCGGAAAATTTTCGTCTAATTTAAATAATTTGCGACCGGAATGCGTCACCAAGAGAAAGAGAAAGAGAGGCCGTGCTCGATCAAACGAAGAAAAAAAAACGGAATAGAAAATAAAGTTCTTTTTAGCGCAAAAAGCGCCCACCCGTCGCCAGGACACGCCCGGGAATGGCCCGAACGGCGAAGGGTCGTTCGGGGTGCAAAAGAAAATTTTCAACTTGACCGTCACGCACCGTCGCACCGGTGAACTTTGCCGTTTTGTGCGGCAGAAACAATAGCCGGACGGGACGAATAAATCTATAGCAACGCCGGAACAAGAGCAAGTGGAAAAAACACGAAGCGTTTCGCGATGTTCTACTTTTCCGTACCAGTATTTAGTTCCACGTCAACTTTTTGTTTCCTCACTTTGCAGGAGCTTCTTGTCGGATCCTGTGATGATGCTTTCTACGGTGTGCTGTAGAGGACACGGACACACCGGGGTGCCAGCAAATAATATGGCCGTTCTGTTCTGTTTTATCTTCCTAATTCGATAAACAGACGCTCAGTGGGTGCCTTAGTCCGAGAAAGGTGCCCTCGGAAAAGGACGCTCCGACCGAAAAGGCGAACTAAGGCTTCTCCCGGATCCTATAAAAGGATCATGGTCACATGGCAGTGCGGTAGAGTAAATGATAATAAACCGGGCCCGTGCTGTTTGATAGACGGAGTTTATTAGATTTACATGCTTCAGGGAAATTTTTAGATTTTTTTAAAGTTATTCGCCCGCGAAATATTTGAAAAGGATGCTTTTAAGTAAATACGATACACTAGATATGAGAACGGATTTTTTTTTTCGGGCAGGGTGATTTATAAACCAGTCCAAAAATATCCGAATGAGATAAGAATACCTCACAAATCCTTCCACCATCGCATAACATGAAGGATTTACATGAAATGTTCACTTCTACAAATGGCACATCAATTTCACGATGAATTGGAAGCCAATTTCAGCCCTCCTATCAACGCTTCCAAGAATCGCCAAGCTACAGTTGACTGACGTTGATTATCCGGCACGGGCCGAAAGAGGTTCCTCCCGGCGCACTTTCCGATAACCATCATAAGGGTTTCGCTGCGAACTCTGCACATTCTGCTTCCGTTTCCAAGCGCAAGCGATTAATATCGCCGGTTGACCGTTTCGTCGCCCAAACCATTCCGGTATGGGGCCTTTTTTTTGTCCACCGAACACAACTCCACTTAAACTGGAGGCCTCCGTCCGCCGTTGAATGAAACTAGCCGAGAATGGAACTGGAATAAAAACTTCGATAAGTATGTCCGTGCCGGGTTTTTTTTTCTTCTTCTCTTTCTACGGTTGCTCCCAGTGCGAGTAAAAATGTTCTTTCTCACTGGGTTTTTTGTTACCCTCCGCGTTCGTATGTTCCTGTCCTCGCAATCCGATATCATGGCCGATAAAAATGTGTCATCCGTCCGACACGTCCCCGAAGGCGCCCCGAGGGCCGGCACCGACTTTGAGGTTAGGGATACGGCCCCAATCGGCGGCAAATCTCGCTCGCTCGCTCCGTGAACGATGATATGACGATGATGGTTTTCACACGTTCTCTCGGCTTCCGCCACGCACCGGGGGCGGTATCATCGTCAGCCATTTCCGGTGCCTCCGCCATTGAGCAGCCGAACCGAAAATGAAAAATCCCTTTCTGAATGACTCCATTCTTGGGTATTATTCAGCAATCAATTGCTGAAAAATGGCCTCTTTTCTATTAGTTCGGGGCCAGTTCGAGATCCGCGCTAGTGAAGTGGTGGAGTGGGGATGGAAGGAAGGCGTTTCTTCCGGCTGGCCCGACTGAAATAGGCCGTTTGTTATGGGGACTTGCCTTATTTTTTTTGGTGGATTTGCTGCTGTTTTTATTTTTTTGTTGGTTCTGCTACCAGTGTTCGTTTATTATTCTGAGCTATCGTCACCGGGCGTCGAGCGGTTCTGGAGAAGGGGGCCATTTTGCGTTCTCTTTATAACGGTAACCGTTGGAGTCCAGCACCGTTAGACGGTATCCGGCCACCGGCAGAATGGACGGACTGTTTTTCTTCTTCACCGCACACTCCACACGCATCTTGACAGCCAACACACTTGGGAGGGCATCTTTGGAGAACACTCTTTTAAGGTTACTTGCAAGTGTTTTTGGGGCGAGTTTTTGTTGCCACTCCATTGGGACGCCGGGAGGAGCGATTTCCGATGGCACCATTATGGACCCAACGGGCGCGTGCCATCGGGACGATGCGTGATATCAGCCACCGCCGATGTGCTTGAGCGTATGCACTTGAAGCAGAGCGGAGGGTACTTCGAGCGCACGCGGGCCACATTTAGCACTTCAGCACAGGATGTATTTACAGCGCTCGTCGGGAGCGGAAAGCTTTTGTCGGATGCAAAAACCGACACCCGGGTGAAACCGTGATCCGACCACGATGCATGCAGGGGGAGACTTAATCAATCATTTCCTCTGGAGCTTTCACTTGCACACAAACGAGATGCGAAAACACTGCGGAGCACCACTACTTGAGCACGCAAGAGACCTCGAAGTGGCGGCGGCGAGAGCAGACAAGATCGAGCGCAATCAAACGAGCCCGGGCGAAGAAGTGCGCATTCCAGCAATTCGGCTGCGTCGTCTCCAACGCACAAATTTCGGCTGTCTAGACCATCTCCGCCCGTTATCGATCTAAGTAGCCTGGGAGATGGTTTGAAAGGTGCCTAGCAGGTGATGGGTTTATACTGGAAGTGCATGCTTGGGACATCCTTCCAGCGGTTGTGATTGTAGCCGGATCTTGATCACACGCACTGCGGAGACGATGACCCACGGACCGAAGCAGCGAACCGGATTTCTTAACCGTTTCCTTTCCGCGAGGTTGAGTAATAACCGAGACTGGCCAAGCCAGTCGTAAAAGAGAGCTCGTACGCATCGGTTGATCGAAGTGTGCTGTGTGTGATCAATTTCGTGTCGTTTGCCCCAAGCAGCAGCAGCAGCATCGTAGTACTAACAAGTTTGTAACCCATTTGGGGATAGGACGCTAATACATCCCGCCTAAAATATTCAAACTCCCAAAAGATTGTTGACCTTAAATTAATGTTTTTCGTCGTGTTTTCTTGTCCACTTCACAGCTTCCCGGACGGAACTTCGAAGACGCGAGAGGTGTGAAAAGTGAAAACTGATACAACAAAAACCGGCGAGTTTCGGTGGAGCCGGTGGTGTTCGTGGTCGACAGAATTCCTATGCAAATCGTGTCCACCCAGCGGCAATCTGGCCTGAACCCAGCAGAGAGCGCGCGCGCGCGCGATAAAGTGAAAGAGAGTTGGGGCCGTGAAATTGTTGATTCACCGTGGGTTTGTTTTGTATTTTTGCAGCGGGTTCGGCGTTAGTGTCGGCGACCGACCGTTCGAGCAGCTCGAGAAAGTGATCGAATCGTTCTCGAAAGCTTCCAAGAGCGCGTTGCGAGTGCGCGTGTGTTTCGTGCGAGTGATTCCCAACAGTGTCAGTGTGTTAGTGTTGACCGTGCGATCGGCGAGCGTGAAGAAACGCTTCGTTCTCTGGCACCCTTTGACAGCTGTGAAGCGTTTCCCGGTGACATCTTCAGCCGATGTTATTAGTAGCAAAAATAGTGTCCCTAGTAGTAGTGTGTGTCTGAGTGCTGACTCCCGGTTGGGCTCACCACGCGCGGCGTTCCGATATCGTTCCGGCAGCGTACGGAGGGTTCTAGTAGCAGCTGTCTTACCATCCTCGGTTTTCAGTAGCAACAGCAGTAGCAGCAGAGTGCAAGTGTCGCAATTCGGACGAAGAAAAACAAAACGACATCCAAGATGAATGGCTTCCGAGTGCTCAACTTTGCACTGTTCGCGTTCTGCTTTCTCTGTGAGTAAACGTCCCAATTTTATTTCTTCCTGTTTCCCGCTCCCATCCCGCTCATAGCATGCTCCCGGACCCCTCTGGACCAGCCCGGCCGCTTCGTTCGTTCCCGCACAGACGACAGCGACTGCGTTCGGGACCATTTGGCTTCGCTTTTGGAGACAAATGCTGCCTGCAACCTCGCATCTAGGCTGCGGCTGGTGCGCTCCCGGCCGCGTTGTATCCCGCAGCGACTTCCCTTTTCCAGTTTGCCCGTGCGAACTCCAAACATAGTCGGGACACAGTTTCGGTTGTTTCGCAGGGCGTTTTTCCGTTTCTTCCGAGCACCGGTGATGGTTTTTTGTGCGATCCGCTTTGTGTGTGGGGCGGCTGTGCTTGCGCTAGGTTGCATGCGAAGGATTGTTACCACAGCAGCGCTGACGTTACGCTCCGGCGCCCTGTCATCCTACTTGCGCTGCTCCTGCGATGAGCTTCCTTCCTGCGAGCGACCTTACAGCAAACCTCACAAGCTTTCCTTTTACGCTTTCACAAACACACACACTCAAACACAGCGGGAGAGAGAGAGTGAGAGATATACCCTTTCCGGTGTGGCACTAACAATGGGTTGCTTTTTCGGGACTTTACCCCTTTCATTCTGCGCTGCGCTTTTCTAACCTTAATCCTGTTCGACGCAAGCCCGCACGCCTTTTCGTGTTCTGTTTTTTTTGTTCTTTGGTCTGTTTTCCAGTTCGTTTGCTGACTGATTTCGTGTACTTGTGCAAACCTCCCACGCAACGCACTGCTCCCCGGCCGCATTGAGGCGCGTGACCGCGGAATCACACAGCCTGTACTAACTACACTTTCGCTGCACTTTGCACTTAACACCGATTTATTATGCTTGCCATGCAAGCGCCCCTATCGCCGTGGTGCTTTCTTCCATCGTCGTTGTCGCTGTCGTCGTCGTCGTCGTCGTTACACATTGTTTTGATGTGACGTGCAGTGTTGGCGTGTCTTTCGCACTCTTTCAGCCGCGTTATTCAACCGAACGCGATGCGTTTTCGCATTCGTGTGAAGTTTGGTGCTCCACGGGCCGTTTGCATCTGCAATAACTCCTTTCCATTTCACGACGGTTGCCCCCGAAAGTGGGTGTGTGGGATCTGTTTGATGTACTGCCGAGCGGCCAGTTTCATTTTTACTTCTTCTGCTGCATGCTGCACACTCGGAACAGGACGAGGATGGGTCTTTGCTGATGTCTGGTTTTGTGCCGGATCTGAGCTCAAATGTTGGTACATCCTGGGGAAAGTGACAATAGGCTTTGTGAGATCGGGCTTATTACCAGATGCTTGCATGTGTGCACTCTTTTGTAAATGAAAAAAAGGATGCTCATTTTCATTTTCAATCTGTTGTTCCAGAGGCCTAAGTAGTGACATTGGCTGTAAAACTAATTTGAGTTTCTTGAATGTCGCTACTAATTTGAGTTATTTGAGCTAATAACTGCTCTTCTTACTTACTTATGATAAGAACTTGATCAATCACAGGAGAAACCAGTGTTGTCTACGGAGATTGATCTCTACTCAATAACAAAAGACCAAACTAGTGAAAATGATACAAAGACTTTAAAAATACTTAATCGTGCTAGTTAATATCCATGTAACAATTAGTAAACTCGCTAATATCTAATGATCTCACAAGATTATATGAAATAAAGAAGTGAATTGAGCAAACATACTCAAAAACATCGAATAGAAGCCTCCAATATTAAAGTCTTCGAGTCAAAATTAAGCCTCACTTACTGCACGAGTAGTCCGAAAAGTCATAACATTCCAACGTATGCTTTCCGACGAATGCTATTTTCCAAAAGGCCGTCTTTTCTCGTCAGATCCAGTCTGGTCTCCTAATTCATCATTTGTATCACAGTTCATTGCAATGATATGGAATGCTCGGAACGTGCATGTTTTACCAATTGGCTTCCCCCGGCAGACAAGAGCAATAATTTATTGGTAGCGAACATTACGAACATCACTATTTTATTCATAACGAATCACTGTTCCAACGCTGTTCGCGCCCGACACAAAATTAACTGCTTTTTCCCCTAAACTGCAGCGCTTCGTTCGACTCCATCTCATCAGTTCCCATAGCCGGTGTGGTAATGCATCGGCTGGTAGAAAGTGAAACATCAATCCCACATGGAGTAACAGAAAAAAGCTCACGCACACACCACTAGCCCCGCTGGTGCGTGCGTGTGTTTCAAGTGCAACGCCACCGGCCGCCGCGATGAACCTTACCGATGCCCTTAGCCGTGCGTGTGCACGCCAGCGATGCAAACGCGGCGACCCACGCAATTCCGAGTCGAGTTTCGCGGTTTGTGTCGGGTGCGGTTCTCACCGTACCATCGCGCCGCACGGTGACCGCATCATCCCATCATCAGTTGCACCGGGCGTAACCTTCTCATCCAGTGAACCTCACGCGCACGGTGCGGGTGGGTGTGCATAATGTAAGATTAATTAACGCTAGACGGTGGCTTTGAGACCAACAGCCAAAACCCCGCGGCAAATGCCGCGTGCGTGTGATGCCCGCCCACCGTCCAGGAATCAAAGAGAGAGAGAGAGATAGAGAGAGAGAGAGAGAGAGAGAGAGAGAGAGAGAGAGAAGGAAAACTAACTAAGCCAACAGTATCAAAGGGAATCGTTGGGAGGAAATTATAGCCCGTTGCAGAGAAATTACCATCTCGAAGCTGCGAAAAGAACAGCTTCCAACCGTGGAGCCTTTGTTCGATTGACTTTGAACCGTGGAGAGCAGAAGTTTTATCGATTTAAAAGTGATTAAAAACTCACATTTGATCTTCCATCTCCGTCTACGGTCGACAGTAAATGATGCGATCTGAATAGAACCCTTAAAGCGAGCTTTAAATCACGCTCCACCAACCAACTCGGCCAGCTCGGGAGCTTTATCGAGCGTGAAAAGCTTGCGTCTCCTTGCAGTTCCATATTTCAGCTCGCACCGAGCTCTGTGCTTGCCTGCGATTGCAACGATAGCATTCCGGCTGATTCGCAATAACAACCATTTGCATAGCCATTAAACCTAGACCCAGACCTAAGCACCAAAGGGGAGTGTGTACGATTTAAACTTCCACCCTGTTCCGCCCGGGACTTCATCCTTGGGTCGCTCCGTCGTTGTCCTTTTTTCTGTGTTCACTCCACCGCGCACCGGTGTACTTTTATGGTCCCGCTTTGTTGGCTCAATCCATAAAAGAACATTTTCATTACAGCGAGATAGGTGTTCGTCCGCCATCCCGGTGGAGGTGAATTGATTCCATTTTGCCCTCTACACGGACGCTTCATCGAACAGCCGGAGGTACCTCTGTTGAAGACAAATGTTAGATTCAAATGTTGGAAAAAAAGCACAGCACCACAGCCCCCGGAGTGCCGAATGACTTTCCCATCGGTTTCCGATGCGGCGCATAAATTACCGCGCTTTTACGACCCTTCACCGTCGGGTCCTTTGGGCGCGACCGGCCATCACCGGCGGAGCGGGTTTAGAAAATCGATAAAATTAAATTTACATCCATTGGCGATGGGCGATTCGTGCGATTTTTCCGAAGGACACTACGGTTCATTTGACGTCCGTCCGGAGGTGGATTGGGTAAGGCCGAGCCGCCGTCGACGGCTTCGGAAACGGTTCGGTGCGTCCGAAACGGAGCGCGGACAGCGATACGGCGCAGTTGCGACAGCAGCGAAGAGTTCCCAACGCGCACCCGAGCGGATCCTCTCGGTTGGCCGTCATAAAGCGTTTTGCAGATGATGGGCAACGAAGTGTGCCAATAAGTAGCTCGGCAGCGTAGTGTGTGGCTACTGGAAGACGCCGCGCTCAGCACGGGAGTGCGTCGTGTGACACAAACACAAAGGCTGTCAAATTGGCGGTTTCGTCAGGCTGTCGGCTCGTAGCGTGTGGCTTTTGCGGTGTATGTGTACTGGCTAATGAGTAGTGTTGGCGGTGGTCGGAACGATGTGCCGGGTGACAGACCACTACCACTGTTAGCGTGGATAATCCGGATGACGGTCTCAGGTAGATGAGGACGAGTGGTTGGATCAATTGAAAGAAGGCTCCACTAATTGTGTGTTTACTTCTAAGCGGTGTATGTACCTCCCGTAGTGGCTTATTACGCACTCGGCAGTGCTACTTAGTGTCCGTAATAGACGGATTCAGAACGGGTCCGTTCTTTAGGTTATCATTCAGTCTCCCCCCAGAATGACCATGTGTCTAGCGCTGTGTATGTGTGCGTGTGCGATACTCAACTCCGCACCGTAACCTAAGCTACCAACACAAACTCCCTCGCGAGATCGTAACGAGACCTTCAGCGGGGCTTACTTTCATTACCAACGCGCATTGGGAACTGGGTGAGAGATCACGCACCGGAGAGGCAAGACGGAGGAGGCGAGTTGGGTTACTTACCTTGCGTTACCTGTGGGTCGTCGGTACGATGATCGCCGTGCCGTGCAACAGCGTTCCCCGTCGGAGTTCTCCGTCCGGCGGAGCTCAGTCACGCCAGCCAGTGTGTGGCGTCTGGAATGTAACGAAAGGGAAAACGAAATTATTTAACGCACAGCCACTTGTTTGTTTGATTTGTTGTTTGCTGCTTCTTCTATTTTGCTGTCTGCCAAAGCTCGTGCTCGCACGCACACATTAATCGAAAGTGCCCATGCGATGACGAGTGTGTCTTCGGAGTGGATAAAAACCCCCGCCCTGTCGGGGTGCAGCCATTTCGCACTTGGAAAGATCAGCTCCCTGAGCGGGCTCGGCTCTTCCGGCCCCGGACGGAATGGAAAGTCACTCGAGGCATGATCATGATCGCGTCAATGAAAGTGATGGCCCAGATTTGAAGTGTGCATGACTGTACCGCACCCGTACCTTTCACTGCACTCGACTACCGGCCGATCGTGCATTGACCGGTCCGGCGGGATCGGAGATCGGAGCCCATTGGGTTTATTGTGGAAAAAGATAATAAACAAAATAGGAAACAAACGAACGATCCAGCCATTCTGGAGGGAATGGTAAGTGCACTCATTTCCCTTTCATTTTCCCTCCGGTTGCAGTTTAGGGCGGATTTGTTCACGCTCCCGACCCCGATGAGAAAACAAGTTTCTCATTGTAAATCGACGGTTTTTTGTTGTTGTTATAATCGCGCTCTTGTCATCTTGTTGTCTCTCCTGCGACCAGGTTGCACAATTCCGCATTGGCCGGCACTTGGCAGCGTGGTGGAGAAAACAACATTCACTTTTTTGTTGGCAGATCCAATCGCCACCTGTTCTACTTGCGGGACTGGACTCGCGCATCGTACGGCGCGAAGATATGTGCCACGGTTCGTGACGATGATGATGATGATACTAGACATGAGTTGTTACTGACATGATACTCTAAAAAGTGCTCATGATTAGGCGGCGAGATAGAGGCTTGTCCCAACGTTGTCCGCATTCCGAGCGCTTGTGTAGCGGATAATCACCCGGGAGCAAAACAAAAACTACGAAAAATGCCGCCGATTCTGATTCGTAAAACGGTTTGTAGATTTTGGTAACTGTATCTAATTGGAGTCGGTCGGTTTGCTCCAGTTTTGGGCCGTGCGTTAGATCCGCACGAGATTGGAAAACAAACGAGCCGTTCGGAACGGGCTGATGATGCGTGGTGTATAATTTTCACAAAGCCTATCATAGTCGGCGGCGTTCGACCGTATCGGCGAGCGTTCGATTGCCGATGTCAGGGACAGCGGTGTAAGGACGTCCGCACAAGAAGTGGCCAAGAAGACAGCGCTCGCAAATAAAACAAACCGACAAAAAAAACATCCCACAAACGGTAGTAATTCGATCACTGGAAGCTGGAGGCATCAAAAATTGATTTTGGATAAACACATTTCGTCCACCCCATTCGACACCAGCCGGTGGGGCGTTCTTCAGAGTTCAGGCTGCTGGATGCTCCGATATGTCCGGAGGCGCTGCTGAGTCATCCTACCAATCGTGCTCGAACTCATCCATGACCGAGACCTGAGCTAGGCCGGTTGTGGCTGGTGGCCGGATCGGTTTGAACTTGACGGACGTGATGGATAGAGCGGGCTCCTATTGTAGGCTGCCACAGCTCACCGGGCCACGGAATGCTGAACTGCGGCTGGCGATGCAGCCGTGAATCATTGCGCGTACGCATGCCGAATGAATTTCTCTCGTTCGAAACCGATGCTATCTTAATAGGATTTTAATTGGAGCGCCGTATTGAGCGAACTGGAAAGCCTTGATGACGCTGGCGGTGACGGCAAGGGCCGGCAGACCCAACACAATAGATCACGGCAAAGCCTTCGACTGTCGTGCGGGAGGGCAGTGTGACATTGCTACCGCCACACGCACCGAGATTAGCTGGAACGCCTTCCCCTTACGTTTGCAGTATTCGTCATCACAGCGCCAGAGTCAACATTACAGCATTACAGTCGGGAGAGGGCGTACCGAACGACCACGAAACTCAGATCCAATGCCGGATGCTGCCGCTGCCTGGGTGAAACGTAAAATGTGAAAGTCGTTAAACCGACGGGCCGGTTTGTTTAAACGGCTTTCAATGTGTCCCGGCGGGCTTTCGCGTCATCCGCGGTTGCACCCGGGTTGGAGAAAAGAAGAAGCGTCCTCAATGCATTGCACTTCACTAACGCTGTATCGGTGTCGCCGGGACTGGTCCTAGAAGATGATGTGGTAGCTAATCGAACTTAAACACGTCATATCGTCGCTTTCACCTTGGAGAGGATATGTCCGCTCTGGCAAGCTTCTTAGCCGGTAGCTTCCCGCTGGGGGATTTAGTTGTAATCTGGAGACCATTCGGTTGCGCAAAATCGGCTTGAGTAATCCACGGCTGTGGTGCCCGCGTGCAGTACGAGATGAACTCGGCACGGGCAGGCACCGATGGATGTACAAATGCCTACCGGCGGTATGTCTGCATCGGTACATCCAATTTTCCTGTTCTCCAACGCGGACTCCATTTACTCCATGCTCGGCAAAATTATCCGCCCATTACGAAACAGTACGTGTAATCACTCGCAGTGCAATCAGCAAATCGAATATCCATAACGTTTGCTTGAAATTTCCAATTTATGATCCTATTCAAAAGACGTATTAGCCGTACGAAGCGCTAGATGGATGGCCATTGCGAGCGATTAGATGCGAGGAGGTGAGATTTTTCAAAAGCGGATGATTAACAGTGCTGCGCAGTGGCTATCGAGCAACCTGCTACGAACTGGTTCCAGCGCCCGGTGTGTCCGTGCTCCAAAGTCCACAATTATCTTAACAAGCCGAGTGCCGTTCTCATCTCCGCCGGGTCGGGTCGAGTGCGGTGGCTGGGTGTGGAACGGGTCGATATCTCGTCCGCAGTGTAATTAAATGCATAACTCATTTCTTGTTCTTCACCCTATCCTTGAAGTGTGTGTTGTGCCGAGTGCGTGTGCTTGCGTGCAGTAGATCTAATTGCGGCGATTTTGATGCGTAATTTGTTGTACGCACCTGTACAGTACTCGGAAACAGCTCGTTATCACGGCGGTAACATTCCTTTGGCGATCTGCGATACGCGCCGCAGGTGCCTGGAGATATTTTCCGCAAAATTTCGGACGCAGTTTAACCCCATTTTTGTGGGGCAAGCAACTCGGTCAGGAGGAACCTGACCTGGTGAATGTAAACACCGAAAGTGAACGTCCCGCCCCGGGAGTTGAGCGGGCGAATTTGGGGAGGATAATTGATCGAGCTTTCATATTGCGATCGGGTATGGCTGGGATGGGTCATTAACGAATGCTTCCGTAGAGGGGCAGACGGTGGCCAATCGTTCGAATCTCGCACCGTCCCAGGTGTTTGGACGATACAATTGCTCATCGTTTGTCAAACGAAATTGTTTGCTATTTGGGTATGGTGGCAGCACGCGCGCTTGCACAAAAAAAAACACAAATCCCACCTTCATTACAACCTCCATCGGGCCGAGGTCGCACAATGGACAAATAATTCATCCGCTGGACATGTACCTTTCTAGCCGCGCCGGCGGTGTGCGCCAGACGCCGGCCGCACACGCAAACCTGACAGGTGCTCCATTAAGCATCCGACCGTCGCAGCAGGACCAGCGGCGAGATAGAAAGCGATCAATCACACGAAAAAAGCCAACGCAATCGAACGCCATCATGTTGCCTTTCGCGCGCTACGAGTCTGAGGCGCTACAAAAAAAAAACAGCTGTACCCGGAATCCCCACCGCGAAAGGATCACGTAGGATTAGGCGGCCGGGGAGTCGGCCGGTGGATGACGTGAAGGCAATCAGTTTTTGTAATCAAACACAAACAAAACGCCAGCAGGTACCACGTGCGACTGACACGTTGTCACGCGTACCAGTGGCTTCAATGGGGTAACTAATTGCCCACTATCAACTACCGCACGGCATCATACTTTGATGGTCATAACGAAAAAAAAAAACGCACAAAAAGTAAGGCCCATCAAATAACAAATCACCGACCGGTAAAATGGATAGCCGTATGAGTCGCTTTTGTCTGGGTGAAAGGATGAGTGTAGCGTGTTGCTTTTATGGAGGTAATTGTTTTTTTCCCCCATTAGGAGCAGTTGTCACTTTGGCATCTCTAGGGATGCGGCAGATGATAGATCGCAGAGTGACAGGTGATAAATCTGATTAATTAGATAATCCTTCCTTTCCGCACCTGGCTCGACCTGACTCACGTTCGTATCGGTGTTCTATGGAGATTACGTTCCGTTTATGCCGAGCTTAGGGATTTGGTATTTAATACTCCCAAACGATGGTTTCAATCTTTGGAGCGTATAGCAAGAATTCGCCCGTCAGACAAGTTCCCATTTCAAACTGTTGAATCCTCCACATCCCTTTACTTCAACCAGCACCATCACCACCGCGTGGTACCGTCGTACGTCCTTTAAATGGAAGTAAATGAACCGGCTTCCAGGAATGCGGCATTCTTCAAGTCGTCCAACGAAAGGTAATTGCTTTCCTCGCCAACAGAACAGTCGTCGCTTTGATGGTCGACTTGCTGTACGACCGACGTCTGCACACTGACGCAACGACGCTCGTCGTGCCGAGGTGTCTCGGCACGAAGTATCAGTTTGTATTCTTCGACAACATGGCGGTTCAGTGCCCCCAGTGATTATGTTTGCTCATCCCGGTGCCACTGGCAAACTTAAAGTGCCGGAGCGCCGGGAGAAGAGTTTTGCAGCAGTGCAGCAGTGCTTTAGTGCAGTTGTGCTGCAGCGTAATGCGTGTGCTTAACGACGCTGCTCCTAGTGTGCGTGAACGTTGCCACTGTCGTGTGCGGCTTTGGCAAATATTAGTTCTGCTAAGACACAAAATTCCCTGACGCTCGGTAAATACGGTGATATGGATGCCACCGTCAAATGTTGTTTCAAATAATCCCGCTGTGAAAGTGTTCTCAGCAAGGCTCACCAACGCCACAGCCGAGCCTGCCGGGATAATCGCATTATTGTGTGAAATGTATGTACAGGTGATACGCAACGACGGCAGTACTTCACCAGCATGCCACTCTGCACACGAGCCTCAGGATCTCCGTTTTTAGTAACAGACTCCGGTGGTTCATAGACCTCCGCATACTGGTCCGGGAAGCGTGGTGAGCCATATTTCTCCCAACCCGGGGAGTGTCTATTTAAGGATTTGTGGTGCGTTGCCGGTGCAAACCCCCACCGACGGAGCGAGCAACGTTATTGATGGGGTTTTGCGGACGGAGGGCCCACCCCGCACCCCTTCACGACGTGCCGTCGACAGCATCCATTATGCAGACACGGCATCGCTACGACAGGCCCGGTCACGGGTAGGTCCTGCCGGGCAGCGAACTTACACAAGGGACTTCATTTTCGAATGAATTTCTCATCAATGTGCATGTAGGATTAATAAGCATCATGCTCCGGTCTTGGGTCGGCGAAACGGCTGCAGATGTTTGCCGGGAGTATCGTCCATTGAGCACGTGGGCAATAGGCTAGATAGCAAGGTAAAGTTTTGCCGCATACACGCAGGCCGCCATCCCCGGTCCTTTTACTTCGAAAGTCCTTTTCAGCATTCCAAATGGCCTATTCACCTGCCTCCGTCGGTATTCATGAGTCTCGGAAATCAAACTTCCTACTGTTGCTTTCCCTGTATGGTACTCCACGGTAGCTATAACAGTGTGGTAATAATATTGATTGAATTTATTACCGACCATATTCTGCGAAGAGAGAGAGGGAGAGAGAGAGAGAGAGAGAGAGAGAGAGAGAGAGAAAGGGAGGATGCAGGGTTCGGTGGATTTCATTCAAACGAACGTAGTTTTACATCCCGCCTGCGTTGCGAGACTTCGACACACGCGACAAGCCCATTCTACAACCTGCATCGTTTGCACATTCTTCCAAGGAAGCTGACCGGGCCTAGGCGAGTTCAGACCGCTGGGCTGGACCGTTGGGCTGGGTTGAAGAATCTTTGGTGGCCCGGTGACGGGTACAGGAGCAGAAGTTTACCGTTACGCTACGTATGTATTCGTCGGTTCTCGGGCAGGAACCGAACTAGACCACAAGCTAACGGTATGCAGACTCCTCTGCCGGCTCTACACGAGTGTGTCTACCACTTCCACGGGCCCAGTACGCCCGGGTTATGTGAACGGTGGCGTGTATTCAAATCGGACATGGCTTCCTGCGCACCGTTTCGCTCCCACCAGCTGCCACTCTCCCGCCGAATCCACTTTTGATAACATTGCAATTATGATGACCGTTGGCGCTACTGTTAGCCGCCGATGTTGTAGGTCTTTGTAGGATCGTTAGCGTTTTTTTTGTGTTGCTGGTCGGAATGAACTACATACATCACCATGGCAGGCATTTTAATGAAGTTGCGTTCAAGCCTCATGCTCCACCACGGTTGGGCTTTTGGTAAATGTGTGTCTGTACGCACAATGGGCCGATGAACCAGTGAGAGATGAGTTATTGGCACAACTTTAGGAACAGATATGGGCCAATGTTTCTAGTTGTTGAAGATTCTCAAAAAAAAAATGGTGTCCGAAAGGACAGCTCCCAAACGTCACTTTAATGCCTCGATTGCAAAGAGCTAAACCGATTCCAATAAAAGCGATTGTAGATACCGCTCATTGGTGCTCAGTTCAAAGTTTTACGATTCAATAATTGCATCACTCAAGGCGGCGTGTCACACAAGCAAACGCGAAAGCGAAGATCCGACGATAAAACATCGTTAAGCCGGTGACCGTCGTCTGGGACATCTATCGGTTACAAAACAGCGTGCGACTCCGCACAATCTGACAGCCAATAAACAGGCAAACACATGGCCACACGACATCTTAACGCCTGCAAACGCCGTTTAATGGCTCAAAGTACCAAAACTTCATTATCTGCGCCGCTAAACATTCGCCCATTTCGTTTGCAGCTGATTAAACATGATTTAGCAGGATCGTATAAACTCATATCGCGGGCGCTATATCTTCGCTTGCAGCATCGCTCAAATCCGTCCGGTGACACATGTGGCGTGCGTAGCATGTTTTGGACGGGACGCGTAATTAACTCTCACCCCGGGCCCGACCACTCCGGCGTTCGTATGACATAAGGTAACATTTCCAGGGCAAAAGCCTGCGGGCGTGTGTGTGTGAGTGTGCCGATCTCTACAACTTAGCTTGACGGCGCGCCGCCCGGTTCGAGCCGTTCGGTTTATGGGTTTATCTCATTACGCTGCCTAAACTAACTTCTTCCTGCGGGGTTCGAGTCGCCGGTGACGTTAGGGATCGGGAACGGATTTCAAATGTCATCTAGTGGGAAGAGTAGGAGAATTTTTTTAATTACTGTCACACACTGCCAGCACTGGGGAAGGGGAATATTTCCGAGGCATTTAAAAACTGTCCCAAAATTTCTCGTCTAATGACTTTCGCAAACCCCGGGCACCGGGCACGACTTCAGGTCTTTCAGGTCCGGGAGTCTCGTTCGCACTTGGCGCTCGGGTTAAGTTTTGGGTTGACATTTCCGCTGCGTTACAGCCACAAAACCACCTTTTTCCCGACCCGAACCATCACGCTAATTTGATTAATTACAACCGGGGCACCGGGGTTGAGTTGCGGCAAGATCCCGGCACGGCGTCGGTGCAGGAACCAGATTTTACGAGCTTTCCAGCTGGTGGAGAGAGAGGGAGCGAGAGCGACCAATAAAAGAAACACCCCGTGCCGTAACGCCGCTGCCATTACGATTGCCGACCGGTCTCGCGTGCAAATCGTGCGTAGTGTCCTGATGAGGCGTAAAAAAGAGTTATGACCAGCGTCCTTTGGAACCCCTGGTTGCCGGGGGTTTAAAGGCCTTCCTTTCGTTTGAAATGACCCTAGCGAGGAGGGGATGCTCAGCAGGCGTCCTCCCTGCAAAAGGCCTCTTTTTGCGGTCGGGCTCCAACCCCGGGGAGGGCGGCAGCTGGGTCACTGCGGGCATGGTTGAGAAATTACTCAATTACAAACACACAGACACACCGACACCCATAGCGATGGGAGACTGCAGGCCGCACATGGGCGGGAAGAAATTGGGTAATTTCTGTGACACCGAGACACCGAGCCTTCGTTATGGTTTCGGTCCAGCCCGAGACGATTGCGCTTGAAGCGTATGAGATGAGGCCCTGAAGTCGGTAATGGAATGGTTTGCCAACCACCACTGCGCCCCGCCTAGCATGTAATTTAAGATTTACTTGCCGGGGTGTAGTTGCGCTCCAAACGCACGGGATGTCAAAGAGCAAGCACACACATTGCGGCGCTCTATTCACGGCGTTCGTCATCGAGTCGTCATTCTTCCATGTCGAACTTGCACCTCCATTCAAGCGCCCGTTGGAAACGACGTCGAGCTCTAGTGACAATGCGTCAATGCTACCGTGAATTGCACTCTCCCGCACCAGAAACCTCGCTCAACAATGCAACCGATGCAATCGGCGCAGTCACGCACAGCCAAAGTGCATCGGAAACGAGCAACAACGAAAATGAAAGGAACATCGGACGGATATAACGTCGCGCAATGAAAGCAGTAAAAGTGAAACCGCCGCAACGACTGCATTCGCGTTCGGAGGTCAGCAGTACGGACCGGCTGGCACCTCCCGACTGACCGTGAGCAAGCCGATTTACTGCGAATCGCAATCGACCGACGGCCCCCTTTTGGGTCCTTTTCTGGTGGCCAGACGGTGGCCGTGTCCTGAGGGGATAATCATTGACGCTTGCGGACGGTTTCCGGGGCCGATCAGGGGCGACCATTTAGTGTTAATGGGAGAAAGGATCAAGGATGGCACTGAAAGAGAAGGTGTCAAGGTTCAGCGTGCAATGAAGAGGGAATCAAAGAAATTGTTGAAAAATGAAAAAAAACACGGTTGGTGAAGATATGAATTAAATGCTCAAGGTGTTTTGAAAAATGATCCATATTGTTGCTAAAAAAAAACCTCCTGTCTTCATTGCAAGACAAGCTTTAAGGTTATGGATCATAATTGTCATTTCTCACATCTTTAGGACTTTCAATAGTGGCATATGCACACGTTGTACTAAATCTTGTACTAAAAAACCTGCCGAGTGCAACGAGATGAATAATGACATCCGAACTCGAATTTGCCTTGAAATGCCACATCGATATGATCGGTAGGATAACCATACTGTGCAAGAACTTCATGTTCTTCCCTCTGGTATTGCTAACCCAACCAACCCAACGATGAACCTTCACCCTGACAGGGAAACAAGCACTCCGGCATTCGCCCTTTGACACTCCGTGGCGTTCGGAGATCGCACAGGAACCCTTCCTTTCTTCCCGAGACGAAATTCCGTCCAATCCGCGCGTAAAACCGTCGACCGTGACGGTGACGGAGCCACCGGGAGAGCGAGCGTGGCCTTCACGAGAGC
Organism: Anopheles dirus; assembly: GCA_000349145.1. Lineage (NCBI taxonomy): Eukaryota > Metazoa > Arthropoda > Insecta > Diptera > Culicidae > Anopheles > Anopheles dirus. The sequence goes on from KB672979.1 coordinate 9,790,719, forward strand.
CACTCAATAATTTTCGATGACCGTGATGGATGGACGGCTTTTGCTTTCTTTCGCCGGCCGTGGCCGTGCCCATTCCCTTTCCGAAGGCGGCGAAACGCGTGGGCCAAGAAAATTGTTGCAAATTGCGAAACCCGCCACCCCCTCATTCGCACGCACACGCGGAAGCAGTGAGCAGCAGGTTAAAGGAGAACAAACGGCGAAGCAACAGCAGGGAGGCGAAACAAAAAAAAGCAAGACAAACAAATCACGTTAATAAACTACCAGTTCGGTCGAATGCCGGACGATCAAGATTGAAAGCTATCTTTAGCGTTATTGGCGGTGCTGCCGGTGCTGACGCTGCACTTGCCTTCCCGGGTGGGCGTGGTGTTGATCCAATTACTTCGATTTATCCATTGACGGATGATGCTGACTCTGGCAGGATGAGATTGTTTTTTTTTGTTTCGATGTTGCTGTTTACTTTCGCTTTGTATCGGGGCAAAAAAGTGTTATAAATGATTGCGCCTCAGCGAGAAATATGAGATGCAAGCAGCGTCATTACGCTGTGGCGACGCTCTGCTTGTACGCTGCACTTGGAGAACGCGTGTGGAAAACCGGTGTTGAAAAATAGCTTTTCTTCATTGATACGCACGCCGGGAAACATGTTCCTGTCGCTTTCCATCCGCGCGAGGGAAAACCCGATGGCCCGTTCCCGTTTTTTCTGTAATGCGCACACTGATTTGATAGCACACTGGATGGATGATGGATGGACGCCTTGCTCCAGTTAATAAGCCCTACCGGAAGCGGCGAACAGCCGCAAGTGAAAGTGACGCACGGCAACGTCCGATCGGTGGGCCGTATTGTTCCGGCTGGAGAGGCGGTTGCGCTAATCGGCACCCGCCACTTAGCACGCGGGTGTGGAGGATCCGGAAGGAAAATATGATTGGCAGTTTTTGAGCCCGATCCTGAAGTGTATCGGTATCCTCATGTTGAGACGCTTTAGTTGTTCGTTGAATGGAACGTCTTTCACACCGGGCGGAAGGAGTGACCGTGGCGAGTGGAGAGGGAGTCGATGGTACCTTCGGATTGGTTTGAAAAGGGTCCGCTTCTTGACGGTGCGCTATGTGCATTTGAGCCTTTTTCCCAAGCGGGCGAAAAGCTTTCAGGGAACGGAGCTTTACGTTAGCACTTCGATGACGTTTGATCAATCATGGCGAGGGAGGCCTCAAATCTTCGTAATGGCGAAGTTGTGCTGTGCTCGCATGTAATCATTTATCTGTGTGTTAATCTCAACTATAAAGGCTTAACAGGTGAGGATTGGCCATTGACGTAAGAGGTACATGCTGTTTGACTTGTCGGAAAGAAGTTTTTTAGATGCTAGTAGATGTTGTATCACGTGTGATGTAAGGTATGTAATGAAGGATATGTAGATTCGTGTGATAACTAGTGTTCCCAAAGCTTGGCTTAAATACCATTCTTTTTTAGTAATTTTTTATACAGATTCATAAATCTTAATGCATCTTTACACTTAACGAGTAAATCTATACGGGTAGATAAGAGATTCAAACTCAAAACCTCAATATAATCACGAATATAATCACTCTGTGTCCATATGAAGCTCTTGAAGTTCATTACTCTTCAGAGATTCTTTGATTTCAATTGACTCTTCATTAAAGACTGAACGACCCTTCTGGAAAGAATGAAGTACTACACGTGTTTGCCAAGATCCTACTATGTCTTGCAAAAACGGAAATAACCCAAAACATACTGTGACTTCCCGGTTGCAGTAAAAAGACTCAATATCTTGGGAGTCTTTATTGTGGAGATTTTAATAACAAATCCCAAGAAATACTAAATCCCATTGGAAATACAATAGATCTGAACTCATTCCAAAACCTTACCCAAGTATGTGAAGTACAACTAGTTTTTGTAGGATTTCGTGCAATCCGCAATTAATGTAAACAGCTTGTTCAGCAACATTATTCTCCGTCAGAAGTGAAAGCAATTAAATATCGAAACCATACCCTCTGCTCGGCATCGATCAATATTTAGCACCGATAAATAAACGAGAAACCAACAGCTTATAAACCAGTGCATTATTCACACACATGTCCCACCCAGCTCTGATGTGCTGATCTGAGTCTGGGTTTTTGTTCTGAAGCTTCGGCTTATGCCAACCCACACCCAACCACACTGAAACCTATAAATCTTCGGATCGATTCTGGCCAACAAAACCAACCAACTACCGTGGTGTCCGCAAACAAACACATAAAACTTTGCCCCGGAAGCTTTGCGGAGCGCTGCAACCAACCGAAGGACCGAATCCACCGAACGTGCAGTCTGGCCGGTTCGAAGATGCCCTACCGTCGCTGCTCCTGCGCCGACTGCCGTTGGAAAATAATTACGTATAATTAAAACTTTAAATAATGCAGCTCACCCAAACCTTCCGCCCCATCGCATCCTGTGGCCGGTCCCGTCTATCGGGCATTTGAGCTCGCTTCCTTGTGGCGTGGCTTTTGTTTGGCGCTTCTCCGCGCCAAGTGTTCCACCAGGAAAGGGATGCGATTTCGGTACTTCGGTGCAGCGGAACTGCACTGCAACCCGCTTTCGCAAACTGCCGCCTTTCGCCGGTGGGAGGCAACGGAAGGCCGGAACGTTCGACAATGGCCCGACGACTGGGGCAACTTTGTAAGGTTTCGCGTGGCAGTTTGCTGCCCGGGATGCGATTTCGGCCGTTTCGGTAGTAATGGAAGACAAAGCCAGTGGGTTGCACCTTCCTACGAAAAAGTTTGCCGTTCGATCGTTCTGTTCCATTCTTGGCCGAACGCTGCTGGGACACACGAACGAAGCTCGCCACTTTTCGCTCGCTCGATCGCAAGGCTACAGAACGCAGCCGGGAGCAGTTGTTTTAGCTTTATTTGCCCGTTTTTTTTTTACGACGGCTTTAACGACTTTTGGAGGCGAACAGACGCCGGTACGCTCAAGAAAACTCGTTCCAGTGACGCTAAATTGGCCCTGGTGCATTCGTGATGCATCTCCCGAGTGGATTGGGTAGCGCAACGCATCGGCCCGGTGAAAGGGATACCCTCGGACTCCGGTGCAGTGCACGGCGTTGCGCTGCTGTAACTGGCCCATCAATTATTGAGCTTGGAATGGAGGTTTTTGTGCCTTGTGTATGTTTTTTTTTGTTTTTGTTCTGCGACACAGCGTCCTTTTCACGGGCAAACTGCTCTGCAGCGTTTCGGTGTTTTCTACGCCCAACAGCCAGCTAGAGCTGTTGTTGAGCTGTTCCTTGTAATTTGAAGATTGTTTGCTTCGCCACCGTGCCGCGCAGGAATGTGGCGTGGATTACTTACTTAAACGTCGAAAATACCACTCGAGCCAACTCCTCGGCCCCGTAATGGATACGCGGGGAGCGAGTTTACTTTGCCACGCTGCTAACAATCGAAACCGAACCACTCAGCTCCGCCACGCGCCGGGCCGGCTTCCTTTCGCTTACAGGCGTCCCAATCCCAAGCGGCAGAACATTGGGATGCTTTGGAGCAGCGGAAACAACACACACCACGGGATGCGAAAAACAGCGGAAAACAATATTAACAACATTTCGTTTCCAATCGCTTGCCGAAAAGGGCGACCGGGGGAGTTGGCGTGTGCGGGAGGTGAAAATTTCCACACAGCGCGTTCACGGGCCAAGCTAACGAGAACGCCCGGCTCCGGAAGGAGAAAAACAGTTGATTGGGCGTGCCGAAAATCATTTAACGAACTTTTTGCGAAACTCGCCTAAGTCGCCTTGAGTGGTTGGCGGGCTGATGGGGCGGGTAAAACAAATAAAGGGAAACACCGTTGGCCCTTCCAGTTCGAAGATTTACAGAATGTGCCGCTGGATGAAGAGTTTTCCGTGGAAAAACCTCGCTCCCTGCAACCACAAATTACCTCGCGGTGCCAAATTGCGCGCGTCACGCCGCGTGGATAACTTTCCGGCTCTACTACCGATAGTCGGTTTTGGGATAATTAAAATAGGTTGTGATTAGAGTTTAATGACACCCGGCCGGGATCGTGATTTGCGTCCCGTCGCGCAGCTGGCGCGAAGTGTTTGTTCCGCTGCCGGGAAGGTGTCCGGTGACAGGCTTTAACGAAAGCTTTAAGCACATTTTTGTCAATCTATCCACTCACTCCAATTTCTTCCGGAGATTAGCTCCGCAAGGTGGCAGACACATTTTCACTTCCCCCTCGGAGCGAGCTACCGTACAGCGGGAGTCGCAAACTTCGCCCGAAAATTGCCATGGAAATGACGATTGCCGTGCTTCCCAATCTCCGGGCAAATTGGTTCGGTGGCGCCCAACAACCGAACACCGAAAACCGAAAACCGTCCACACCAAATGGGACGGAAATAAGCGCCCAGCATGGCCTGGCACCTTCCCGGGGCCAGTACCAGAAACCGGCCCCCCCAAAATGGTTATTAGATCCGGTCAAATCTTCACCGCTGGTCTTAATTAAATTTGCCCGTGTTTCTCCGTGCGCCGTGCCTATTCGTGTGGCTGCATTCCTTGCGGTCGTTCCGGCAGGGGAGCGTCGAAAGAACTCCCGAATCCAATCGCCGGATCGATTCGGATTCGGTGGGCCAGAACATCGCTGCATCGAGATGAGCCTGTTTAAAGCGATGATAACAGCGCACTGAGAGCATGATGTGATTGAAATTTTCCACCACCGAGTGGAGGGGATGCGATTGAATTAAATCACATCCGGCATCGGTTGCGAGATTCTGTGTTTTTTTTTCGCCTGACCACCACAATCACGATTTTATTTGGGGTGGAAAGCTTTTTTAGTGAGATTCTAGAGAAATTCTTCTCGTTATAGAGGGTGGAAGGTAACTTGAGATATCAAGATATCGGTAACTTGATGCATTTGTCGGTGATAAGGCGAACATGTAAGTTTGATTTTTCATTTTTTTACGAGCCTAGGTTCTAGATTGAAAAGGATCGCCCTCTCGTAAGCAAGACTGGTCATCCAGCTTGGGTCAAGGAAACCAGATACTGCAGGTGGAAACCTTCATGAGGTGTTTTGCCAATGCAGTAGAATATAGAGAATATACTTAAGGTTTGAATGCGGTTTGGCTAGAAAAGGATTGAGTGTTTAATCATTCATTTATCAATTTTGATAGCCAATTTAAATGGAAAATTTTCCAGTCGTAACTATGATTAAACTATATGTGAAGATGAAGTAGTTATAAAGTAATAAACAACCGTACCGCAATAATAGAAACCCAACCAGCTTAGCTTCAGTATCTCTGACAGGTCAATTAATGCTCTAAGACAATGTATCCGTGTACATTGCATACATTTAGGCTGATTAGGCAAGCTTGCGCCAAAAACATATACAATGTGCATCTCACCAAATCTTTATTAGCGGTTTACAATTCAACGAATGATTAAAATCAAAATTTCCATTTAATTGAGAGCATTATCAAAAGTAACCTGGACTTCAAACTCAGTATGACAAAAATGTGAAATTCACAAACATTTACACGCCCACCCAACGCCTTCGTGGAAACGGCTCCGGCCAGATCCAACAAACTTCACTCCGAAATCATGTCCACCCTGGGGAGGAGAGGAATCATCCATGAGGGAAAAGCAGCCAAAAAAGAAAAACTGCCACATCATTACCGATTCCGCTCACATGCGTCACCATCGCCGCAAATCATCGGAGCGGACACAGTGGAGGCTGTCGCACGTTTCGTGACAATGAGCGTTTTGTGGCGTTGTTTGATGAGGAGTCAGCAGTCGCTCCGGGGGAGATTTGGAATCGTTACCAACGGCTGGGATGTTTTCTTTTCTTTCGGCGTTTTTTTTCTCGCTCTCTCTCTCTCTCTCTCTCTCTGTTTGGTGTTGGCATAAGATGTCCTCGTTCGCCAAATGAACACGCCAAACCAATTTGCTCCGTGACGAATGTTTGCGTCCGCCGGTGGACCGGTGCTCCGAGGTGGAGACGCTTTCTGCCTCGATGGCCACTGACCACGTGGGGGTGGAAAAACTTCTTCCGATAAAATCACACCGGATGTCGGTCGACAAACAATTATCCATCGCACGTAATTGGGACCGTGGCAGTGAAGGAACACACGTGTCCGTTTTTTTGGAGCGTGTGCCTACGTACATTCCCACATCACGTGGTGATGAAGAAGATACGCACCTGGCGATGTATTATTTTAACAAACGAACCGCAGGAAAAGTTCCCGGAAAGCTACAACTACAGGCACACGCCACACGGACTTCGCCATCACCGGTAGGATTTGATTGATTTCTGATGAACATCCGGACCTGACGGCAATGCGCAATGTCCGAAATGAGAAGAAAACATTACCGACTGCTCCGTAACTAGCCGGGATCTGGCACATACTCCCCCGTCAGAGCTGCATCAAATAGGTCAACACGGTGACATCCCTTAGCTGTGTCGCGTGTGACAGGGGCGCTGGCGATGATGACGACGCAGACAGGCCATTATGTTTGATTTCAATTACAAACTCAATTACGAACGTACCGGACAAAACGAACCGGGCGGGCGTGCATCAGCGGTTCGGAAAAGCTTTCGGTTTTTATTTCCACAGCCTTTTCCCGAACGCGCTCGCCCTCCGCACGGAACATCACGCGCGGCGCACATGACAAAGTTTGAAGTTGTCTGCCTGCCGTTCCGCTTCCGGCGGTCGCGCTTGTCCCTCTGCACACCCGCACGAACTCCAAATAAAAGCTATGTAAATGAGAGCTGCACGTCGGTGGTTTTTCGCCCAAACGTTCCCCTTCTGCTTTCTGTCTTCTCTGTTTGGGCCCCTCCCAGTTTCCGTCGATGAATAATTTGAAGCAGTTTAATTGAGCATTTGAATTATCGTCGGAGGTGGGAGTCGCATTCACCCGCCATTTCTCTTCCGATCCGACGGTCCGACGATCGGAAACGTGGCCGCCGTAATAATTGAGTCAATGCTTTTTAACAATTTAATCCGCATTAGTCCGCTGCAATCAACCGGTTAGTGGATTTTGTCTGCTCCCGGGGTGCTTTATCGCCATCGCTAGTTTCTCTCCTTGCTGAAGTGCTTGAAGTCACCGTTTCTTCAAAAAGCGCTCTACACCCTATCCAATAGCACCGTGTTCGATATCGAGCCGGGTTTATAGACCTCATCTCCCTAAGGGGAGATGCTTTTGCCGCCGTTTGTTCAACTTCCTGTCCAAACAATCCGGCCTGCGTCTGGTTGTCGTTGTCGTGGCGTGGCTTTCGGAGAATAATTCTGCCAAAACCGTTAAGCTTCCTTTGCTGGCGTGGGGACAGAGTTCTGCAGCGACCGGCATTTTACGAGGTGTTTGCGTAAGGATTAACATATTAAATTACATGTTGGTATGCTTCCAGGAACACGGGAGATTAATTCGAAAACGAAAGGGAGACATTTTAATCGCCAACCGATATAAAGTAGCTGTCGTATCGGTTCGGGGAAAATTTCGATGTTGGAGGATTTTGATGACGCTTATTTTTGAGCTAGGATAAGATATATAAGATAACTGAATAGTTGAAAAGTTGAAGGGTTTGAAAAGCTCAAAAGTTGAACTTTGTATACCGATTATTGGATTCGATATTCAAAGTTTGAATCACACGTGTCACCGCATTGAACAGATTAGATTTCAGACATGGCACTGGATCAATAAACGAACCCCTCCTCATACAATCTGCTTTGATCTCACGCTGCCGACTGTCTGGGGCCCTCACCCTATCGATGAAATTTAATTCAACCTAATGGACGAACGTGCCAGATCCCACCGATGCTATCGTGTATTGAATCGATATAATTTAATATCGCCCACCGACACCTTCCAGATGATTACACTCATATTCAATAGTCAAGTCTATGTCCCGTTTGAAGTGTGCACATGGTTCGCTGCCGTACCTGGCCCCGTTCGCAGAAATGCAATAATGGTTGCATATCAAACAGCAGCAACAGTAGCAGTGGTAGCAGCAGTACAACATCAAATGGATTCATTTCTGGAACGAGATTCATATCCTGGGTCATATTCATTAAATATTATCTGTATCCTCCATACGCTCGAGCGACGGATGGAAGATACACAGGAAAGAAAAACACACGGAGCGTCATCATCGAATAAAGCTTTAATTCCAGTCCAGATGTTGCACAAAAGGGCATGGTGGTCGGTTTAGTTGCATAGGTTATTACATGTCTGTTACTGTAAGTGTGTGTGTGTTTATTTGCGTGTGGATTTACGATAGAGGTCGGCCTTTTAACACGGTTGTACGCATTTCCCCCGTCGAGTTTAGCGTCTTGCTTGCCACGTCCTAGCCATCGGAGGGGGTTTGGGCCATTCAAGTGGAAAACTTGTAACCTTACAGCACATAACATACACCACAAGCACACAGGGTTCCCTACGGAGAATTTCCAACATAGGCACAAACACACGCAGGCACCGGAAGAAGGCTTCTCAACTGTTTGTGGCTAACCAACACGAGTGAACAGAATGCTCACGATGGGACAATATTTTATTGGCTCCATTCGGGCACAAATCGCACACACACAACTATAAATGTAGCACATAATTGCACACGGCACTGGATGAGGACAATTTGGAAGGGAAAACACACACACACATAGCCACACGCAAACACATATATGTGGTGTAACGAGTTTGAGATTGTGATTGACCATCCCACAGGATACAAAAAAAAAGTTTCATAAAGCAGCAACGAAATCCCGGTGAAAAACCCGGCAGCTATTAGATTCCAGTTTTAGAGTTCGATCCCGTTATTCTCCCAGCCCCCCGTTTCCTGTGGAGAGTGTCGAAGAGCTTTCCCGACTTTTCCAGCCCCATTCGGCATTCACATTCAAACCCGTCCCTGGTGGTCCAGCCCGAGGGAAAGGTTGGCAAAATTTCGATTCATTTTGATCCTTCAATTTTCTGTTTCCCTTCGGAGCAATACAAAAGACGAGCAGGAAAAACAGCTACATCAACAAACGAACAAAATTAACCATTTCATTGCTCTCGCTCTCTGCTCCTTCGCTGTCTCACTCTCTTTCTTTCTTCTGTTTTTCTGTTATTTCCTGTTTTTTTTGCTGTTGTTCCATTTTTCCGTCTCCCATTTCCTTCCGCTTTCTATCTTTTCTTTTCTTCTTTTTTTTTCTTCTCATCCCTTCTAGGCACAATCGAACAGTTAGAGAGTACCTGTGTTTTTGATTCCGATTTCGGTCTCATCCTGAACTGTGCCTTCAAAAAGTCCGGCCTCTTTCGGGTGCGGAACTTGGGCGGCATCAAGGCCCACTTCGGGTTAGGTATGTTTTCCGTTTGCGTGAGGATGATTTGCCTTTTTCTTTCCCTTCCCTGTCGCCCGTAGTCGGTTTCGTTGTGTTTCGCGAGGAGGTTCTGCGCTATGGTTTTTTCCTCCTCTCTGTATCCTTTAAGTAACTCGTTTTCATTTCTTCTCTGGTAGTGTGTCTGTCTATTAGTAATCTGATTTTCTTCGATTGCTTTTCTCCCATTACAATCATCCATTTCATTTCCTCTTTACTTTCATTTCCTTCCTTAATTCGGTGTGGGCTTTATATCCTCCTTATCACCTTCGTCTCAAATCTCAAACAGTTGAAAAGAAAACCCCGTACAATCAAATCGTTTAAGCGCATTAAGAAAATCGTAAAACCCATAAAGGTGCACTAATGATGCGTACGTACGCATTACGTCCATTAAGATGTTAAAGTTCGCTTCACGCGTAATTGGGGATCTTTCATCTGACAATCAAACTCCTAGAATCTGTTATTAGGTTGAGAGAGAGAGAGAGAGAGAGAGAGAGAGAGAGTGGGTCGTGCAGAAAAAGGGTTACGATTTTCGCCAAATCTGACCCTTGCCTTTACCGAGGAACCTCATCCGGGAAGGATACAATTTCACTTTGCTGCCAGCTGCCGTCCAGTTCGTGGAACGCACCAGTAAATTTAAACTCTCGTTCGATTTACATTTCCACATTTTTTCGGACGGTCCATTTCCCATGTCCAGTCGAGCACGACGGTCGGATTCTGTAAATTTGCATTGTTTGTAAATATTTTTGCGTTGCATTCTCGCGAAAGGGTCCTTTGAATGGAACGATACAAAAAAAAAATAGACTCAAGCCAGTTTATTGCATTCCGGAAATTGAGGCCCACTGTTATCGTCGCGTTCCAATTGCTCGTTTGGGACACGAGGACGGTCTGTCCACACGGAACAGTACGTGCATACGCGATGATAATGAAATTGGCAACATGTTTGATTGTAACGTTAAGCTGACAAAAAATGGCCTATTACACGTCTAGGTTGCGCTCATGTTATATCCGCCATATCCGCGCAGTTATAAATATAAAATGCTGGACAGCTGGGCTGGTTCATCTTTTCCACTCCACCAACGTATTGAATAAACCATAATTTGAAATCGAAATTCGATACAAGCCAAAGGTTTCTCGTATCCAGACTCTTGGAATATCGATGAGCTTTCTCGGAACGCGATAATAGGAGAGAAACTGACTGGGATCACGGAGATCCTCGCCGGTCTATCATTCCCGCCGCCGGCCGAAGGTTACGACCAGTCTTTGAAGATCCCGCACCATCTCTTGCACTTGGTAGGATCGTGAGGAGAAAACGTAATGCTCACGGCACCGTACTTACCATTTAGCAAGCTTGTACATTCGAGAGTGACCTCCCCACCGGTGCCGGTGAGGATGTTTCGCCGCCGTGTATGGGTATCATAATCGGGCACGAGTCACAGTGAAGACACCCCTTTTTCGGTTTATGTTGCCCTCAACTAGGTGCCGAACTTTTGTAACGCCCGTGTACCGTACCATTAGCCGAAGAAAGATACTTTCGCAATAACTCCATTTTCCTCCCCGCTGGAAGCAAATTATGGCGTTGCGCTCGCTGGGGGCAAACACGAAATGGCGGGAACGTCTGGGAGGTCCTAACCTCTACCCCGGTGAGAGCGGCACCGTTACGGCCGATCGCACCCAGTGTGCCTGTGTGTGATACGGTATGACGAATAGCTAATCATCGCTGACCCCGTCACCAAGCTTCATTATGCATTGCAATCAACAATTTAAATCAAAATATGAATGGTAATTGAGCGAGAGGCTGTCGAATATTTATCGCAGCACCCCGGTGCAGGTGGGGAAAGAAAATTAGCGTGTCAGCAAATAGGAGAAAATTTGCCTCCATTGTTTAGTTGAATTTGTGATACAAAAAAAAGGAAATTGAATTACTAATGGAAAGGAATGGAAAGTTAGGTTGGGTGTATTTGAGTTTTACTTGATAACCGCGACGCTTGAAGGCAATTTATGTTTTCGTTTCTGAAGAGCTTAAGTCATTTCAGCTGCCCCATCCCGATCTCCATCAAGTAATGCAAAAGACACCTACTTTTGACACCTTCTCGTAATAAATTGATAGCCACACCACGTCACCCGGTCTGACAAATTTCTAAAAACATTGTAAGCACACCCCTGTGCTAACAGGATTGAACTCGTGTTCAGAACACTCTAGCAGCGACATCTGACATCAGTTCTGCAATGTTCTCAGAGAAGAGTGCTGCTTCATCCAATGTCAAAAAGTGATCAAAATAATGACAAACAATTAAACGAATGGCACTTTAGGACGCAAGATCTCAAATACCCTCCCGTACTGTCCAGAGTTGGTGTTGGTCAGTGACTTCTCGGTTCTGGCAAATTTGGAAAAGTCCTCCAAAGAAAAAAAATCGATAAAATGAAAAGATCCTAACCGGACCCGAGGCTTGTCTCGGTGTTCAGGTAGTCAGTGAAGTAATACTTTGGCAATCGTAGTTGTTTGCAGAGAAAAGCATATTAATTAAAAATATAAAGAATGAGTTGCTACTTGGTTGCGTACGCGAGGCACTGGGTATACTATCACGTATTCAGTGATTCTAGAAAGATTTCAGTCTTAAGTAAACTAATATCAAACGAATTCTCTGAGACATAACAGTAAGCAACGAAGTCGGTATTGGTATACGTAAGCTGAACGTAGATTTATATCTTTCTTGGACTTAAAAATCGAGTATCCTCTTCCAAATAACTCAATCATTACGAAACGAAATAACAACATCATTTACAGCGTTTTGTCCATCGTAACAACTATAGCAGTGAAACGATTCAAACCGTCCCTACGTTCGGAAGTAACGATTGGCTTTCGCGGTTGCGGTTACAAAACTTCCCAGCCGCTCGTTGGTGCATGATTTATGCAGATAGCCTATCGCATCGCACGGTGTTCTGAAGAGGCTAATGCATATAAATTATCGTTCCACGCACAGCGCACACACACACAAAAGGGCACATACGTTCCAAACCGGCAGGGATTTATCTTGACACAATAACTAGCTGAGCCGCGGCTTACGACACACGCTCACCCATCGATTGCATCGCAATCAACCCGCCGACCAGAAGGCGACAGCCACCGATGCAGGGGTCCTGGGCCCGTTGATCCAACGCCGCGTTGCTGCCCGGAAGGGCCTGTTTGCCCAGCTGGGGTTGGCGGGGACTGTGTTTGCGCTAAATTGTTCGCATTGCACCGATTCCACCACCACGGTTCGGGAGTCGCAATGCGCGCCCACATCGCACCGAACGCTGCACCTGACCTCGTGTGCCGACCCAACCACCCGTGTGGAAAATAAGGCTCGTTTGCACGGTTTACTGCGTACGGCAAAAGCCCCGGTGGTACATTGGGCTGCCAATGCAATTTAATTAGCAAACATATGACGATGTCCCGATGCCGGCGCATTTTGGGAAGCCTATTTGCATGGCTTTAGCGAGCGAACCAGCGCCGCAAACTCAACAGATCGGTTTCATAAGTTCCCTCTGCTCCGGCTCGCTGCCATTACAAGCCGGCAATGGATGCCCGGTGTTCGGTCAGCCGAATGGATGATGCTTTTGATTCACGTGACGGATATGTGATCTTGACTGGGAGTTCTGGGCAGATCGTTCGGGGGAAGTATGAATAGGAAATTGAATTTTGATTCGGGTTTGAATTGTATTAACATCGGTCGGTCTTCGCTGATGGTAGCAAAATTTGATCCCATGCGCCACAAAGTATGCAAACCACAATGAAAAGTAGGGCTGCCAGGTTGTCTAACAACTGACTAACAATGCCGAGTGTTTTCGATGCATATCTATTGTTAATTTATGCAGCGTAAGCAATGATATGCATTTATGAGCAATATTGTTCTTTTATGAGCTGTAGAATCTTTACCAAAGTAATGTTTTCGCATCTCTTTGACCCACAGGGAAAAGTTGAAAAACGTGTGCACAATGTATTCTTTTTGGAGTATTGCGCCTAAAAGTATGCAATTCGCATAACAAATGTTTCATAAGCACTTTATGTACTATCTCCTGATTTTCGTAGAGCTTGCGAATAGTAAAACGAATCAGATATTTTTCTGCCTGTTACCTGACTTATTATCCGATAAACCATGATTAAAATTGTGCTCCAAAAGGCGACACAAATCTGTACTAAAACTTGCCTTAAAAGCGGTTTTCTAACTCAGTCAGAATAGTTATTCTTTCTCGTCAGATATTATCGGAGGAACGAATGGCTTAAATACGATCCTTGCTAGTGAGATTTATTAATGCTGAGATAGTAAAGTGCTAATAATGCGTTACTTAATTGTTCGTCTGGTAAATAGCATACTTTTAGGCTGATAAATCGAACGCAATCCAAAAAGTAGGTAATGAGGAGTTGGAAAACGATTTATTATCGCTTCATTTGTCAGTTTTATGAACATTTTCCGAAGGGAAAACATTCTTTAAATGTTTGAGAGGAATTTCAGTGCTGTAAACGCAGAAAGAAACGCATAGCCAAAAACAGCAAAACAAAATTAAATGCTTGTACTAAACCAATTCTTTCTGCAATTGTTTCGATAAAAGCCAATGGCTGTAATATAATTCATAGTACCCGCACTACGATCAGCACACATACACGCACCCAAACAGATCGTGCCCAGAAATTGTATGAAAAAAAAACACACACACACAAATGGAACAAAAACATATAACAACCCTTAAAAAAAGACGGTACTGTTTGTGGCAATATCATCAAACGGACATGTTACACGTCCCCACCCCTGCAATGGGCAATAATCGTAATCGTTTAACGGAAATGAAATGGCTTTGAATTTTACGATCCCGGCCTTTCTTCCGACTATTTTCCGTAAAGGGGGGAGAGCGAAGAAAGTCGTCCTTTTGTGTTTTTCCTTTTTTTTCGGAAAATTTTATGACTACACTCACCGGTGGGGTACGCAACAATCGGTAAGCGGATAAGAGAGAGAGAGACAAAGAGAGAGAAAAGCAGTCCACTGTGTTCGGTTTTTATGCGCCCAATGCGCCCAGTCGCCCGTAAACTTGTTGATGAAACGTTCGTCATGTTTGTCGCGCCCGCGCGCTCCGGACGATTTGCGTATTTGCTCAGCTGGAATAAGCCAATCTGATGTTTTTGGGTAAAGTTTTGGCCGCTCCGGGTTTTGTTCGGCGTACAATCGCATACGCTCTGCCCGAACGCTGCAACTCGGTTCGCATGTTCCAGCGCTACCAGAAGTACCTTCCATCAGCTGGAATTATGCTGATCGGTGTGTCTGCGTGTTTTATTGGCGGCGAATGGAAGCGACGCTCGGCGGATTATCGCACAAGAAGCGCGACGAGCCGCATGTAAACCGGTATGACGCATACCGAGCAAACGGCTTAAAAACTCGTTGCTGTATCTTCTTCTGACGTCGCCCGCATCTCATCCCATCCGGTAAGGGTTTGTTTTAACAGCTGTGCCGTGCTGTGGCCATAAATCGAGTTTCGGTTTTTGTCATTGGAAAAGCATTCAGCGTGCTGGAAGTTATGCAGTTTCGTGCCTTTAGGTGTCATTTTTCAACGCATTCTTCGTAACACTTAGGTGTCCTCCCCACAAACGAAGGGAAAATAAAACAAACGCACGCAACGCATGGAATTACTTGGATGAAAAATTAATCAGATAAACGGCGCTGCGCATGAAGATGAGTGATGGCCATTTGCAATCCCGTTCGTCTCGTTTATCACTGTCACATTCCGATGACATCCCGGCATCCAACGGCAGACACTGTTGCGTTGCCGGCCGCCGTTAATGTTGCTCCATTCGATGTTGATTTAATCATAGCCTGTGCCGATTCGGCCACTCCCGTGCGGTATATTAATAGCCGGATGGTAAACAGCGGTGAAGAAATCCTACCTCTCGGCTCATCGCAGGACACCCCAGAAAGGAGTAGAACCGAACGAGGAAGAGAAATGAAAGAACGACTAACGATCTACTCAGCACAACATTATGGCTTCGGGGAGGTCTCAGGCGTTTCCTTGCTTTGCCCGAAAATAAATATGGATCCAGTGCATTCCGACGTTCGCCGGCGGCGTCGGGAAGGATATTGGACGCTGGGCACATGGAGCCTGCTCACCCGGTTTGTTTAGGTTTTGGCTGGTTCGGTGTACCGCGCGGTTCAAATATTCATGGTGCGCCTTCTCTACCGAAGCATAGCACGGATGTGCTCGCATATCAATCGCCCCTGCTTTCCGGTGTCCTGTCAGTCGCCTATCGTCCCTTTGCTCCTTCCTGGCTATCTGTCTATTTCCTCCGAACGAAGCAATCCTCCTTTAAATCCGATATAGCAGCGGCAACAGCAGCAGCAGCAGCAGCAGCAGCAGCAATGCAAACAGACCCACTGCCCACGACGATGACCTTCTTCTTCTTCCGTTCTTCTTCCCGCGTTTTGCAGGTTTCAGCGTCGGCGATGAGCTGGGGCTGGCCGAATCGCTCGGCAACGTTGAGGCAAACAAGCGGCGGGCGCTCAACATCCGCACCGGTGCCAACAACATAGGCGTTCTGCCCGCGTCCAAAATGCCGGTAAGTTGTGCTTTCACTTTTGTTCGGTTTCGTCTCTTTTTTCGTTTTCGCGCGGGTTCGAAATGCCACCCAGCCCGGGAGGGATGCGACCACCCATTACGGAGGGACGTTCGGACGAACCGATTTGATTTATTCAGCAGCCGGCATGTTTTATTTCCCCCCGATTTGTGTTTGCGGATGGCGAACAATGTGGTGCGCCCACGGCAAACAATTACTGGCCTGGGAGAGGGGGGGGGGGGAGTACATTCAACGGGGTGGCGTCGAATGGGTCCCAATTCGTCTCGTAATTAACTCGGTACGGGGAAAAAGGCAGTGCCGACTGACGACACATGAAGTTATTTTGATACGGAAAGATCGCCGATGTTTGCACGATGCCATGTGTGCAAGGAAAAAATATTGGGAAACAATTATGACACGGTTTCCAATTTTGTACTTTCATTTGGGCGAAAGTGTAGCGCCTGGAGGTATGCAATCAGTTGTATATGTTCAGAAGGAACTGAGGTTTTTTTTTCTTTCGATCGTTTATTTTCTGCTTTTACTCGATGAAATTTTCAAAAATTTCAGAAAATATGCAATTGGTTACAGTTTTTCTTATTCTGCCAAGTTTCATTAGTTTTATATCCAGAATATACTTCAACGCTTCTACTGTATGTTTTAGTACAAGTATTAGCACAAATACTTATTTAGAATGTATCATAAATCTATTGGCGAGATTTGCTCAATATTGTTGGTTTGGTCAGACATATCACATTTGCTCCCAAAATGTTGCATATTATACCCTTATCAGTATACTTTCTTCATATATAGGAAGAATTGAAGTTCAAAAACTGCGTTTTATTTTTTACAATCTACCTTTTCATGTAGTGAGGTATTAAAAACATGTAATCATGTATGAATCAGTAAAGGAAACATTTGATGAAACATTTGTACTAATACTGCTAGCAGTGCAATAGCCTTAACTCTTTTTGAGTACCAAAGTTTTACTGCTTTACGATCCTAGAATAAGCAGGAGTGCGATTATGAAAACACACAAAAAAACTATTTTTGCACGCTCCACACTTCCAAAACTTCCCACTTGCCTGTCGGCGATCGTAAAGCAATTGGAAAGTTGGTCGTTTCGGCCTTGTGATACAATTTACTGGGCGTACGGGAATAAAATCTATTTTCCTGACAGCCAACAGAATCCGAAGGATTTAAAATAACGTCCCCAAACGCGCGCTAAAGGTGAGGAAATAGTTCGGATCGCCTGGAAGCGAATAAACGAGGTAAAAGGGTGCCCAAGGGTTGGAGGCAAAAATGTCATTCGCGAATGCGTGCTTAAGCGCAACAGGCAGGCAGCAGCATCTCCACCGGCGCCCTCCATAATGAACTAGCCATTTTCTGCAAAATTACCGCCAGACAGGTGCAGGAGAGTCGCATCGCACCACGGCATGCAAAAAAAAGGACCCGACGACACGAGAAAGTTATTAAATCGGTACGGATAAATTTGCCGCGTGTGAAAATTACTCACCCGTTCGCGAGGCGTGAAATGAAGCTCCAGCCTGGGTGGGAACGCACAGGAACTCCCGGCGAGACGGTGACATCTAATGAACTTGGCAGATACCGGGTAAAAATGTCAATTATGGCCCGAGTGCAGGAGCAGAAGTATTCTTGGAGTGATACACTATTCATAGAACCCGGCGCTGCTCCTTTTTTGTGCCACTGACGTCTCGGGATGAGGCTAATCTCATTCGTTTAATTTAGTACACCGTGCCGTGGCGAAAGCTAACGAAAGGTAATTTCGAGTCAACGCTCGAGCGCCGACTGCTGCTTATTCATCCGTCCGTGCGCCCCCACCGGAAGCTGTCTGGCGCATACCGGACACCGGCTTCTTGTGGTCGCACGTACATGCCACGAGCGAACAACCAAGAAACCTTATTTCCGATGACAAATTAATCCACTTCAGTGCCGATGATAATGAACTTCTCTGTTCTCCGCCTGCTCTCAACCGGATGATAAATGTTACTCTTTTTTGTCCTTGTTCGCCCTCTCTCTCTCTCCCGCTAGACATCCTACCCCCCGCTTCCGGGACCGCTCATCCCCGCGCCCGGTGCTCCCATCCAGCAGAGCCGTCCGCAGGCGGTCACGGTGCGTTCGTCCAACCTGCTTCCGAAGGGTCCGGTCGGTGGCCTACCGAAGATGCCGTCATCGGTCGCCTCGCCCGTGTACGTGTCGCCGGCGGCCAGCCTCATGACGAAGGCCACCTCGCTGCCCCTCGGTGTGCCCCCCTTCCGTCCCATCCCCAAGCCCACGCCCGAGGCGGACGCGGTGAGATTCGACCCATCCATCCTGCGCCGCAACTTCGCCCTCAAGACCTCCCAAACTCCCGATCCTACCTTCCAGAGCCAGCTGATGAATCAGACCTCCTCCTTCCACCGGGGTGCCTCCTCGACCCGCACGCCCCCCTCCATCTCCTCCTCCTCCTCCCCCTTCCCGGCTTCCGCACCGAACCAGCAGATCATCTACAAGGAGCCGCCGAACCTGCAGGTCCAGAAGGTGCCCGCCTTCCAGGCGATGCCGGAGTCGGTGTCGCGCATCTCGACCGGGCCGGTCGTGCAGATCGACAACAAGCTGCAGCCGTCCGTCATCAAGAACTCCATCATGAGCATTCCGCCGCGCCGCCAGATGACGAAACCGGGCCCGACCGTGTCGACGGGCGCTGGCGACGGCGACGAGATCGACCTGATGGGCCACACGGTCGAGGAGCTGGCGACGGCCGCCAACGTGAGCGTTGAGGTGATCAAGGAGGCGATCCGCGTCCGGCAGCAGGAGCTGCGCGCCCAGAAGCAGTACGAGCGGCAGCAGGCCGCCTTCGCCCAGGCGCAGTTCCTCGCGCAGCAGACGCCACCGACGACGACGACGACCACGACGACGACGCCACGTCCCAGGCGCTACCCGACGAACGCGGGCCACAAGGTAACGGTGGGCGGTGGGCGGTGTTCTGGTACTAGTCGGCTTATCCGTGTACATACTGACATTTTGTCTCGCCGGTAGGTTATGAACGCACCGAAAGAGTACTACCCGGTCGGGTACGACAAGAACTTCGATGACAACTTCACCTCCAAGGTGGACCTGCCGTACACGACGTTCAACTGCGGCGAACAGAAGCACTTCCCGGGGCTGTATGGCGACGAGGACCTTGGTTGTATGGTAAGCAGCGCCACAGGCAAATCCAATTCCCCACCGGCCGAACAAACACTTATCCCGGCGGATTCGACGAAATCCGCTCGATGATTGGACTCGCCCGGTTTGTTTCGCCTGACGGTATGCAATCCCGCCATGCATCTTGCTGCGCCGGGGTAATGCGAAATGTTCGCAAACAATCGCTTTGCCGCCGTGTGATGTGGCTCGTGGTGTGGTTTCCATTCCAGCAACCGCGAACATCGCGGTCGCATTTTGCCCGTCTGTCGATAGGAAGCGCTAGAAGCAATCATTACGTTGCGATTCGAAAGCGCACATGCACGGGAAATGTTTTGGGAGTGTTAACCCCCGCTATTAAAGACCAAACACTGTGGGGTTTGGTAGTACGTCGAACAGGGGGGGGGGGAACTCGAATGGATGTTATCGTCCAAACTGGGTATGCCGGAGGTGGTTCATGTGTGATTAAACATATGGTGGGGATGTTGGGAGGTATACAACTGAACACGGTTAACTTTTCGATGGAAATTGAATGAGCAGCATATTGTAATTACTCGAACTGCAAAAGTAAACCATTTGTTGGATGTTGTGTTATTTGGAGAATACCGGCTGTATGATGCATCAAGTTACGTCAATACCATTAGCAGCTTTATTTGACTAGGTTAGCAAATTTTATTAACTTGCTTGAATATTCAGCTATCATAACATTGACAAGTTTAAAACTGACAATTCAGTAGCCTTCAGGCCTCATGAAACTATGTTGGAAATTGTACGATTATGTAAGTAATATTCTCAGCGTCAAATATTTATCAAACTGCTAAATAAAGTATCAAAACAGCGTTGGTGTAATGCACATTGCATACTTGTTGGCACCAATTTGATACATCAGCCTAAAGGTATGCAATTTATCGCTTTTTTCAACCAGTTGTAATGACTGTCTTAAAACTTCGTGTTAACTTTAAATCTCGATGAGGACGAAATCAGCAACGCTTCAAGAAAAAAGAATCTAGAAAACATCCGAAACGTATATTATTTAACGAACTTCTACGTACGTAGGAGCAAATAGAATAATTTAAATGATTTAAACCTCTCCAGCATTAGCAACATATATTTGAATATCAGATTTGTTCACATATAACCTTACTTATCTGCATGTTTTTTTCCTTTCGGGTCGGTTTCCCCCACCCACACCACCAGGTCTTCCACGTATGTGCCCTGACGGACGATGGACTGATCATGAAATCGTTCCTCTGCCCGGAGAGTACGCTGTTCGACCAGACGGTGCTCAAGTGCAACTGGTGGTTCTACGTCGACTGCAAGAGCAGCAAGAACCTGTACGACTCGAACCTGCCGGTCTCGAAGAGCTACCAGCTGATGAAGGCCCTGTCGTTCTTCTCGTCCAACTACAAAAACCCGGGCGACTCGTCCGAGGGCGTCGACGTGGAAGCGCTGAAGAACAGCGTCGCCACGGCCGTCGCCGTCGGTGGCTCGGCCCGCTCGCTCGACAGTCTCAGCAGCAACACCATCGTCGGCTCGTCCGCCGACCTCTTCCCGGACCTGTCCTCGCCGAGCGCACGGAGTGTCCAAAGCAGCCAAAGCAATAACTCTACGGTCGCTGCGACAGCCAGCAGCGGCAGCAGCAGCAGCAGCAGCACCACCACCAACAAAACAACGACATCGACGTAAATGGAAATGATTTGATTTCACCGATTCCCTTGCACGGGCGTCCTCCTCACTCGCCTTGGTGTGGAAATCGTTTCCCTCCTTGGAGGTGAAAATTGTGCTCGCCTATGTGTGTGTGCGTGTGCTAGAATGTAAGGCAAAACGGTTGTATCCCTGATGGGTGGGCGCCACGTGGGTGTCACTTTTCATGTACAATTTTGAAGTAGAAGTCGCAAAAAGCAAACAAAAAACGATCCCACGCACTCGATAGGTGGAGCATGAGATCTAAGCGAACCGCCTGGTCGCACCGTTCCACTGGCATTTACTCATAGTTCCATGGTTTAAATCATCCCTAAAGAACGTGCTGGCAGAGTAAACCGAACGCGCCCGAAAGGTATGCAATCCGCAACGCCTTGCTGTGCGAGCGAGGTCGGAGCGAAGTCGACGATGTGTGCTCGCCAGGTGTGTTTCAATTACATTCAATTAAATAGTTGTGAATTAAAATGAGTACCAACTCGCGACGAGCGCGAAACTAAGCTCCTTCCTGCCAGTGGGAACACGCGAAACCAGTGCTGTCTGTGTGTTGTGAGCTTAATCACCCGTGGTTTAAAACTCAAACTTCAAACACTACCTTACCAATGCGCCGTGCTCGGAGTAAGTTTGTTCCGAGCACGAATAGATTTTCAACTGCTGCTGCTACTGCGTCTAAGCACACGGACGGACGACGGGAGCACCGTGTAGGCATAAGTATTTATTAAACAACGATCCCGCAGCAAAGCCTCTCCCGGTGCCCGGCTCTTCGCATTGCCATTCCTGATTGGGCTGCTTTCCTGAAGGCAGGGTGTCACCTCCCGGGGTTCGGTTTTCCGTGTGGCGTTTAGAAGAAGACTCGTTTGTTAGATTAGTAAGAAACAAAAGGTCAGGGGGGGTTAGAGACAAATCTACTAGACACACGCACACACGAGATGCTTTTACTGATGTAGGGACACACTTCGTTTGGTTGTTTTACGCTGTTGTACGAGCTACAAGACTCGCTAGGTTAAGGCCAACCTACTAGACTACGGATTAAGTTTACCTCTAGTGACTGTTTCGCGGGTATTTGGAAACCATCGTTGCGGCACACCGCTGCGGATGCACGCCAATAGATAGTAGCGCTCCGGAGGTTTTGTTTCAACTGAGCACAACGCTCGATTTGGATATTTATTTAAAACTAGCGGCATAAGGTGCATAAGGATGCGTGCGTGCGTATCGCCTAGAACGGCAAACAAACACTGCTCACTAAACTCAACTGACCCAGCAGCGCTTCTTCCCGGCTGGTGCGCTTGTTCCGGAGATATGCTCGTGCTAAGGGCGGTGTACAGTTCATACCGATACGTTTGTACTTCATTATGCTCACGGTCGCGTTCGCGACGAACACGTTATTCGGCATTCGAGGACAAACCCCGGGAACCAGTGGGCCGTGCGCATCACGTCACGCAATAGAGACACCTCCTAGACACACCTAAAAGTTGCTCACTTAGTACGGTATAGGCAGTAAGAACCGAAAGGAAGTACGATTTATGCAATTGTCGTGTGTCTGTCGTCGGTTACTACAGCACAGTTGGTTCTTGCGGCCGCATCCGAAGCATTTCCCCCTTTCGGAACGGCTACGGATGCTGGGGTTTGGTGCGAGATACGGGAGTAATAAGCAAGAATATGACCCGTGTTGCCCGCGTGTGAGGGGCGATTTCTACTCATCCAGTTGACTACTTACTGATAAAGTAAAGACATTCATTTAAATTTATCCTGCCTTTGTGTTTTTGCGTTGCTCTTCTCTCCGTACGAACATCCGAAAACGAAAGAAATGGTGGAAGTGTTTCATTCAACACATCGCTCTATGATGCACTTTCCAAACGTTTTCAGTGTTTATGGGCTCGACCAATAGCATGATTATTCTGTATTTATCTATGACCTAATATTGACTATCAAAATCAAGGAGTGTACTCACCCTCAAATCCTGCTGCTTCTATACCAATTGAAACAACACTAGTTGGAGGGTGCTTTGTTGATCACTCCAAAACACAAAATCTGCACACTGACAACGATTGATACAACACACATTCAAAGCAGCTTACCCTAGCACCGGCAACAGAACACCATAAAGCCCAGCTTAACTGAACAGAATCACTCTCACATACACTAATCGACACATTTTTCTCTCTTAAACAGTGGAACAGAAAACGATCTAATCACCCAACACGCCGGCCATAGCACCAGTAACACGACAACGAATGATCGCTGCACATTTACCACCATTACACTCTCCACTCATGCAAAAGCGACGCTGATCTTTCGCTGTCAATGAGATCATTGACCATTGAGATCGTTGCCGTATCGATTGAGACAGAAGATCGCCAAAGAATACGAAGCAGCACGCAGGTGATTCTAGGTGTGATCGATGCTCTTTTGATAGCGTGTTTGATAGTATTGGTGGGAAAGTTTTTGATAGAAGCGGTGCGAAAGCCGAACCTTCGATTCATCTGGAAGGTGCTCTGGCACACATCTGAACGTGATGTAAAAATTGATTTTTAGGTTATTTAACACTTTTATTCAACATTAACTTTAACTTTAACTAGTCCAACGGGCTCTGGTTATGCAAAATACATGAAATTAAGAAGTGAGGCACACACGATTCTTGCTCACACGGTACTTTCGATTCTCGTACTCTGATAGTGCTCCGACCACGACCGGCTTCGCTCGCTCACTAGTCGCAATGTCACAATTAAGGTGAGATTACACGATGATCACCATACGAAAAAGCCAATAAGTTTATCCGATGTGATAAGCGAAGTGATATGCAGGGTTTCTAAGCTATATTCGTATTATATTGCTATTTGTTGCTTTCCTGATCTCGTTTGGGACTTGAAAGTGATGGTTTCCATGGTTACCAAGAGTTGGAATCCGTGGGAACATCTGATTTCAAACTAAACAGCAGCAGAAAAGTGTCATATTCCTATTTTTTTCTTGGAAACGCTATGTTTTCAGTAATATGAATACGGCCGTCATATAACAAAAGAAATAATTGAAAATATAGTATCGGGTGAAGCAGTCCAATACTAAGGAACGTTTTCTCAACAAATATCTCATCAACGTAAAGTTCAAGCTATCCTCCGAAATTTAGATTACATGGTCCTCTGAAAGGTTGGTCAGAAAATGCTTTCCCTCAGCAATAAACCATTGCAGGTGACCATAAAATTATTCCACTAATCCTTCAACGCGCCATAAACCGTCTTTTCGTTCCATTACCTCGGTTGATGTGGTTAAACTCGTCAGATAGTAAAGCCATTCAAGTCCGCCGACTTGCGCTGTGCGTTGGACCGTGGGGAATATTCAAATCAACGACTCTCGCATGTTTGATAAGAATTTTCGTCGTAATTATTAAACTCATCGTTAAATTTGAAGAGACTAAGGTCGGCTTGAAATGTTGTGTTTTATGGATGGAAACCTTCTCCTCGCAATCAACGGCACTAACCACAGGGAATTAGTGTTTTGAAATCAACCATGCCATCATATCTTGTGGGTTACCCAGCGAAAGATCGGTTCGCATGATTCGTAATTAAATAATGACCCCGCTGGACTTCGTGCAGGAATTTTCTTTTGTTTCACGCGCGACGGAAAACGCACGTCCTAGGCTTCGGGTGAGTACGAGTTCCGCTAACCCACTGCTCGGTGCGGTATCGCGACGCCTCTAATTGACCTAAATTTACGCAATGCAGTTGGTCGGTCGGTGCAACAGGACGCCGCCGACCAGAAGTTGAATCGTGACGGACCGAAGTTCGAGTAGCGAAGTGCGCTATCGAATCGCACGCATCAAAGCCACGTTCCCGCTTGATGATCGTTGGTTTTTCATTTCATTTTCCATGCTTTGTGCGGCTACGGTGTTGTCCCGGGTGGTGCTTCCGCGAGGGTTTTGTTGCCGTCCGTTTCCGTAAGGGCGTTCGGATCGCATCGCGTTGCACAAGAAACGAGAGAGAGGGGGAGTAGAAAAGAAAGGAAAAAATGTACTGGGTGAAAGGAAAAACAAAAACACCTTCTCGAAACTGGTCTATTTCCTTTGCGCGGTGGACACGATCGCCGGTGTAGGTGTTGCACTTTTCCACACCCGGATGCACCGTCCTCCCCGCACAGCAATCGACGGACGAAAGCGAGAGTGGTGGTGCTATCGAACGAAGCCAAACCGGTGATTATTAGTGCTCCACTGGACCACAAGGAATCGCCCCATCGGTCGGGGGATTTTGGCGCGAATCCGAAATGGTGGTGGATGTATAAAAAGCCACTTCACCAGACAGGACCAGTTCAATCTATTGCTTACTTCGTTACCGTCCAGTTCGTCCTAGTGTAGCCGTTGAGACTCCATTCTGCAGTAAAACATGAGTCCCATAGTAAGTTTTGGTGGTGTCTTCTTGCAATTGGAAAATCATTCATTTTAAGCATTGTTTTCTTCAGATGTTTTGTGCCTCAGTGGCAACCGTCCTCCTTTTACTGCAAGCCCACATCCTCCCAGCGAACGGGAAGTATACTTACCACGATCAAGAGGACGGCCTGCTCGACGAACGATATCTGGAGGCACTTGAGGGCCTCAAAGAATCCCATGCGAGCCATCAAATCCATTCAAGTGTGTCGGAAAAATCGAAAACCATTCCCGTCCCCGTGTTCCAGAAGATCGGTGTCCCGGTGCCACACCCAGTTCCGGTGGCCGTACCGCACTACGTGAAGGTGTACATTCCCCAGCCCTACCCGCTGCAGGTTAACGTCGAGCAACCGATCAAGATACCTATCTACAAAGTGATCCCAAAGGTGATCGAAAAGCCCGTCCCGTACACGGTCGAGAAACCGTACCCGATCGAGGTGGAGAAACCCTTCCCGGTCGAAGTGCTGAAGAAGATCGAAGTGCCCGTACCGAAGCCGTTCCCGGTGCCGGTCACGGTCTACAAGCACATCATGCAGAACGAGAAAACGCATCGTAACTGGCATTTCTAGGCGGACGGTCCTATTATGCATGCTTTTATTCGAGAATCGGTTGGTTCGCCGGCTGCGCTGGACCAGAGACAACGTATGAGCAACATTTGCTCAACTGCACAACCCGTATTTATGTCCCGAATGCAATAAAGAAAGCTAATAAAGTTATGTTTTTCATTTGATAACATATGGTTTGTTGTAATGTACATGTAGCTGCTCTTGATATACTGAAAAGTAAATGATGATATCACAATGGAATGGAAATGGAAAAAAATCGTTCTCCTTTAGCATAGCAGCATACACCACTATTTTGCCTCCATTGACTTTATTCTAAGCCATATCTAAACAGTTTTAACACAATTTCCATTTGAACAATTTCCAACGGTTCTGGAACAAAATCACTCCTTCGAAACTAGCTTACGCCTGTCAAGTTCAGTTCTTAAACCACCAAGGTTGATGTCTGCTCGCAGCAATTTATTGTATGGCAAATAATTCGAATTCGCACCCTGTGCGTTTATATTATCGGCTTCACTCCAGTACACAGTGGGCACGATGAATGCGCGAAGTCATTTTAGAGATATTGGTATAAAGCCGTTTCCAGACGTACCGCGATTACCTCAAACCTTCGCGTGGCCTGAACTCAATCAATCCAGTACTGATTTAGCGGCGATGTGGCAAATTGTAAAATTATCATCCCAGGCTTATCACTGCTACGATCCAAAACATATCTACCGGACCAAACATATTCGTCGGTTCAGTGTATAAATACGATTATATCAGAATTCATAAATTTCCATTGTTTATTACTATTTTTTTGTATTCTTCTAGCGATTTGTATTCTAGCGAAAATCTTCTAGAGATCCTCTAGCGAGACAACTGCTCGAACGGGTCTCACAACAGTATTTTCCAGATTTGGTCAATTTCTAGCTATTGCGCTATAGTGCGGGCGCCATTTCCTCTCCCGGCGCCGGCGGTTTTCTCTTTTTGCATCTCGCTTCCCCAAAAACGCCGTCCTATCCCCGCCAGCGATTCCTGTGGACGTTTGTTAGAAAATACATTTTGTTCCATCTCGCTTCTTCGCGTCCGCTCGCTCACACGGTCACACACCGGCACAGTGGAGGCCGGGTTAGTCGCGCTCGAAACTGCTCGAACGATGACAGATTTGACAGCTGTCAAAAATAATAACAAGGACAGCTGTCAAACGAGCTGTCACCGGAACTGTCACTTCTTTTTCTTCCTCTTTTTCCATCAAATTTTCGTGAGAAGCACGTTCGCGATTTCAGCGCACACGATTTTACCGAAAAAATGGGTTTCGCCAACTTGTGGTACTCGCATCCGCGTAAATACGGACAGGGCTCGCGTTTCTGGTGAGTGTGCAAGTGAAATACCGGGCGGAACGCGTTCCGACGGGTGGAATATCGCGCCCCGATGGTTGGCACGTGTACCGCCGCCTCGCCATGTTGGGCGTTCTCGGTGCGGGCAGGCCGTTCACGGACGGAAATGTGTTTTCTAATGGCTTTCTCTGCCGTTTGCTTCTTCCAGCCGTGCCTGCTCCAACAACCACGGAATGATCCGTAAGTACGGGCTGAACATTTGCCGACAGTGCTTCCGCGAGTACGCTAAGGATATCGGCTTCAGGAAGGTGAGTGTGTGTGTGTGTGCATGGCTGGCGGTCTTGTATACGTTAGTCGCAAACGTATCGGTGTATGGGTGTTGTGTTTTTGTTGATCAGTGGTTCTTAACACGGGAATGGAAATCTCGCTAAAAAAACACTACCACTTCCGTTTCCGTCGTTCTCAGGCGAAAATAAACTCTCCACTTGCTAAATGTAAACACGCTCTAACTCTACTTTTCGTTCGCTCTACTTTCAGCTGGATTAAACACGAGAACGCGTTCTCTGCGTTTCCTTGCGTCCGGCTTCAAGATCGATTTGCAACTTGCTGCTGCCTGTGAGATGCTTGGAAATGGAATCGGCAAATAAATAATGTAAAATCCAACCCACACGCCTGGAGTTCTTCATCCGCAAATGTACCGAAACGAAAGCGAACGCTTCGCCGCCGGCCACCCTTCCGGTGGAGTCTTCTCTCGTACAGGATAGCAGCAGCACCATTCGGTGCTCGAGTCATTTCGCGCCGTGACACAATTACGCTATTTATTGAGATTGATTTTGTCGGCAGTCGTAAACAGTCGAAGGCATTTTTTCCCCGTGACAGAGCTACAAGGAGAGAGCGCTAATTATAGGTCGCTGCATGGAAGCAATGCACATGTTGTAGCAGCTGATCGCAACGACACGGCCGTTTTCGTCCGGTTCACTTTTCTAGGCCGTGTTTATTTACTTTAGATGCTCTCGAAACAATAAATCGATGCGAACGCGCACGCACGTTGGTTCGGTTGGGTCAATAATTGGCGCGGTACAGTTCGATCCCACCGCCACCGACAGGGTGGCGTCAGTGCGAGCGTGTCAACATTTATTTGTACTGCTCGTCGCCGTAGACGCCACTCGCTGGCAACGGTTCAATAAGCAAATGGGTAATTTAAAGGCTTCCCATCGGGCAGATGCTCGAGAAGAAGCGTGAAACAAATTACAAGTCACCTTTTGTGTACTTGATGTCTGGGACTACGTGCAACAATAGCAACAATAGGTGCTGAAGAATGTTTTGTTTTCGTTCGTAAACGGTAAATGTTCTTCCATTGTGGTTTATGGAGGAAGCCCAAATTTCGTTTAGTTTTTATGCATATGATCCTAGATGGTTGGTCTCTTCAATCATGCCATCTAGGTCATCTTTACATCGCTGCTCCCTTTTGCTAGCATAACCTGTAGGGCATGTAAAAAAGGAACCATGATCTGCCTGAGATGTTCGGATACAATTGGGCTATGGAACAACGATAACGGGTTCATGTCTCTCCAGGAAGTCGTTCGACACAAGGCGCAGAGAAGCAAGACGAGCAATATAACCAGGATCAAACCGAACGTAATTTGGCAAAAAATCGAGTGCAAATGAGGATCAAGCCACTTGAGCACAGTGACCAAATTGGCCAGCAATGGTTCCCAATGCAGAAGAAGTATGTTTTGTCTGTCGTTTTTATACTTCGTTCGAAACACCGTTACACTTTTTATAAGCCCAACATTTCTCCTGGACATTAATTAAAACGGATTTTTCGTTCTAAACAGCCCCATCTATTTCCAGCCGTTCTGTACGAACACAGACACCCAAACCGGCCAACACACAGCGTGACCTCCAATGCATTAGCGTCTGAAAAAATGGCTATGATGCAATATCACCCGCTGGCATGCCTAACATTGCACATGACTTTCAATGTCTGTTGGCCGCGTGCCAAACCCCCGGCTTATTCGGCTAGTTCGGCGAGCACCATCTGTGCACACCCGGCGTTCGGGTTCGCGATCGTTGCACTTGTTTTGCCCCGTGCGCAGGCAGCTTCCTGGGTGGCTCAGGTTCAATTTCACCCGCAGCTGATCGATCAGTCGATCCGAGTCTGACTTACGATCCACCAGCATGCTGCACTATCAGCGAAAGCGCGCGCGTAAAGTAACCTCTACCGTGACCAGGCGAAGGTGTAAACAGTGGAAGGTAATAGATTGGCCCAACCAACCGGCGCGGGCGATAAATCTTGAACGGAGTGTTAAAAAACCCCATTTTCAAAACGTTCGTTCCGAACGTCCCGCGGTGTGGTTAAATAAATAGATGGAGGCGACGAGCACGCGGTGGGACAGCGGTCGTCCAGCAGGCAACCCTGCTGGGAAGTGATACCAGAAGACATATTTAATTGCTCCACCGAAACACACAAACCTCGTTCGGGATGGTGAACAAAGAGAGCGCGAAAGTATCGCGTAAGAATGTGCCTTGGCGGGGAAGAAGTCAGCTGATGATAGACAGTGGACAGTGTCGGTTCTGGGTGTAGCGTAATCGAAAGTGCTACCGCGAGGGATGCCAATTGTTACGAAATCGTACGTTGTGTTGTTGTATTTGAGTCAAGAATCGTACGATATCGTATTGACCGTGGTTAGAAGAGCTGATGTGCAGTATATTTGTATCACGAAGCAACCACAATGAGTTATTCTACGTACTCATTTGCCTGCTAATTATCAACTTTGAGAGTTTACATTGTTCCGTCGTGTATACCGAGTACCAGTTATATACGTATTCGGGAGAGATAAAGTCCACAAGGTGTGGTGATGTTGTGAGCAAAGATTCTACAGACAAAAGCTTATTGAAATAGATAAGTTTGGCTTTCTCCAGGGATTTTCAATTCATGTTTTATGTTGAAAGCTTTTCAAATGCTCCACTATGAGAAAATCTAGCAACATATTTCAAAAACTGCGATTACATATGATTAAGGCTTAACTCGGTTAGTTGAGTAGATTATGTAGAATATGTGGAATCAGAGTTTGAGGCCTTTCCTAATAACTTTTCTATATTTTCAAAAGCCAATCGTATAGTCGCATCAAATTCTGATGTCTAATATTTTAATTATGACATTAAATTCTCACAACCGCGTTCGATCGATCGATAGTCTCCTTACAGAATCGATTTCGAGCAGTTCGACAAACACTACTTTGTGCTGCCGATCCACAACAAGGACAAATGGTACCGTTCGTGCAACAAGCAGATCAACCAGGAGTGGAAGCGCATTCGAATCGCGAAACTGAAAACGCTCGAACGCAGCACTCAGATGCCGCCAAGCCTTACCATCGTCAGTGTCCAGAACGAGCGCGTGCAAGTTATTGCCCTGTGTTCTGTGTCGAAAATTCCATCCTGCGCCCGGCGCTGCCTGCTGGAGGTGATCGCCACGCAGGACTATCTCTACTACCTGAACATCGAGAACATCTTCGTGGCGCTGCGGGATCAGAACGTGTTCCGGGCCAAGTTCCGGTACAGCTTCACGCGCACCTCGGCGTACGGTGAGCTGCTGGAGCAGTACAACGAACGGAAGGGTGTGTCCAAGTTTATTCTCTCAACCGAACCGCAACAGTGGGTGGTGAAGCAGTACGAGTCGTCCGAAGAGGAGCTGTACGCACAGCGACAGAATTGCTACTATTATTACTACTACAACGAAGAGGAGGACGACGATACGTACCAGGATTATTACAGCTGCAAGAAGCGGGTCGCGTACGATGTATGTGGTAGAGATAGTTTCAAGTCACAAAAGGGGGTTTAATCTAACTATATCTCCCCTTATAGGGACCTCCACCGCCGACCTCGAATGAACCTTACCTGGTGCTACCGATCCACCGGCACCCGGAGCTCAAAGAACAGTGCGTCCGGTTGATAAACTCCGAGTGGCCCCGCTCTAGGATGGCCCGGTTCTGGAGCTTCGAGACGTCAACCGACACGCTGCCGATTACGTTCGTGCTGACGCAAGTTATCGATGAGTTCGTAACAGTGCTCGGGCACGCCAAAGTGTCACCGGTTCCGGCGGATCCCATCTCGGCGTACGTCGAGTCCGTCGTGGTGGACTATCGCTACCGAGGGCGCGGCATCGGCACGTACCTGATGGAGGAGATCGAGAAGTACTGCAAGGCGGTGATGAACACCAACCACATGTACATCGCGACCGACGGGCAGGAGGTGTTCTACGCCAAGCTCGGGTACATCTTCTGCAAGGCCATCAACATCTTCGGCACGCGGTCGACGCGGAACACGGTCAGCAAGAAGCGCTGGATGCGCAAGGTGCTGTCCGACTGGGAACCGTACCCGATGGGTTACGGCGACGATGTGCCGAACGATCTGGACAATGGGACCGCGGAGGTGGAAGTTGGCCCACCGCAGGAGAAGCTGTGCGTCGATCAGCTCATCTGGAACATCCGCAACATCGTGTACAACCAGACGGGCGTGACGTTCCGGAAGACTAAGGGCGACGAAATAGTGTACGATTTGCTGCTCAAAATGCATGCGATTTAAGTGAACAAATAAAGAAACGAAATGGTTGACCCAGTGTATGTCGGACGCCATTAGTGCGGCTGTTTTTCATATTTTTGAAGCTATGATATGTGGATGTACAACACAGTACGATTTCTGGAGGGAATACACCAATCCAAACCGAGAGAAGAACTCGTCGCTCACCTTCCATTCATGCTAACCAGTCTCTAGTAGATGAACTAGACGAGACGGAAGCATATACCACAGAAAAAGTGCTTTTAGACATCTTGGGTTAGTGCCAGGAACTCGTCTTGAGAACATCAAGATACCAGCAGTTGAATGCACTGCAAAAGAGTTTGAAGTCAAACTATTGTCGAAGCTTGTATCGGAAAGAGGAAAGTTTAGTCATTGGATCAAAGATTTGGAAAATCCAATATAGGATATTTTGATAATTTCATTAGGATTTCATTGAAAGCGCTGCGCAGCGTTTGTTTGCTTTGCTTTGTTTGGCACCGTCAGGCCGAGCAGGGCCAGGTTCTTAATCCAACCGCTCACCATTTTCGCCCGGCTGTCAAACGGGCGGAATTTCAAATAATCATCCGCACCTCATGCGTGAACGGGTGTCGGGAGGGGAAGCGAATGCAGGGGCAAAAAAAAGAAACGGAAAGCGGTTGGATTAAAAGTTTTTAAGCAAAAATTTTTCCTTCCTGACGGAGCAGTGTGGCGTCGGAGGATTTCGCTGTAAAAAAAGGCGATTTTAGGTGGAATTTCCTGCACCAATCGGTGGTGGCTCGTGCCGGGGTATCGTGTTACGTGTTTTGAGCCGTTGCATACCGCAATCGTGCGCTGCAGTTGCAGTTCCAGTACGACCCTTCCAGAAGAGTGGCACAGTAGGGCCAGCACCAGCACCAGCAATGTTTGGCAACGAAAGGTTGAACGGTGCGGGCAGTGTGACGAAATGCCACAAGGATCCGAGCGACGAGCACCAGGACACGGCCTCCGGCCCATCTCTGCCCACCGCCACCACCCTCCCCCCCGACTCCAGACCGTCGTTCGCGTCCGTCTTCACGATCGAGAGCATCCTCGGGCTCTCGAACCCGGACACGATCGCACACAAAGCGGCGACCCTGAACGAGAAGCTGCTGTCGCCCGTCCCCCAGCGCCTGGACAGTGCGGTCTACGAGCTGGAGCACACGAAACAGAGCCTCTCGAACTACTTCCGCTGTGCTGGGGCCGGCACGCTGCACCTGCCAGGGTCGTCCGAGACGGGCATGCTGCCGTCCAACATTCTTGGAAGTGAGTACGGACGCGATGCGGGATAACTACGGTCGATGGCCGTAAATAACCGTCATTACGAGGGATTTGTTCTACATTATGTTCTTTCGTTCGGCATTCCCACTCTCCCACCCAGTAGCATATCCGTCGTCCTGCCACAGCTATCTGCAGCCGGATCTGTTCGCGGCCCACCTGCACCAGCAGGTCGGGCTGGTGGCGTGCAACGGCAACTTCCGGCCCCGCTACCCGTTCCTGAATGCGGACTCGCACATCAAGCGGAAGCGCCGGCACCGGACGATCTTCACCGAGGAGCAGCTCGAGCAGCTGGAGGCGACGTTCGACAAGACCCACTACCCGGACGTGCTGCTGCGCGAGAAGCTGGCCATCAAGGTGGACCTGAAGGAGGAACGCGTCGAGGTACGAGCTCATTATTTTGTCGTTTGTCTTTTGTTCGGCACCGCCTTTTCCGGCATTGTACTCATTAAACGGTTTTCGGGGAAGTGGGATCGTGTCCCGAGCCTTCCGTACTCTGTTCCCGCCGATTCAATCAAAGCACTTGTTGATTTTGTCCGTCTTCGATAATAAAATCGACAAATTGAGTTACGACCGAAGTTGTAATTTCCGTTGCTCCCTGTCCCCGAACCGTGGCACTCTTGCGGAGCAGGGTATTACCGGAAACCGGCCGATGAGTTTCTCCCGGAAGCTAGAACTGCTGACACAGCGCACCCTCTCTTTCTCTTCCGTCCTGCCCGCCGGCACAGGTCTGGTTCAAGAATCGGCGCGCCAAGTGGCGAAAGCAGAAGCGCGAGGAGCAGGAACAGTTCTCCAGCTACGAAATCAATAACAAAATTAGGAAACTCATCAACATCCCGGTGTCGGCGCAGGAGAAGCTCCGCCAGCTGCAGACCGGCATCTTCGGCAAGGACAAACTGCTGCCGAAATGCGACGAGCTGAGCAACAACAGCCACAGTGACGACGCGTCCGACGTGGAGGTGGTATGATAAATTGGAGACCACGCCACAAAACCCGGAACGGAACGGCTGCTGCAGGGTGCTTACGGTAAGGGGCTGATAGGTTTGAAGTAGAGTAACGATTTTAACCGCGTACGTACTGCTAAGCAATTGGAGGCTAGATTTAAACGCTATCGCTAAACACAGACACGCTCCTGTACATTACATGCATCGATGTTGGATGTCTTGCTTGTTTCTGCTTGCATCGGATGGAGGTAGTGAGTTGAGCTGCGGGCTGGTGTTCGGTGTCGTCGTTTTTGCTCTATTCCTAGTACTTAAGTGGGCCGCAATTTTGTAAGTGAATCAGGCAATACGGTTACTTTCTAGCGTAGTGAAGTTCCCAGATTCGAAGGCTAGGAAAGCGGAAATCCAATATTCAAACAGGCAGGGTGGGATGTAAATTATTTGAAAATTATTTATTCACACGCTCGCCCCAAAGTGGTGACCACGTGCCAAGCTAAACCATGCGGCACGCTTCCGACAGGTTCGAATATCAGATTGAACGTCCACAGTGCTGGAAACAGCTCATCGCGAAACGAAATATCAACCAATAGGCACGTGTTTACGCCACCGGGCACGTTCCAGCGTTTAACCGTAAACTAATCAAACAAACCAATTAGCTAATGGGGAGCATAACCCCGTCCCGTTCCAAAGGCGCGCGCGCACGCACACCCACGTTTGACACGTTTTGTTCTCCCCTCCCCGAAACGATTGAATAATGAGCGCAGGTGCATATAAATCAGACAGCGCGACCCGCTCGAAGGACTCGTTTCCGTGCAATATTTTTTCACCCCCTGTCGGGGGGAACACAGTGTCCTGAGAGCAAAACAAAACGAAAACGTGGTGATGAGCAATAAATCACCATTCTCTCCGGTGGTTGATCACTATGATAAGTATTTAAGTACGAGCGGTTTTCCCACACGATAAACAAACAATAATCAGCACTAAAGGCAACTGCGCCAAAATGGCCCGGCAAAGAAATAACTTACCAAGGCAAGCTCGTAATTCCTCAAGCTCCATAATGACATGACACATCCCAGCGGGAAACATTGCTAATGCACTGGCGAACAAAGCGTTAACTTGGCGTTGGTGTTTACTTCGAGGCGTGTATTCGATTAATCTACCCTAAAGTATGCAATCTGTATAACAAACGCTTTAATAACTCTTAACCCTACCCAGAATGATGATCTCTTTAAGCGAATTTGCACTACAAAAGTGTGCAAAGCGTTAGTAAAGCGTTCCTGCACTGAAGATTGCATATCTTATGGGGCAAATTGACCAAATCTAGCCGAAAGTATGCAATAAACACCTTGTTAACGCTCTATTTGCACGGTTGTAGCGAAATTTGCCGTTTGGAAAAGTGACAGATAAGGTGGGTTCACACGAGTCGAGCTTTTGATGACGAACTTCATGCACACTATTACTGGATAACCTTTTTTGCTTGAAACAGACTCGGCGAACATAGCTCGACTCACTAATACATTGACAAAAAAGGTTCGCAGATCGTACAAATTCAAGCAGAGTTCGACTCGTGTGAACCCACCTATAGAATCACATCTGTAGGAGATGAGATAATGATGTTTTCATCCAACAAAGGTAGCCTCTACCATGTAACTCACATCCCGGAACATCTCGCCAATCGCTATTGTTTCGGTTGGATCTTGTGCAAAATATTTAATAAGAGATTAGTCATGACAGCAAACAGCATCGTGTAGTCACGCCGTAAGGGCACAAGCAATGTAAAAAAAAACAAGTCAAAGCATACTATGCTAACGAACGTTTGCACGCACTTCAAAACTCTCTATTGTATCATATCCTTTCCCCGTCAAACCCCTTAGCTTCATCTAGTATGTACGTGTATGTATGTATGACTGTGTGGGTGTGTGTGTGTGCGTGGGTGTGTGCGTGTGGGCTGGTGGACATTTCTGTGAGTGTAGTGTGTTTCGTTGTAACGTTTTGCGGTCATCTTGACGAGCAAAATGGCGTGTCTAATACCCTTTACAGTAATAATAATAACAATATCCGAAAGCAAATTATCTTCGTATTGTGACTCTGCAAACTGTGCAAAACCCTAATAAACCAGTCCGATATAGTAGTATAACCGTCAGCTTGGTAGCCTGTTTTCTTTCTTCCATTGTGTTTTGGTTGCTCATCACCGTGCTGATCCCTTTTTTATTGGGCTAATATATTGGGCTTTGGGGCGAAAGGAAGAAAAAATAACAATCCCGGAAGAGGACCGGGAACCGACGAAACAACAACAACAAAAAAACTCATCAAACAAACAATCAGCAACAGATGATCGGGATTGGGACGCGGGTACGGGCGCCTGCCTCAACTCCCCTCCCACTCATCCGTCCCGTTCGGGCCCATTATCATGACGACAGCGACCCGTCAAGAACGTCTCACCGGGTTTCGATAAATGTTTAATGCGCCCAGCGTTTCGCTTGGGATTTGGTGAGGGAGAGAGGCCCGTAAGCGTGCGATTTTTGCGTTGCCTTTCGTTCTGTGACTGATTTCCTAGTGTGCTTCGCCACGGTTTTCCCTCCCCACCCACGATATCCTCGGCCACGCCACCCTTTTGGGGACCGACGAACCAATTCTCGGAAGGATGCGAGTTCCGGAGAAAATTGACGGCCGATCGGAGATTTCCTTTACGATGGCATTTAATTTGATCTCTTGCCGTCCTCTGTCCGGCCGGTCCGTTGTCGTCAGTCCGACGTGATTCGGTTTCCGTTTGAAGCGACTACCCACACCCCTTTAGCGGCGGCGAAATTATTGATTCACTTGCAACGGTTGGCGGCGACTGGCACACCCGGGGGGGACCCAGTGCCGATAATGAAATATCGAGCGTCTCGGCCGCCATCGCCACCCTGAAGGCCGTTCTTTCCGAATTAAATTATCCCAGATGGCGGGCGATTTTCATCATCGTCCGATATAATCGTGTGCGGAGCAGTTAAGCACAAATCAGTTCGCCGGAAATCGATTCGCAGCGGCCTGTGGCAACCTCTCCATCACACACTTCCTCGGCGATCGTTCCGCCGATCGACGACAGCGTGCGTCCATCGTCGATCAAGTAGATTCGGAACGATGATTGAACGTCGATAAATATGTTTGGCACTGTCGGCGGATTTGCCCAGATATGAGCTAACGCCCGAAAAAAACACATCACCCATACACACACGCATGGGGCACTGGATACGAAAAAAACACCGGGGCTAACCGGAGCGATGCGTCGGTTTCGGGGTGTGTTGTTTTTCTTTGCCATCCATTAAACTTCATCAAACAATCTTCCGCCGCGATCGAACGTCTCGAAGACACCGCCCCGGTTCGGTAGCCGGGGTTGGACGCGGGGCAACGAGGCAGAGTGGTTAGTCAGGAACGGCCAACAGGAACTTGGCCCCTATTGACACGCCACCAGGGTTGATCCGAAATGCCATGATAACTCTTTTCACAGAACCCTTCGATGTTCGAGCAATTGGGGGACAGTATCGCTTATCTTGCATCGAAGTCGTAACGATTAATCACTTGAAATTCTGAAAGAAACCTTTGAAGATATCAGATACTTGTAGTGTATAACGGTTAGAATTAAGGTAGTATTAGGGTACCCTTAGAAATAAGCCGTTAGATGTATTAGTAACTAGTGTTAGGATAGTATTAGTACTTAGTGTTAGGATAGGATTCGTCGCCAAATTGTGGTGTAGACATTTATGACCGTTCTTATTGAGAGTTCAGACCAGACTGCTTCATTTGACAATTCTTCTTATCACTAATACTATCCTAACACTAAGTACTAATACTATCCTAACACTAGTTATTAATACATCTAACGGCTTATTTCTAAGGGTACCCTAATACTACCTTAATTCTAACCGTTATACGCTACAATACTTAGCTCATTCATATGACTTCCAATTTTGCTGTCAAATGAAATAGCGATTTTTCATCTTTTCGAATACATTCAGCAAACTTTACCTCCATTTTAAGTTTTCAAATGGTTTTTTACATCAATGCACTGCTCATCTGGAACATCCTGGAACATACTGACAAGGAAATTCCAGTAGACCTGAACGTTCCAACAAGGGCAAATGTTCATTAAATTAAGAAGATCTTCAATCTCAGCTAAGCATTAGTAATTATGCTTGAGAAAACTAGCTTTCACGGGTTATCACATTGCTCCATTCCGTGGAAATGAGCCCAGAATACGAACACGGACTCTCAAATGCCCAGAGAGAGTGTTGGCTCGTGTCACGTCTCACTTAGTCGCAATACTAGCCGAGATAGCCATTCGAGAATCAAAGAAAGCAAGCCTTCAAAGTGTAGCGCATTATAAATCTTCACTCTCTCCCGCACGCTCCGGAGCACCAACTTCCAAAAAGGCAGAACTTCTCCAACAATGTCTGGCACTAATATCCCGACAGCCTTGCTCCGTTTGACACCTGCACAAACAAAGTGCGCTACTTCACATTCTTTTCTCCTAGTGCACACGCCGGTGCGTTGGGCTGAGCTGTCAAAAACACTCACACAAACACAGCACCAGCGTGTGTGCGTGTGCTGCCGGAGCTTTGATCATCTTATAAAACGGGATGTTACGGTACGCCTCCGCGTTCGGGCTGCAAACGATTAAAAACCATCCCGTCCAGTCGTCACGAGACGAAGCATCAAAGCAACCGGCCCATTACGTACATGGGTGCTCTTGCGTTGCGGGAACACTCCGTAGGTCGTAGTAATCCAAGCAGGCGAGAGTCTAAAATCGAAACAATTTCTCGGAACTGCAAGAACAACCGGTTGACGGTGGATTTCATTCAAGGGTTCACCCGGGCCCATTGTGTGTTAGGTTAGAAACACGGTGCGATGCGATCAGGTGCCACAACTCCTCCGACACCGGCCCGTGGTCAACACGTTCCAGGACTAACCTTGATCGTTTACTTAGCTCCATTTGAAGTTTGTATTTTACCAATCCCGCCTGCTCCTCGCGTCCATCTTCCAGCCAATGGAAGCCAAAAAACGCTATTGACACAATCCATCGGCCGACAACCGAGAACCGGCCGTGTTCCTATATTGTCCAGCGAGCGACTTTGCTATCTCGCCCAACCGCACTACCCAGCACACTCAACT
This sequence comes from Anopheles dirus, assembly GCA_000349145.1. NCBI lineage: Eukaryota > Metazoa > Arthropoda > Insecta > Diptera > Culicidae > Anopheles > Anopheles dirus. The sequence goes on from KB672979.1 coordinate 9,829,728, forward strand.
CGGAAAGGTGCGTTAAAAGCCAGAACGAGCCGATTGGCGCGCGGCGGAGAGAAGAATGGCCTAAAAATAAATGGGCCGATCTATTTGCCGGCGGCAAACAAACAAACCCGCATAGTCCGAAGTTGGGCGGGGGCGAACGGGTTAGGTTCTCGGTCAAATATTACCTCATATTTGGACACGTTGGCCGCACACTGTGCGCCCGGCGGGTGGATGGTGCCTGTGGTGAATGAAGACGCTCACGAAAAAAGGAACGCAACAGCAAAAAAAAAAAAAACTTGAAAAATCCTCGTCGCCACGGGTTGGGGTGGTCCGTATCGTATCGTCGACTCGCGTTACCGAGTGTGTGGCCACGACGTCACCGCCACCGCCGCGCGCGAAACACGCTGCGAACGCAATTTTCTCCCGCACGTGCAAGGCCTACTCCGTTCGCGCGATGTGATACCGGGAGAGGGCGCAAGTTTTCTTTGGTAAAAGTTTCTCAACAAGGGTTGTGGTTTCTGTCCAAGTTTTCTTTTCATTTCGCCCTGTTCCGTGTGCCGCTCGGCTCGAGTTCCCCCGCCCGGTCGGCGGAGATGTTTTCGTCTTTGAGTTTTCGTTTTTTATTGCCTACTTTGGAGCGGGTGAGCAACAACAGGAAAAAAAATCACTCTGTCGAACACACGCACAAACGTCGTGCAGTACAAGGACGGGCAGCGATCCCGGCGCTCTGGGGATTGGGTGCGAGGGCAAGGAAAATAAACTCGGGACGAGTTTGTGCGAAAATTAGAAAACTCGAAATAACTCCACCGCTCTCTCCGGGTCCTGCGGGATACCGGGCCTGTGCTGAGGGTGCGCGCTGCCCGTAAGGCCCATTTATAATTTCGAAATTTGTGCGTTTGCGGCTGTTATGTCTCGTTCGATACGCGAGCGTGCGATAGGGCAAACGAAAGTAATATTCGCTCGGGTACGTTCTCCATCGGGGAAGCCCCCGTGGGCTCGTGATGATGGAGATGATGATGGCGATGGCCACCCGAGGCCACCCGATAGTCGGTATCTTGCTTGTCGACTTTCTTCCCAACGCATGCCCGATGCGTGCCGCGCCAGCTCTTTTTTGCTGTTGCTTCCGGACACACACACGCGCGCGCGCCATCGGAGCGACTGTTACCAATTTCCTGTGCCCATTGTGCGCGATTCGCGAACCGTGAACAAGCATCCCTGCCGAGGCGACAAACCGTCAAACAGCGTGTGACTTTGGCCGTGGCAGCTTTCCTGCTAACAGCCACATTACTGGGCCGCCGGTCCGTAATCCGCTAACGAGCACCCCGCCCGCTCCCACCACCCACGGGCACTGGGAAAGTGTCAAGCCGATGATGGTGCCGGCCGCGTTGATCGCCACTTCTCACTCGCACGGCGCACACGGCGGCGGGTTTCAGCAGAACAAAGCGTTTCAATCGCGCCCGCAAGAGCCGAAACCGTGCTTCGGTCCACTCGGTGTTCCCATCTGGTCCGATGCGTCCTGTCTCATATTAACAGCAGCAACAACAACAGCAAAACACGCAAAAAAGAAGAGCAGCATCAGTGTGATTTCGCGCTTTTTTTCCTTCCTTTCTTCCTGCTCCACATTGATAGTTACAGCCAGAGTATGTTATGCCCGAGCGGCTCGGACAGCTGTGGCGGATGGGCTGGAATGGGGCGCTTTTGAGATGGGTATCCTTCGTGTTCGGGTGTCGTGGCTGGCCGCGTGAGTTACTCGTGCCGGCCCTACCGGAACTCTAGGGATGGACGATTGTTGTGTTGCGGGTACGCGCCGTTTTTGGGTAATTTGATCGGCGGCAGGTTTTTAGTGTTTCAATTGGAATCCGAGACCGGGCGGGCTAATTAGAAACCGGGGCTCCGTAGGGAATTGAATTAAACACTGGTTCTGGCTAACGGGTGCCGCTTTCAGCTTTGAGTGGGTGATGTTGTGCGCGACTTTCAAAGAATTATTATTTCCGATGCAAAGTAGGCTTAGGAAGGACATGATTCGATGAAAGCTTGACGCCAAGTTTGCCATTAGAAGTGGGATACCTGATAAAAACATTAATAAAGCATTGGTGTACTGAATGTTGCATACTTTCTGGCGCAAATTTGATATATTAGCCCGAAAGTATGCAATTTGCACGAACGGAACGCTTCATAAGCATGGTAGTAACTAGTCTATACTAATATTGATACAGCTGAGCATTTATTTGGTATTAAACAAGCATTTTGTTGTGTCTATTACGCGCTTTCTGATGGATTGGGCTTGCTCTACAAATGTCTTGATACTTTCCCGCTGGCCAGCTAATTTCGCGAACGAAACATGGTAATTTAAGCCTATAAATCGAAAATAAGCCACAATTTGCGCTCTACACAAACGCTAAATCAACGATTTATTAAAAGACTTCAAACACATTATCCACTGGAATGATTGTAGAGCGTTTTAGCCTCATTATTTGTCTCGTGTGTTGCATACTTGTGGAGGGACATTGTTATCGGCCAGAAGGTTTACAAGAAGTGTATTAATCGGAGATTTGGACCAATTATTTCAAGAAAAGAATAGATCTTTCTGATGGACAAGTTAAGTTAACATTAGGTAAACTCTACACTCTAATAAAACATTATGTTTCTGTCAGGAATTCTAAAACATATTGGCCCTTATCTATTTAAATCGGAAAATATCGCTCACGCTCTCAACCCCATCGCAGTCGGGAGCTCTCCGAACACCAGCTGGCAGCGCAGACACACGAAGAAAACGCACGACCATCCCCCGGCCACCAGGAAAGCGACTAAATGTGGACTACAGTGTCTACAACTAAACCCGTGCCGGACACTTCCCAGCCGCAATTGGCAACACGTTCGTGCGAAAGAGTGCGAAAGAGAGGGCAGCCGAGAGGTCCGGCCGCGTGGTGCTCCCATTATGCGTAATTGATAAATGTGATGAGTAAGTGTTTACAGACCCCGCGGGCCGCCCGGGTGTCCACGGCACCGAGTGACCGAGCCGAAAAGTGCTGGTGGCCGGAAAGCGCACATTACGCGCGCAACGCGATTAATTACCGACCCTGTGCCTGTCACCTCTCCCACCCGGTGTCTTCCGGCGGCGGCGGCACCCGAAGCACCCGAAGACACACTCGCGGGAACCTCCCTATCTTCAGGGTCGATCGTGCCGGGTTGTTTACAAGCGGACCAAAGTGCAAACAGAGCGGGAGCAGCATCTCGCGCGGATCTCAAAACGCCGTCGTGCCGTTTCCGTGAGTGGCGTTTGGACCACGACGACGACGACGACGACGACCGCCGCCGCTAGGACTCGTGTGGCGTGCGGCCGACGAATGGTCTGCTTCCACAGTCTCGCCGCAGCCACCGAACAAGGAGGACGTCACGCGCAGCAGCCAGCGCCATCGCGCGTGTACACGGACTTTCGGTCGTCTCGCGTCGACGTCGTGACTCGTGTCAGCGGACCGTTGGGAAGTCGCACAACACTTGGCTCCCGGATGTGAAGGAGCGTCGAGCGTAGGAGAACAATACGTGATGTGAAGGAGGAGCCAAAACGAAGGAAAAAACACGCGCAAGACGGAGCATCACAGTCGGCCGTGAACAAAGGAAACAAAAAGGCGATCTGCTGCTTACGGAAGAGGGTCCTTCTTCACACCCACACACAGGCGCTGGGTGCGATGCCTCGGGGGTAAGGTGTCGTTGAGCGATGATGGCCCCATCTCGTCGCCCAGAACCTCTGTTCACAGCCTCCGATGAGTTACGCGTGCCGCGTTTACGGCAGGACGACCGCCGTCAGGACGTCATCTTCATCATCGACGGAAGGTTGAACCCGCGCGGTAATGGTGAGCCCTGATTCGACCGGAGCGGGTTTTATTGGGTAAAGTTGTCCACGCGCTTTGGGTTACTAGTGTCAAGTGAAAGTGAAATGGCCGCGGAACGTGCAACATGTGTGAATATTAGAATTATGATAATTACACCGTGAGAAGAAGGGAGAAGAGTGTCCCCACACTTGGGTGAGTTTCTGTTCCGTGTGTGTGTGTGTGTGTGCGATTTGAAGTAGAATGTAGTGCAAACTCTCAACATGCCGTTCTTGCAGTCTTAGTTTCTTCGCCAGTGATTTCTGCTCGGGCGGCATCTGCAATCTCGTTACCGGAAGTGCGGTGCCTACTGATTGTTAGGCTGATTTATTGCCCAACCCCACACGCTACAAACGACCCGCCACTCGAGCCTGCGTGTGTGTGTGTGTGTGAGTGTGACCTCAAATAAAAGTGGACGGTAAATCCTTCTTCTCACCACCCCATAACCATAAAGACGGCTTAAAGGTGAGTAAATCCCACCGCCAGAGATCCTGATCCCGTCTGTGTTGGTGTGAGTGTGTGTTAGAGGTGACAGTAACGATTTCCTGCGCAATTTAACCTCATTCCGGCATTCCGGTTACGGTTTGGCGAACACTCCCCGTAGCCATTTGCCGCCGGACGAAGACGGTGTTCAGCGAGGTGAGAGAAACCTGTTGGGTCTTACGTTGGGTGGGTGTGTGTGTGTGTGTGCGGGGCGCCCCAACCATCATTAACCTTTTGAGTAGCCGTATTGTCGCCCGCCCAACCAAGGGCATGTTTGTTTGGGGTTGCTCCAGGACCTGAAGCGGTCCCTTTTTACGAGCGGAATAGTTTGCTAAACAAATTTGAACATTATCGAGAACATCGGGTGATTCCCAGCCATCGCACTCACGGAGGGGGATGTCTGTCGTATTTTTCTACCCGTCGGAGAGCCGGAGTGTTTTGCCTATTTTGGGAAGGCAGTGGGTTCGGTGCCACTCGAGACGGCGATCTCCCGGTGGACGTCTCTGCTCCGGCTTTTGTGGACGATTGTTTGCCGTAAAGTTCAATATTGAGTGCCTGTGTATCCACACGCCTGTGGGCTTGGCGGGGATCGTGCAGGGGTTGGCAACTATCTGGAGCGCTGCGCTCAATCATAATTCGGGGAAAAATTCGAGGTGGACCATATGGCCGGGATGAAAGTTTCAGAAACAGGTTCAGTAAAGAGGACAGGAAAGTACATTTTGTCGCCATTTAAGACTCTTATGTAGTCCTTCATGGAAAGATACTTTCCAGCAAAAAATACTTGATAAACTGGCAAATAAAACGGTTAGCACATTTCATACTTTTTGACTAAATTTTGCCATATCAACCCGAAATTGGGTAATGTTTATCTAGTTTTAATAACGCTCTCCGGTCGGATGGGCTCTCTCCATCGTGTGGAATGCAGATTCATACATAATTGAACTTCGATCTCGTTGAAATAGAACTGAAAATTCGGAACAGTGACAACTATAATCTTTGGAAATTTCGTGGAACACTGAATAAACAATATGATTACCTTGTTTGATTGGTTTTCCAATAGGATACGACCAATTCTTAGAACACTAGTTAGAAGACTAGAACCATATACTATATTTGATTTCCGTGTGACTTTGGATATTAAACAGTTTTACATATTTTCACTCATTGAAACTGTGATGTTGATCCAGTATCAAAAGTTGATGTATATTGCTTTAAATATAAATCCCAATATTTTACTAAAACTTACATAAGTTCCTTGTAATCTTGTAAATTTTCTCTTATACATTGGCTGATTGGGTTACGATTACAAAGACTAATTTTATTCCCCAAGCGTTTGTGTTTAATCCCACTTAGTTCACGATCATTTAACTGGGTCTAACTTAAACAATGTTCAAGAAAAAATACATAAAAAACCAAAAATCCCCAACTTTTGGTGCATAATATTTCATTGTATTGGGTGGTCTGGTTATGTACCATAAATCAACAGTTCTTTAGCACATTAAAACGTTTTGCGATTTTAACAAGAACATTTTAGAACATTATATGCAAGTTTGACTACTCTAGAGTACGGAAGACCAGGATTTGGTTACATTTGGCTGAGAATAGTAATTTTAATTGCCCAAAATTGGTATAATACACCTTCCATTACAAATCAGAGTCAACAATATGGCGCGGTTGAGACCAAACTAGATCAGACGAAATCTCGAAATCGACGAAGTATTTCCGAGCACTGTGATAGTTGTACAGAGCAAGCTCATCAACTAACCCACTTATCTGACGCTGCCACCGTTTCCAATCCCTGAACTCAAAAAAAAAAACAAGTGGGACGAACCTCTGAGGAGCAGACCAAGAAACAATTCAGTTAAAGTTCAACTCCCCCGGTACCGCCCACCACTGGCGGAGGCGTTGGCGTCCGCCCGGTCCCAGACGTTCCCGGGGCTTTGTTTATTGCCGGATTCCTGGACCCCGGGGGCCGGACACAGTGGAAATGTGGGCTGGCCACGCACCGTACCCGGAAAACGTACTGGAATTCCGTATTCCGATGGTTCCTGCTTTGCATTTTCAATTCCACCCCGTGGTCCACGTTGGACCGAGCGAGTGCGAGTCGTCCTAGGTCGCCGTCGTAGGTCGCCGTCGTTAGCCGTCGATCGAAGACAAATGAGCGGTGGGTGGAGTTGGGGCGCGCGCGCAGGGAGTGGGAATAATGAGACGAAGTCGACCGATCGTCCGTTTTCCCATCGATATCCATCAATCATCGTCATTCGGGCTTTTCGGGAGGCTTTTGTTTGGGTTTGGTTCGCGCATTCCCGCCCGACCCATCTCCCTCCCCCCCCCTCGTTCCCCCCGGACAGGCCACCACGGTGACGTCAGGGCGATTTGTCTTCGGCCGCCCACCGCCCGGTACGTGCCTTCTTCCCCCAGCCAAGGACTCCTTTTCTATTCCATTAGATCGCATAAATTTTCATCCAAATGACAGCGCTCCATGACCGGCTCCGATGTATCAGTGCTCGCTGCACGAGCCCCCCACCCTCTCCCTTCTTCTCCATCTTCCTCTCCATCCTCGAAAAGGGGGGCCATATGGTGTGACGCGTGAGTAGTTGCGAGCGCGCAAGCCGGTGCCTTTGATAAGGACATGAAAGTGCGAAACCAAACCTCAACCGGTGCTCGGGCGCGCTGCGGGTGTCGTCGTCCCAGTGGCAACAGTGTCGTCGTCCCTTGTTGCCACCGGGGCGCTGAAGCTTCCCCGTGGCTGGCGCCTTGACTGCTGCTAACTTCCACGATATGATACGGGGCGGACCACCCCCTGGCGGTCGGTTTTGCCGGCACGATATTGAACTGCTTGCGAACTTTTCGCCCACTCCCCCTCTATCGATACCCCTTTCACCAGGATGGGGTGGAATTCTTAAACTTTGTGCTTCCCAGGGCGCACGCTGGGAAAGATTTTTCCCGCTGGCCCTGGTTTATGAGGCGAGCGAGCGAACCGGAATCACAAACGCTGCCCGGCGCTTAACTTCTGCACGAGTTGATTGAACCGAAACCGGGCCGAAAATCGACAGTGGGCGCGGGCGCGAGCCCAAAACGCCCTTGCCAAACAAAAATAACAAATTGTGTTACATATGACCTGTCTAGAAAATTGCCTCCGAAACGGAATTGAATTCGATTTCGCAAAAGCGATATTGTCCCCGGGATGGGGTGGTGGTGGTGTGGGTGTTCGGCCAGTTCGCTAGATTGACAGGCCAAACTATGAGCAAACACACACACACATACACACAGCCACACGTGCTCGACGGACACAGCTCGGGAGGGAACGCGAAGGACACACTTTTACAAATTGCTAGCAACAGGAGTTTCCTGCCGCGGGGCACCGGAACCGGCGCCCGGTTCCACCCGGGTGGGGGTGGCAGCAACTAATGAATTGATTCATCTAACACTGGGGTGTGTGGGGAGGGGAGTAAATTTGATCTTGTGTGGGCTGGCTTTTTTATTTCCCTATTTCGCCGGACGTTTTTGTCATCCTTTATTTTTGTACGCTTTCCATAACGTTTTATCGGTGTGTTTCTCGGGGTTGTCGAAAAGCTTTCCGTGTTTTTTTTTGCTCTTTTTTGTTTTCGCGTCCCAGCGTCCCAGCACTCTGCCCTGTCGATCGAGCTCGATATTAATCGTTCGCTGTTGGGTAGGTTTATGATGTATCTTTATTTTTGTTTTTTTTTTGTTTCGTATATTACAGTCCGTTTCGTAATGGAGGATATGATAGTTTATGCGATGGGAAAGAGTGTGAATTGTTTTGTTTTTGCCTTCATTTTGAAAAGGAAACTTAAGCACCGAAGTATGTTCAAGATAGCAGAATTTTTAGCATGACTTGATCGCATTAAAACTCGTTCTAATACATATAGAGCCAATCAATGTTTCACGTTTCTCTCCTGTTATGCATTCTTTATCTCCATAGATACCATATGCATTGGAGTGTTATTTGGCTCCCTTAGGAGGTTCTTTTAAAGGTGTTTTTGCGAAGGAGGAGTGGTAAAGAGAACTCATAAGGGCATTTGTAAGAGCAAAGCGCCTAAATGTATGCAAACCCGAGGTACAGGTTGTCCTAGACGAGCTTAAGCTTATAACGTACTCGAAGAGCTTTGGGTTTCGGTAACCGAAAGTAGCCAAAAATGGGTAGGAGATTAGGATTAACAAATTTCTTCTTCTCAAAATTGTCTCCAAGCGTACTCAAGACGTACTTAAAAGGTGTGAGCTATAAAAAGTGAAGTGGTCCTTAACAATATTAAATCATCAAACAATATTCTTCTCCCGACAAATGTAACGATTTATAGTGCTTTTAATTGATGGCTCTTTCGCAGAGTTGTCCACAAACCTATAAAACTCAAGTACCACAATAAATAATCCAACCGATGCGTGCGAAATAGCGAACAGCGGCTCCGACTGATCCAAACGCCTACCGAACGGTGTCAAGTGACAGCACCTCGAACGCCCGTTGATGGTTCCTTGACGGATGGCCTCGGCATCGAGTCGTTTGTCACCGTTTGCCGCCCTCTTGTTAGCAACACAGATCGTGGACATCAATGTTATGTAAATTGGAAAAACAAACAAACAAAAAACACACATCGATCATCAATCTGTATCAGTGTAACAAGACATTCTCGGTCGGGCTTAAACAAGAAAAAATTAAATCGAGCCCAATTATGTAAGGCGCGCATAATATGCTCTGACTGCTTTTTTTTTGGTTCGTTCTTGTAATGGAGTCCGGTGAGCATTGTGTGCTTTCCCAAATGCCCCAACGGAGCCGGAAATGTGCTGCATCACTGAAACTCTCGATGCTGGGTGAACTGATGGACGAACACGAATGTCATTTCCAACAGTGAATCGTGAAGATGTGGTTTACAGTTTTCTCCCGGATATGAATATTTGAATGTGTTTTTTTATGTTGAAATAGCTCCAAAAGCTTCTCGTTCGCAATAAAAAAATATACTCTCGATCATGCAGAGTAATATGCGACAAAATGAAGTTTGCAATAAAAGGGAAGAATATAAACATGGCTCCGTAATTGAACGCCCTTGTCCCGGTCCTTGTTTGTTTCTGGATGTCAGTTTTGGCTGCGCAAACATAAACGTACACGTTTCGATATGATTAAGAGGATGAGACTCACCGAGACCTTTGTGGGTTATGACTTTATCGTGTTTGGGAGAGCGATAATATTGCGTTGTGTATGTACAATCATGAGTATAATTATTCATTACATCCTCATCATCAAAGTTACTACTTTCAGTATATGAATTGAAGTGATTAATACTAGACGCATTAGTAGTGAAAACGCATTAACAACTAACGAGAACTACCGAACAAATAATCTACGAAAAATCCACAAAAAGATCGGCTTGCTAAGAGATTTATCATCCTAACAGTTTATAGAAAAAACAATCCATCCTTTCGCTGTTTTTCGAAACCGACTGTAGCGTCCCATTTGGGCTGCCAATTTCAATTCACCCCGGCCCGGCTCGAGCCCGAACGATGATTAAAGTTGTCGGGAGTCCACTATCTCCAGTTTATTACCGAGGACGTACGGCAGTTACGAGGATTGTTCGACTTTATTTTTTTACCGCCCCATCTCGCCCTCCCAAAACGACTCCCTCGTGGTTTTCAGGACGCACGATTCACAGTCTCAAAATGAGACCAACGAGTCTCCGTCACCACCCCACCCCTATCCGATCCGATGGCGGTTGGAAAAATATGCCACCGAGCAAAGGCAGCGGCAGCTGATTTTTTTCACTGCAATGCTGATGAGCATAACGATAACAATACTAACGAGAACCGCAGCACGCAATACCGGAAGCCGGCCCAGCAGCAGCTGCAGCAGCAGCAGAAGAGAAAAAAATCGGGTTCTGTTTTACAAGCAATTTGTTGCGCTCCTTCTGGTTGCGGCCCATCCAAATTGTCCGAGCGGTTGGCGCGCCTTCCCTTTTACATCTCCTCGGATCAGCACCCGTCTCCCAAATTAGTGTTAAACTTTTAATGGCAAATGACAATCTTCCACCGACGCGCTTTGCTCCTTTTGGGATTCGCCCCGTTCGGGACGGTTTGCGCTGGGGGCGTCTGTTTTTGCGTGCTCTGTTTATTAGGACATAATCGCAGATAGTTTTATGTCAGGCCGGGACGGCTACCGCGGGTATCTGGGTGTGGGAGGCGTGGGAGCCGGGTGAACCATTTAATGACTCTCTTTTCCGTTTAATCAACAACATGTCGAGGCGGACGGCGCGGCGGACAAACATTTTTATCGCTTTCTTTTCTTTTCTCACTTCCGTGTCGTTTCAGCAGGCGCACTCGAACGGCGGGCCCACCTCCCCTGCACAATGGAGCTGGCGGCGACGGTTGCGGCGGCCCTGCTCGAGGGCGAAAACAAATCCGCCACCGGAACCAGCTGCTGCCCTTCCGGCACAAACGGAAGCTGGAGTGCGACCGCCTCGGTCACCGAGCTGGAGCTGGTCGCGTGGCGCGAAGGATCCGCGCCCAGCCTGTCGACGGTGGCCGGCGCGCTCGCGGAAGTGAATGGCACCGAAGAAAGCATGTACGTATCGGTAGCCCTCCAGAACAAGCATAAAACTCTCATTTCCGGTCCGTTTTTTCCGTTAAATTGTGTGTGTGTTTGTGTGTGTGTATGTGTGTGGCCGATGCATTTTCTTCGCAAAGTAGTTTTGGGTGATAATTTCCCGGGAACGGACACGGTGGACAACTTTCGCAGACCTTATCCGTGTGCCACTGTTTGCATCGACTGCGAGGACGGGGATTAGATTAGCACAATTCCACCTACGTACGGTCCCCTTCCGGGGATTGTGCATTGCGGCCCCAACGGCTGCATGCAGTTAGCAATGCATGCGAAGGACGAGACGAGCTGGAAGCTCGGACCGAGCTGAAAGCGACGGTTTTGTAAAGCGATACAACAAACGATGCAAGCAGCTAAATTGTAGGACTTCCTGCACTCCAACCCTCCCCGGGGCGGGGCCCCGGTTGAATATGTGAAACAAATGTGCAAATAACTGGAAGCTCATCCTCGAGCGGCGTACGAACGTGGATGGCACAAGTTTAAACACTTTTTTTGCCCCTTTTCGTCACAACCTTCTACGCTCGGCATCCTCTGAAAACGGGACCCCGGATGTCCCGGAGTACGGCTTTTATTCCGACACACATACACACAAAAACAAAAACATGTGCAGCGGCAGCAGCCGGGGCTTAAGCGGGTTGCCCTCGACCTAGCCCAAGCATCCTTCGTTGGCGTTAGAATGCTCCGAAGCGTCCGAAAGACGTCCTCCTTTGTAATACTGTACCGTGCCGGCAACGGCGACACAAAAGCCCCACCCTGTGTGCGGAGTACGCACAGTACGCAGCCAGTGCGGAACAGTGCGCTACCAGGCGTCTCCATCGCAACTGGCTGCATTGTTCTGCCTCGTTCGCGGCCGGTGCAAGCAAGCGCCCAGTTTTCGACATCCAAGCCTGGTAGTGTGTGTATGAGTGTGTATGTGTGTGTGTGTTATTCATGTTCCCGTGGAGCCCAAATGCAGAACAATTCCGATATGGTGTATTGTGAGCTGGCGAAGTCATACAGCGAAGAAGAAAAAACAACTAGACACCACCACCATCAGCGACTCCGAGTGTCTTGGGTTCGATTCGCGCTACGCTGAGATCAAAACGCGGGGGAGGGCGCGAGCTGCGAAATAGCTGCGAATGAGAATTTCTTGTATGCATGCGGGAACGTGTGACGATCTGAAGTGCGCACGGTATGCAAGCGACGCCGACGATGAAGACTATCGCACTCGAGATGCCGTCCACCTGCCGGCCATACCACCCCGGTAATGCAAAATACAGTTCCGGATCGCAAGCAGCGCGCTGCCCGCCTCACCCGTCCCTTTCCAATTCCATTTTTCGGGCTTCGCTCTCGCAACGCATTCAAAGTCAGCAACGGAACGAGGGAACGCCACGAAAGCCGGAGATACTTTGAATTGTAGCAACCCGTGTGGGTGCCCGGACTCTGTGTGTGTGTGTGTGTGTGTGTGTTGCACTGCAAACTATTTCATTTGCGATTACCCATTTGTGAAATGATGATACTTAAACGGCTCGCCAGGGAGATAGATACGGAGAACTCGCACTCTCCGCTCCGGAGCATGAAATAATTGGTCAGTTGAAGTGCGCTGAGTTGTGAGCGCATATCACGGCACTGCGAGGGAGGGAGTGGGTGGCGATCCCCCTTCCCCCCACGGTTGAGTGGGATAGATTGTGGTTTTTACTCCAATTTCGGCAACGATACACTCGTAAGTGGAAATACGGAATTTATTCAATTAAACGCAACCGCCTCCCCCTTCTGCTACCGTGTCCGCTGCTCACCTCTCCCACCACCCCCTCGTCGCGAAGCTCGTCCGGCACCCGACACAATTAATGTAGCGTAATTAATCGTACCAACATACGAACAGCTTTATCCGCTTTTGCGCCCATACTAGACACCCCTCCGCTTATCGAGTGCGCTCTCGCCCGTCCGTGTAAATTTCCCGGAACGCCCGGTCGTTGGCTCGCATCGCATCGCATCGCAAATGGGAAAATCTGCGCCGAATGTTTGCACACGGTGCCCCGTGAAGAGGTTTCGCCCACGTGCTTTGCCGGCCCGGGTTCCGTTTCGCCCACGTCGTTGCCAACGACCGGAGGGGAGTTGGGCGAAACTAATCCAATCAGCTTTTTATTCTGCCTCGCGCTACCATTGTTTTCCTTCCACGGGGAAACGCTTACAAGCGCCTGGCTCATTGTACTCGGCCTGCTGATCGGGCTGGCTAGATTTACACGCGCTTTTGCATACATTTAGGCGCACGCAAATCGAATGTTTGCTTGCGGTGTGTTTATTTTTTCTCCTCTTTGTTCCGCGATTGCACGAAGAAGAAGCCGTAAAAAGGACGTCGGTTTCGATCAAACGTGCCAGCGTGGGAAAGGGGTTTCCGTTCCCGCTGGTTTGGCGGTTGGAATCCACTTCACTGCTAGCTGGTAACTGGAAACTCCGTTTCGAATTCTCAAGGGCTGCCCGAGTGTGTGTTTGTCAGGTTCGCAAGAGTGTATCGGCCACATCATAGGGAAAGTTTTCGATTGGTTCGTGCCCGTGTGCCGGAAACTGGAGCTAGGTAATATGATGAAAGGTAGTTCCCTGCGCTCCTGTGATGCCCACACATTGAATATGATGTTTAGGGCACACAAACACACACACACACCCACCCACACACCTTCATGCTCGTTTTCCCCGGGGTGGTATTTTCGGAGGCGTTTTGCCCAACCGCCGGTGCCTGATTGATTTTTGACGAGTCACGACGCGACCACCGCACCCCGGTTTCGTGGTCGTGCTTTGAACCGTAAACGTGCAAACCCTCAAAACTGTGGGAAAACGTGATAAGGACTTCCGAGCGCGCGCGGTTTTCCGGCTGCGACTGCCGCTGCGACCACTTCGGGGGAGGAAATTTGGTTTCACTTTTCTGCCGCTTTCTTCACTTCCGGTGGGGCGTTTGCTGCAGGGGAGTTTTGCTTTTGTACCCGCTCTGGTCCGGGAGGATATTTTTAGGCATAAGTGGTGTGCTCCTCGAGTTCGTGGCATCGGACCCGCCACATGCCGGTCGAGCATGTCCATTTTGTTTTTCCAAGAACGGCTCTCGGACCACGCCGGTCGAATGGCGATGGCATTTTGACAATGCGATGGTTCCGGTGCCGCCATTGTTGAGGGTTGCTTCCTGTTAAGAATGGAAAGCGGGGCTTTTATCGTGAACACGTCTGTTGACACTCACAATTGTGCGTTGATTGAGGAATAAATCGTGAATAATGCGTTCGTTACGCGTTATTGCATACTTTCGGGCTGAATCAACAAATTTGCGCCATAAAGTATTCAGCCCTAACTACGCCAACGCCTTATCAGTGATTTACGAATGTTTTATAAGTACCAATCTGATAAAAATGGACAAAAAACACGTCGTTGATGGCTATAAGTATATTTTTTATATTTTAACCCTCCCTGCAAGTCAAAGCTTCGAATTTTGAACTTCGTACCCATTAATTCTATCAACAAACAGGAAATGAAAACCCATAAATGTCATTCCATTCAAAGCAAAGAAGATGAACGTGACGAAATTATCCAAAATAGAAATCCCAACACGATCGATGTAACACACGCAAATCATTCCCGCTAACCGGACTGTCATCCAAACCGTCGTCAAAAGTAACGTAAAGCATCGCCACGGATCGAAAAAGGTGCGCCTCCAAAAGGACACAAGGGCGCGCGCGTAAGATGGATGCAAGTGGCAGAGATTTCATTGCGTCCGCACAATAATCTGACCCAACCGAGAGGCTGCGTGGTTGTACCTGTGGGACGCATGACGGCAAGAAACCAAAGAAACACATGCTGTCCCAGCGGTGGGCCGGCCTTTTTGAATCGCTCCGGCTTTATTTAGACTTCGCGTGGACAGCCCATTTAAGGTTGGAGGACAACGACAAACAAAAAGCAAAAAAGGCCGCATAACATCCTGTTGATCCATTCAATTGAAATTTAATGAATACATTTTGCAAACATTTGCTCCGTTGCGAGCGGATTCCGGACGGGCCAGCGGTTGGCTTTCTGGCGAGATCCATTGCTGCCATTCCGCTAACGCTTTTCCACCTTCTCTCTCTCTCCCTCTCGCATCCCATACAGACAAACAATGGACTTCTTCTCGATACTGCCGATGTGGCGGCTGGTCGTCTGGAACGTGCTGTTCGCGGGCATCGTCATTACGGCCACCGTCGGTAATCTGATCGTGGTGTGGATCGTCCTCTCGCACAAGCGGATGCGCACGGTGACCAACTACTTTCTCGGTAGGTAACTCGAGCCCGGCCTCGGCTCGCTCGGCCGCAAACAGCAAACAGCTCCGGCCGGGCGGAAGCTTTTAATTTGCATTTTTCCTCGCTGACACCTGGCCGCGCGCGCGCGTGTGTGTGTGGGTCACTTCCCGTTTTATTTCGCTGCAGTTAATTTATCGATAGCGGACGCGATGGTTTCGACGCTGAACGTCACCTTCAACTACACCTACATGCTGTACCTGGACTGGCCGTTCGGGACGACGTACTGCAAAATATCACAGTTCGTTGCCATTCTCAGTATCTGCGCTTCCGTGTTCACGCTGATGGCCATCGCGATAGATAGGTACGTACCGGTGATGTATCTGCGCTTATTATTAAGCACTGCGTTCCGTTGCCGTGGACGCACTGGTGCAAAAATTCATTTTTATACTCCACGCGGCCACCGCAACCGCCAGCGTGTCGCTCACCGGAGCTGGGCTCGTGTCGGATGGCCCGGAAGGGACAAATGGTTAGCGCCAGACGGGGCGAAACCCTCCCCAGACCCTTTCGCGTTTTATTTAATTTTTTGCAAAAACAAACCAATTCCATCATTCCGCGCCCCGGACCCGGGACCAGGACGACGTTTCGCTTGACTTCATCATTTTATCTTCATTACTCTTCCACATTCCGTTCTCGTGCACGGGCCGCCGACGGAGACTCCACGTGTCCGCCAGGATCCGAATGTCGCCCGCCCGCAGGGGATTGGGTGGGGTCCTTGTCCGCCCCGCCGGAGTGCCGTGGCTCGTTCGTCAGCCATCCGTGACGCGAGCCGTATGTTTGCGAAACGAGAAAACAAACGATTACCCTCACCCCGATGCCCGTTTCTCGTGCCGGCTCGTTTTCGGATGCGATTGTTTGGGGGTGGTGGCAGGTGGCAGGGGGCAGACGGGTAGGGCTGGTGGCAACCGGAAAGGACGTTCAGAAGAGCGGACGGTAGCATAATAGGCAGCCAGCAGGACACGCCGACGACGAGAGCACAACAGAACGGGCACGGCACGATGACGACTGTATTTATCCGGCGCTGAAAAATCCACTCCCAAGGAGGCGGTTTGGTGGGTTGCGGAGCGTCCCGGTTGCCCGTGCGCTCCTTGCCCGCACACTTAAGTGCTTAAAGTCGAGCTTTAAAAGCGATTTTGCATACGCGACGTAAAAGCTATTCCGCTTCGCTTCGCCACGTCAACTCACTCATTCATGCATTTCGCTCAACGCTCAACGAGCCGAGGGACCGGGCGCTGGGAAACGGTGGCGAAATGACGGGCAAAAGTACGAATTTCGAACTACCGAATTATGATAATTTGTGTTTGTTATAATTAATAGTATTCATTGATTATACAACAGAAGAAAAAAAAAAACACTTGCACACAATCCACCTAGCCTACAAGACATTCATCATCAAAGTTGCAATACCGATATGAAGCATTTTTTGTCACGTTTAGTGTACCCTAGCCATTCGGAGCATATACTTTCGATTTTTGGTCGCTTTATTGTATTTCACAGAGAAACCTTAAGAGTATTTTTGAAAAAGAAACCTTACTCGGCTTTAGTAAAAATACTATTAATAGATATAAATTTATCAACATGCTTTGCAACATCTTTTCTGTAAAGATATATAACTGAGACTGCGAGCTTTTTCGACGACAAAAATGGTGGATGTTCGAAAAAAAAGTCCTTATATTGTAGATGGAGGCGCCTGGTGTCTCAAAATAATATTCAAAAGAGGTTCTTTTTTTGGTATTTTTATTGATGTATTTCTCATTAAGCGTGACATTTTGAGGTGAAATAACCTAACATTAACTACAAATCGTTCACATCGAGTTAATTACAAATGTGAGCTCAGTAGCGCCCTCTATACGAGAATTTAAATTCAAATAAGAAATTCTATATGAGAATTTATTTAAAAATATTTATATGACCGCAGCTTGCTCGAAAGTTCCCCACATCCGGGCCAGGACAGAACGGAAGTACCATCACGACGTCGACGACGACGACGACGATGACAGCGACGCGTAGCAGGCCCGGAAGGATTTACTTCTTTTTTCGCTCCGCACGCCATTTTCCCCCCCGGGGCAGTTGGTTTCACGTTTCAGGGTCAGCGATAAACATTTGTGCCTCGCTCGTTCCGTACGTTTAGCGGCATGCTTAGCCTCCCTCTCTCACACACACACACACACACACACACACACACACATCATGCCGTAAACGGGAGGGCAATCGGTGAATGTGAGCTTAGCGATTGTTAGGGTGTGCTTAGCACTTATTTCGGCGTATTTTGTGCGCGATCTATTGTTTCGCATATTTCATGCGAATGTTACACGCGGCGGAACTTTCCTTTCGGGGCAGACGCCAGCAGCTGGCGACGCAGGGCAGGGTGGTGATTAGATTTACCGTTTTGAGCGTTATTTGATGTGCGCGGGACGGGACGTGCCGCTGTGGGGCGCGCACAGCTGTCGAGTATGTCGGTGTGTGTTTGTACACATAAAACTGTGTGACAAAGTAGCACCTTGCTGTTTTAATCACCGAAGAGGTGCCACATAATAATGTTTTTTTCGCCCTCCACCCCCAGCACCACCGTATGTACGTACATCATCGCCTGGCTTAACTTATTAAATTATGTTTGCGAACACACACACACACACAAGCACGCACACGTGGGGACATATAAAAACGGATCCTATTTTCGTGGCTTTTATGTTGCGTCGTCGAGGCGCAAACAATCGCATTAGACGATTACAGTGCGAGAGCTTGGGCGATAGGCGATGTGTTTGTTATCTAGCTTCCAGCAACGAGTTGAAGTACATCTGCCTCCTATGGCTCGCTCGTCGGGCGTGCCAAAGTCGACGCACGAGACGTGATTAATTTTCACCCGGCGTGGCATGAAATGGGAAAATCCAAAGTCCAAAACCGCTCCCGGCTCCCGTTGGAAAAGACCTCAAAATGTGTCTGTAGACGTTCACAAAGGCTTTGATGAACTTCCAGACCCAATGTGGCGAACTTCAAGGCACATGTTCATTAAAAACCCCTTTCCTGTGCAAGGAAGGTGTTAAGTTTAGTTGGAGGTGATAGTTTTTAGGTGTCCGGGTGACTTGAGAGTGCGGGCAACCCGGAAAAGCTAAACCCGTCGCGTCGAATGTCACGGCTCTTCGTGTTCTAGTTGCGGATATAATGGCAGCCAACACTGCGCTTCGTCCGAAACTTTGCGATGAGTATAGACCAAAAAGTTGCGATCCAGTTTCGAGACGTTGAGGACATTGGTGTTACGTGCCCATACGATGATTTTCGACAGCAAAATGAAGTTGGTCATCCGGTGGAATTAGTTCCAGCGAATGTACAACATTTCAAGATCCAGCAGAAGAATGCTCGACATGCCATAGGAATAGCTATAGTATATAAATTGGTCTGTTGACGGTAAAATGAGTATCAACTCGATGAGTAGTTCGATATCCTCACTATAGTACACCGAATCAGACTAATCATTTGGGTTGACCATGTCATGAAAATAACACCAGACAACCCAGCTGAAGCATGCCTAGTAAGTAAGTATAAACCGCGTTTCCTTCACTTGCTAACGTTCGATGCATTGCTTCCTTTCGAACAAAATAGCAGTAAGAGCTCTAGTTTGTTGTATTGCTTTATAGTGCGAGAATAGAAGACGGTTTGCAACGTTTCATACAAACTTAACGTGAACGAACTTCATACGAACTTCAACGTCCTACAGGTGGGACAAACGCTCGCGTGAGTGATCCACGAAGCACTCATGAGTGCCGCCGAGCTATTCGCGAGATCTGGAAACGCACCTTATTGTGAATTATGTTTCATTAGATTTGATGGATGAAATTCCTTTCTACAGTACATATCACACGATAAGAAGTGTAGAAGCTAAAGTGATATTAAACAGAACAATAGAGCGTGAAGCTGGAAAGCTGTCAGCAAGCGTCGGTAAGAATCTAAACGCTACCGAGAAACTGTCAACAAACAATTTCAATAATAACTAATGGAAGAAAGTTCCAAAATGATCCCGCTGGTCCCGATATCATGAAACTACGCGATATTAATGCGACAAGCGTTCGTTCCATCCGTACAGAGCGTTAGTGCTATGGCGGTTCCCATGGTTTCGGGGATATTTGTCGCTCCGGTTTTATACGCCACGGCTGCCAAGGAATGCGAGCCTGCAATCTCGTACTAATATTTCATTTTACACATTTCTCGGATTCCAGTTTTCACACCGTGACAACAATAGTAGAGCTATGTTTCGGGGAAAGGCGAATGAATTGATTATGCCAGTCAGACAGCCTACTCATCTCAGCTGTTTATAGCACCAAAAAGCGCGACCATCTCTAATTTTACATCCAGCGCGATGACTCACTCATGAATTGATGCATGAGGGAGATATCTCGCGAGCGCTGTGGCGTTGTGTTCCCCAAAAACCGGATCAGTGTGGCACGAACCTACACCAACAACAGCACCGTTCCGCTTCTCCACTGTTATCCACAATTCTTCTTCAAATGTTTGCCCGAACGGCTCTCCTCACGACGCATTTATCCAAACTTCCCCTCGTCATTATGTCATAATGTTGCAAAACGTCCTTATCCTCCCACCAGCGCACGAATAAATGCATGCACGAAAATACACACCCACACACGCGCACACAGACAGTATGCAAACTATTCCTTAATTGACCATTAACCTAAGCCGGCGGAGCGTTTTCGCGCGGACCAAAAAATACCCCTGGAGCACCACATCCTTACGCACCTCCCATTCGATGAACCCGCTTCATAAATCTTGTCTTTATCGCTCGCCTTAACGCGACACGGGGGGAGGTGGGGGGTGGTTTGTAGCAAACATTAAAGGTTACCGGAGGGTGCTTCAAATAAATTATCAAGAGGCACCCGGTGAAGGTGCCCGCGTTTTTGTTTTTCGCTCTAGATTTTCTGCGAAACGAACACCGAAACCCGTCCGCGGCCAGGCGCCCCGGGGCGGACAAGGGAAACGATCAGCACCACCAGTTTATGCCTGTTCGTCCGAAAAACTATGCTGAAGTAATAAATTATTCAAAAGCGTTTCAAGTGCACCACCACCACCACCACCACCATCGAGGACGTGTCCACCGGCGGCGAACCCTTCGCTTCGCCTGCGCTGAACCGTTCGCAGCGGAACTGAACCAAACGAACGGTCCGGAGCTCGAGGCCCGTGAAGTGATGAATATTTAATTAGGACAATTAGATGAGACCGGCTCGCTTGCATCGCGCGCGATGCTTTTAGCCAGTGTGAGGATGCACAATTATTAGTTTCCCGAACGGGTGGATTCTTTTCGCTTCGCTCTCGGTGGATGATGTTCCTTTCGTTTTTTTTGTTCTCTTCTTGCGCTCGCACAAACCCTCGCAGCGCTGCTGCACTGCGAAGAAAGGCGCAGAAAGAGCAGCACGGATCGGGTTTCGGCCCCGAACCAAACGGCGAAGAAACCAATCTCCAATCGCCTCGGAAGCTGGCTTCGCCGTACTGCTGCCCGGGCTGGAGGCACTGCTCCAACGATGATTAAATCATTTGCGAAAACGGGCAACCGGGCAGCGTAATGCAATTGTACTAATTCGATACGGGACTTCGTTAGCCGAGTTTCGGAGCACCGTGTTGGGAGTATTTGTTTGCGTGTGTGTGTTTATTTGTGGTACCACTGCAGTCGAAGCCAATCCGCTGCAGACGGGGCTCGGTTTGCACACACGACCCACCGGTACTTGTTTGAAGTCAAACGCAGACTTACACGTCACTGCCTCTCGCTCCGCTCCACCAGGTACGTGGCCATCATGAACCCACTGAAGCCCCGCATGGGCAAGAAGGCAACGCTGTGCGTGGCGGCCGGCATTTGGATCGTCGGTACGATCATCTCCTGCCCGATGCTCCTGTTCTTCACGACCTACCCCATCAAGGACCACATCCTGTGCTACGCCGAATGGCCGGACGGTCCGTCGAACCATTCGCGCCACGAGTATGTGTAAGTAGTGCTCCCCCCCCCCCTTCCCGGACCTCGTCCTATGGGAGGAGACCAGCTCTTCTCAGCCGGCTAATTGAACTGGGTTTTTGTATTACGCCGCACGCGCGCGCGCTCGCCCAGGTACAACATCGTGTTCATGTTTCTAACCTACTTCCTGCCGATCGGCTCGATGACGTACACGTACGCCCGGGTCGGACTGGAGCTCTGGGGCTCAAAGAGCATCGGTGAATGCACGCAGCGGCAGCTGGACAACATCAAAAGCAAACGGCGGGTAAGTTCCTCGTGCGAGACGGCTGCCGATAGTGATGGGCAGCACGAAACTATAGAATAAGCATGCGATGAGCTATGTGCTATTTGGGGGATATTAATTGATTAGTCAGAGCAATTTAAGGTTTATAGAAATTTAAATTTTCTGCACATTTTAAAGAATTCTTCGCCATGACATTTAATAGTGAGACGAGTTGAGAAAGCCAATAAAACATAAATAACATCGCAGTGCATCGAGCATCACACACTAAATTGCATACATTTAGGCGCAGCTTTATCCGGGACACAGCCATACGCTCGACAATCCTTGTAGGATGGAATAAATAATTTTGTTTCAATTTCTTTCAGGGCTCTTGACTAAAATAAAAAAAAAATTAAGCTATTAAAATAAAGAACTAGAAGAAAAAAGTCGTCAGTGCTCCAAAAAGCTGGACTTTAGTAAACACATTACGTGTTCTCTTCGGAGTAAAGTAGTGGAGTAAACAAACTTGAGAAAAATTAAGGATAAAATTGAACTTATCTGATTTCAAAGACCATCTCTGATTTTGTCAGAAACGAGCATTTGTTGGTTTTCAGCCTTGAAATTTGAAACTCAAAGCTTCAATTGGGGATTATTCTGGAAACTGCTAACCATATCAGTAGCTCAAATTATGAAGAAAATTTAACTGTGATTGCAGCTCAACCAACCATCTAGAGTTCCCCATAGACCAGGAATATAGGTATTTCCATTCTTGGAATCGGTTCATGGTAGCGTCCAACGGGTTTAGTTCTTCGAACAAGAATCGACATGTGGTACGGTTCCGTACTGCCCATCACCAGTCGCCAGTCCAAAAAGACGAAGTTTTTCGACACATACACATACACAAACAAGCAAACACAAACACACACACACACACATCCCAGGCAAGACGACCGAGCGTGGACGAAACTTCGTATCTAATGATTGAACTTTCCATCAAAATGAGCTCTGTTACTGAATTGCACCGGGAGGGGTTGGGGTTAAATTACCCGCGAATGCAAAAGCACCGCCCGGAGTGGACGTGGGAGAGACAGGAGGAGGTAGGGCAATAAACTTTTCCCGGACTGGAATCCGATTTCTCACCGGGAAAATGGAATGTTGCGTCCACCACGCTCGCACTCTCTTTCTCTCTCGCTCGCCACGCCTGGGTACACTTTCCACGAAACACCGGGACACTCATTAGCTTCTGCGGGGAGGGGTCGTTCGGCGATGGAGGGGGAGCGAGTAACTAATGTCGTATTTTATTTCCATTTCCATGCGCCAACCTCGCCGGCTTCCCTCGCCGGTCGTACGCACAGGTCGTTAAGATGATGATGATTGTGGTGATAATCTTTGCCGTTTGCTGGCTTCCGTTTCAAATCTACTTCATCCTGACGTCGTACTACCCGGATCTGACGAAGAAACCGTACATCCAGGAGGTGTATCTCGCCATCTACTGGCTCGCGATGAGCAACTCGATGTACAATCCCATCATCTACTGCTGGATGAATCTACGGTACGAGAGCGGGACATCCCGGGATCCGCAGAACCCTGTTTTTCAATACTTTACTGGTTTTTCGTGTGTTTATTTTGTGTGTTTTGCTCTCTTTAAGGTTTCGCCGCGGGTTCCAGCAGTTCTTTCGCTGCTGCCCGTTCGTGCGCGTCACGCCGGACAGTGCGAGCAGCCACCGGCGCACCGGTACGTCCCGGTATTCGTGCTCCGGTTCGCCGGACCACTTGCGAATAGTAAGAAACGGTATTGCATTCGAGACATTTTTTCTCTTTCTCTCACACTCCCTCTCTCCCTCTGTACAACCCTTGCTCCGAATCGAGCAGTGCATCCAGAACCCTATCGCAGCTAACTCATCGCGTTATCCCGATATCTCCTGTCAATTCCACAGATACGGAGCGTTCGTTCCTGTACAATGGGTCCCAGTCGCCGACCGGGCAACGCAAATGGCAGACCGGTAAGCGAGACTAATCGATTTATTCGTGCGCTCGGAATCGAACCAACGAACACGACCGTTCTGTTCTCCTAATCTCCCACTCCGGCAGGACCCACGCGACGGGTGAACACGCTGACGGCGAGCCAGCTGAATCAAACCACCAGCCTGTGCTATACCGCCCAGGAGCTGCCGCACGCCGGCCGAACGCCGGCAAAGGATTAGCGGCTGGAGCTGCACGACCTGGCGCGCCGTGGACCGATGGCGCTGCGGCGTGGAAAACGATCGTGCCAATCGGTGGAGGAGCTGTAAGCCTGCGAGACGTCCTGCGGTGCCAGCACGTGGCAGGCGGTCTCTCTTAAGACCATCCAGATTAGAAGTGTGGTGTATTGGTGTGGCGCGTACTTAAGCGGCCCGCGAGATGGGAAATCTCGTAAATTAATTTCCTCCAAAGGGGCGCCCTCCTGGCTGGCTCATCTCGACGACCGGTGACACTAGCGACACGTGATTTTTGTGCGAAAGTGCTGCTGCGGACGCGCCACTCCAAGGTGTATGCGTAAACGCTGTTCCAAAACCGCCAACCGCAGCAAACCCAGCGATACGTCGCGTGCACACTGTTAAGCTGATTAACAGCCCGAGCAGCTTTATTTATAGCGAGGCGAACCCGTTGTTTGGGTCGGGTTATCTGGCGCTCCTGCCTCCGAAAAAAGGGATGCTGTTGTTTTGTTTTTCGTCCTCCTCTCCACCCTTTCCGGTGTGTTTCCCTCCCCACCCACCACTCTCTAACCGTTTATTCCTGGGAGCCGGCAAGATTAGTTACCGGATCGAATGGCTCCCGGTGTGGCGAACTGAAACGGCGAACCGTAAACCGTAAATCGAGAGCGATTTAATCGACGAAGATTTAGATTTGACTCCATTAATCACGATAAGTGCGAAACGGTGTCGAGCGCCGTCGACCGGTGTTGCCGGAAGGGCCCCGGCCGGGACGCCACCGACACCGGGGCTGTAAGCCGCAAACAATAGACAGCGAGTCAAAGGACCAATTTAATCGTTAAGCGTTACGAAGTAAGCCCCTTAGACGCAACGAACAACACGTGGAAAAACGTGAAAAAATAGTCAGGATAACTCCGCAAACAGCTCCGTACGCGGGAGCGGCCAACGGAAAGGCCTCCTCGTACTGTGTGTTAATTTTTGGATCAACTGCTGTGGTTTTTGTGCAGCAGGTTCGACGTGCGGCCAGTGTGTAGCCACGGTGGATGTGGCGCAAAACAACCTGGTGTAATAAATCTTATTCCTGGCCTCTCTCACTCTCTCTCTTTCTCTCTCTATACTTGAGTGCATGTTTCGGGGGGGAAAAAACTGGGGTGATGATATGCGGGACTAACTTGTGCGGCTCGTGTGGTACGTTCATGACGGCCCGATGTCTGGCCCTGACTTCTTCAAAATGAAGTTTTCTCCGACCGCAGCTATCCTTCCCATCGACACGCCAGCACGAGAAGGATTTAATTAATTCTTTTCTCTCGTCTCTGCAACGGGCTCGTCTCGTTTCGTGTTTATTGTAGCGATACCGCGTGGAATGGAAGTGTATGTACAGACGTCTATTTACAGCTCGGTCGTTTCCAGGTTCCGCGCGCACAGCGTCGACTCGTTGCCGACACGTTGCTTGATCTGGTAGTTGTTGGCGGCGTTGTTAGCCTCCGCCCCGGTGAGACTCCTCCGCGCCTCGTACTGCAGACAGTTGTCCATGAAGAAGCCGGAGCTGAGCGAACGCTCGTACTGCGCATCGATCGCATCCTTGCACTTGTCAAACTCGTCCTTCATCCAGTCGCCCTCCGGGCCGGTGCTGCTGATCCAGATCGGATTGCTGCCCTTCACGCTGTGCTTGTTCGTGTTCGGCACCGCACCGAGCACCTCCTGGTACATGCGACTAGGGCCCGATGTACCTGTCCAGAGCGAACGGGGAGCCGGTTTAGAGTTATATTCATGTGGCACGAAGTGATGCTCACTTGCGCTCCTTACCGTACGCCGCTATCTTGGCCGCTCGCAGACGCCTCCGGTAGGACAACCGCTGCGATATCGACAGACCGATCACGACGATCAACAGCGCACCGAGAATGATGTTGGTCACGAAAAGCCATATGATGTTCACGGACAACTCATCCATTTCCGCCGTCTGCACCAGCTCGGAGGCTTGTGTGTCTAGAACGTTGAACTCCTGAGAGGATGAATTGAGAACTAGTTTATTAAATTGTTCTTCACACCCTACGCAGTAACCCCAGAAAGTTACCTTGAACAGACGATCCAGCTTCTCGACGTGCTTGTCCAGCAACTGGAGCACTTGATGCACTTCCAGCACGGAGTTGTTCTTCTGATCGACCAGATGCATGAACATATCGCTCTTCGTCCGATCGACGGAACCGTCCGGGTTTTCATGCAGCCTAATATCGTCTATGTTCACGATGCACCCGCTTACGTTACTCAGAATCCTGGAGCGCAAAAACATTGAATTAGTGGTCTACCCGCTTCAATCACACTCTCTCTTCTTACTCTCGGAAACTGTGGATATTATGGTGAATCTCCGATGGCCGCTGGCGTAGAATAAACTTCACCCGCTGATCCTCCCGTATGAGGTAGATAAAGACGTGCGCACGATCGTGACACCCGTACGAATCGTTCGCCGTTACTGAGAAGTCGAAATAACCCCGCATCGACTTCTGGGGGAAAAAGTTCAACAGTATCTTGCCCGTTTCTGCGTCGACCAGGAATGGGTCACTTCGAAGGTCGTCCAATCCTTCGGCGAGCGTTTTCCGTACCTCGCCGTGACGATAGTAGCGGATCAGCCCGTTCAACCCATCGTCGTCATCAGTTGCCTAACGAATTGAGTGAGACAAAACAACACGTCACAACCATGACAAGCACTTTCCTCGTTGTGATAAACAAACCGTAAGCTGAAGAATGGTTGCACCAAACTGTGAGGACGTCGATATGCCTCCAGTAAATATCTTCGAATCGAACACAGGCGAGTTATCGTTGATGTCGTTGACGTAAACGGTGGCCTTCAGCAAATTACTAGTGTGTGCACCCACATCCACCGATAGGTTCGCGTTCATGGTGCAATCTTCCGATGCCTTTATGTGCAGCTTGTACAGCGATCGATGCTCTCGATCTAGTTCCTTCTCCACCTGAAATAATACGTAACGCGTTTTAATGTTTACTTCAACCACTTCCAATCAAGCGAGCCTCTTTACCGTCAGATCGTGTGTGACTGGATCCAATCCGAAGTGTCCAGCTTCATTACCCTGCACGATGTAGTAGCAAACGACACTCGCCACTGGTCCCTCCAGAGGATCCAAATAATCCTGGTCGACTGTATCCGGTAGTCGTACCCTTTCCACACCCGGTGGCGTGTGCTCCGTAAAGTTTAGACTTATTTCTTTGAGCAAAAACTGAGGTTGGTTGTCGTTAACGTCCCGCACATAGACGATCAAATCGACGCTACTACTCAGTGGCGTTGGAATACCCTGGTCGTACGCTTCGATTCGAAGATCGTAGATCATCTGTTGTTCTCGGTCAAGCGGTGAGGCAAGACTCAGCTCGCCAGTCTCTTTGTCGATGCCAAACTTGCGGTAGTTCCCAGAGGTGTCCATTTTAAGCCGATAGCGTACGATCGCGTTCTCACCGACATCTTCGTCATAAGCGTGCACTTGGAAGAATGGTTTCCCAATCGTTGTATTCTGTACAAGAAGCAAAAGGAATAATTTGAAGTTTAAGACAAACATTCATATCATACGACCAATGTGTACTAACCTCAAACACCTTCACGGTCGTATTACCACTCGGCACAACAAACACCGGAGCATGATCGTTGAAGTCTGTCACACAAATTTCGACCGTATCACGCACCGTATTCGGTACACTGCCAAGATCACTCACTATCAATTCCAGCGTATAGTTCCCATGCAGATTCTTCAACGGTCCTCGGGAATAAATTTCCGCATACTGAGCAGACACCTGCTGGATATAGAATATGCCCGAGGCGTCCGTGATGTCGAAGCTGAGCTGCCCGTTTCCATGCGAAGGATCGTCTGCATCGGTCGCCCGTAACTTCACGATCGGATCGTTTATGTTGTGATACTCGGTGATCATGTTGCAACCGGCAGGTTTCTGGACAACCGGCGCATTATCGTTATCATCCGTTACGTGTACACTTTTAATTAAAAACACAACAATTAATATTTGTATTGTAAGTCTAGAAAAAAAGACCAAGATAGTTTTACTTACAGTATATGTTTGAACGCATTCCGACTCTCTCCGTTTAGGTATCCATACGGATAGTTATCCCAAGCTTCAACAGCCATCATGTACTCGCCGGTATCTTCACGATCCAACGATCCGGCAACTCGCAATACACCTTTTTCTGGATCGATGCTAAACTTTTCCTGTGAATATATCGCAATAAATGTCAATAAAGCATTCCTAAGAACGCTACCAAATTACGCTTACTTTTGCACTGACACGATCCAAAATGTACGTTATGCGTCCGAAATCCCCCGAGTCCAGATCCTTCGCCTCAACGATCGCTATCTCCGTCCCGACGGTGGCATTTTCCGAGACATAGAAATCGTTCACATTGTCGACGAAATAAGGATTATTGTCATTCTCGTCCAGCACCTGCACAAACACCTCCACGAACGACGCCCTCGGTGGACTGCCCGTATCAGCGGCCCGCACCGAGAAGTTCAGCCACCCGTACTCTTCGTGATCGATCCGGTTGCGCACCACAATCTCACCCGTCTCATCGTCTACGTGCAGCAGCTCCAGCACGGCCTTCTCGCCCTCCAGACTGTACTTGATCGTTTTGTTTTGGTCCGCATCTTCGGCCACCACCGTGCACACCGTCACGCCGTATTGACTGTTCTCAGCGATCGAGTGTTTGTAGAACGGCTTACGGAACTTGGGGTTGTTATCGTTCTCGTCCAGCACGGTTATCTTCAGGACGGTGCTTGCCATCTGGTCGCCCCGTTCGGCCGCAACGTCCTCCACCACGCACGCGAGCTTTATTTCGGAAATTTTCTCACGATCCACCAGTTTCGCTATCTACCGGAAGAAAGATAAGAACCCTGAGAAACTATTCCAAAAGGGGAAGGTGTCATGATTGAAATTCGAACATACTTTCAACAAACCGTTGGTTTCGTTTAGCACGAAAGCCGCCACAAAGTCATAATCGTCCAGCTTCACCAATGCACCCTCCTCCGTTTTTCCTTCCGATAGGCTGCGATCGATGTAGTAGCGCAGCATCGCACCATCATCCGGATCTGTCGCCATCAGTCGGTACACCTCAGTGCCGACGGGTGTGTTCTCACGCACGGCCACCGCAGCCGGACCGACGAAGTACGGTGGTTTGTTGTTCACGTCGGTGACGGTAACGTTCACCAGACAGGATCCCTGCAGCTGCTGATCCCCATTTCCGCCGTCGGTAGCGATCACCTCCAGCACGTATGTCGAGCCAGAACCTAGCTCATCCGGGGCAAGTAGATTCGGGTCGAGCGAGGCGCCATGCGTGATCGAAATCTCACCCGTACTAGCCCCGATCACAAACCTTCCATCTGCGCCCTGCTGTATCCGATAAGTGACCAAATTGTTCGGGAACGACCCATCACCGTCCATCGCCGTCACCCGCAATACCGGCAACCCACTCGGTGTATCCTCCGGAATGACGATCATATACTGTGACTCGAGAAACACGGGCGCGTAATCGTTCACATCCTGCACGTACAACGTCAGCTCAACCTGAGACGCCAACGTTGGCTCACCTCTGTCGGTAGCCTCAACGGTGAGCGATATGGTCCGTGTGTCGGTACCATCACTCTCGAGCCTTTCAAAATCCACCGCCTCACGTATGGACAACCGGCCCGTCTTGCGATCCACATGGAAGTGCTCCGAGTGGTGTGTGTTTAGCAGCCGGTACTCGATCGCACTGTTCGGGGAGCTCTCCTGATCGTTGTCACGTGCCTCCACCACGATCGGTGACTCGAACTCAAACGCGTTCTCCTTCAGCCGTACCTCGTAGCGCTTCTGCACGAACACCGGCGCATTATCGTTCACGTCGAGCACGGTGAGCACGAGCGGCACCGTGTTCCGGTTACCACGCCCACCATTATCGCGCGCCTCCACCGAGAGATAGTGCTTTTGGACGATTTCCCGATCAAACACCGCCTCATCCGTGGACGTAATCGTAACGATGCCAGTGTTTGGATCAAGCAGTAGCAAGCTCGAGATGCTTCCGGTGAGGTTCGTGTATCGAATGCCCTCCGTTCCGAACACACCCGAGTCTCCGTCCGTCGCCTGGATCTGCGCCAACACCGTACCGGCCGTCGCGTTCTCCGGGACATCGATTTCGTAGATCGGTTGCGTAAACTCCGGAAAGTTATCGTTCTGATCCAACACCAGCACGCGCAGCTGTGCCGTACTGGTTCGACCGGCGGTCTCAACCTCACCGGCCACCACGGTGAGCGTTAGCTCTCGTACACGCTCGAAATCGAGCAGGGTTGGATCCTTCACCCGTAGTCCGAACGTAGCCTCATTGATCGCACGCTTCGGGATCACCTCGAAGATATCACTGGGCGGTTGCAGAAACAACCGAAACGTACCGTTCTTGCCCTGGTCGTAGTCGAACACTTCGTTGACGGTGCCATCGACGAACCGTGCCAGTGTGTTCTCTTGTGCGTTTTCACTGATCTCACATTCGTAGGCTTCACTCCGGAAGCGAGGTATCTCATCGTTAACGTCCGTCACTATCACCGTGATCTCCATCGTCGAGGAAGGGGCAGGCTTAATTGTGAGGAACAATTGAGACACGATAAGATATAGTCCTGACATCATTATCTAGCTCCAGACTCTTCTTACCTCCTGTTTGCTCTCTTCAGTAGCTATCACTTCCAATATAAAAGCGCCATTAATGGGATTTTTGGAGTCCTCACGATCGAGCTGCCGCTTGGTCCTGAGCGAACCTTTAATTCGGTCGATCTCAAACAGTTCGCTCGCGTTATTGGAGATGTCGTATAGAATCCGATTATTAATACCGCGATCTCCATCTACTGCTTTCACTGATGCAAGAATAGAGTATGTGAGACTGTTAAATTCTGTCAGGTAGATTTTCAAAGTCATGCTTACCTCGCATCACTTCCGAACCGACGGGTGCATCCTCGGATATTCGCACCACCGGTTGAGTCACGAGAAACTCCGGTGGTTGATCTTCCACATCTTGCACTCTCACCAATAAAGCGGCGGTTCCGGTGTTGATTCTCCCCTGCAAGGCAATAAACAAACGGTTCAATATCCTGGGCACTCATTCGCCCTAACCTAAACCACCGTACCTGTATTGCGCGATCAACGGCCAGCACGTTGATGTGGTAGAAATGTTGCCTTTCGTAATCCAACGCTCGTGTCAATCGCACCACACCCTTCCCATTAGTCGTCGATATCGAGAACATGTTGTTCTCTTCGCTAAGACCCTGAATGTAGTAGATCACCTGCCCGTAGGCACCTTCATCTTTATCCACAGCTTCGAGCGTTGTCAGAATACCTGGAGGACTATCCTCCGCTACCTCCAGAACGGAAGCGAACGGCTTGAAGATCGGCTCGTTGTCGTTAATGTCCTCTACCAGCAGCAGGAAGCTCTGCGTCACGAAGTTACCCTCACCCAGCCGCCCATCGGTAAGCGTCAGGATGAGCGTGTACTCTTCACGCGCCTCCCGATCGAGCTCGTGATTGAGGTAGACGGACGCCTCGTTCGAGGAGTTCTGTTTCAGTCTTATGATGTGGCTGTCGGCGCTCTTCTGGACACCGAACGTCAGCGGATCACCGTCCGCGTCGTAGCCTCGCAGCCGGTAGATCAGTGTCCCAACCGGCGTCTCCGGGAACTCTTTCAGTCGGATCACTATCTCCGCATGGTCATCGATCAGAAAGACCGGCGCTCGATTGCAACTGGCAAGCGATAGGCAGAGACTTAAGCATAGAACTATTTGCAGGAAGAGATGAGATCCAACTGGCCAAACCGTCCGGGCCGGTTTTAGCCTGCAGACGGTCCGTTTGAGTATTTCCATTTGTAGCTTATCAGTTAAACGAATCTGTTTCATATTTCTGTTTTTCTTATGCACTAGTGTCACATAAAGCAATACTGTCGTATCTGAAAAATAAATGGAAGAAACAAAAATGACTAAAAACTACATTCTTTAATGTATTCGTGACATGAACGCAATTCGGTTCTGGTAATTTAATTCTCGGTGAACCATTTAAACTGTCGGAAACTACTTTAGATCTTTCCAATGTTCAGAGCATTGCAAGGAAACAGCAAAACGCCCAGAGAAATACCATCAAACTGTAGAGAAACGTGAAGCTTGTTGGAAACACTGGTCCTCCTTTGCTGAAGATTGCTATTTTCCAAGCACTAATAACAACAACAAGAACGACGCTGCCTCGCTGCTTATTGATACAACGAAACGTGCAGCGAGCGATTGAAATCTCGTACCACAGCACATCATGAAGCATGATATACCGTACCGAACCCGTTCCAACACACCCACGAAAACTTTTCAACGCTCCCTGCCCGCATTCCCCACGAAAGTTACAGCCGAAGAAAACAGTGGAGCAATAGTTTCGAACTCCGTCCGGGGAAATTTAGTTCAAGATCAGTGTAAGATAGTTCATGTTTGCTTATCCCCTCGCCTCGGCAAAGCAAATCTTCATTCCGTTGCTGTTGCGGCCACTGGAAGCGCTCGTGTAATTACTCTTCGTCGAGAAATTCGCACAGAAGTGAACCCCGAAGAGAGGCGCCTCGAAACAGTGTACACACTTCACGGTCACAGACAATGAGGTGATCCGCCGGCGTGCCATCTCTGTGAACCCAAGTGTGGATGGCAACCGGCGGTTCGGAGAAGGATGACGGATGGAGATAAGAATCATCGGTTTTCTCCCGTAATTGTCTGCTTATGTGAAAAGCACTGTTCTTTGAGGTTCTTGGGTTAGGTGGCGCTTCATCAACCGAGCCGAATGCTTTCCCACATGGTTTCGCGCGGACAGTGCGGTGGGACCGGACCCGCTCGGACCGTTTACCACCTTGGCCCATTACCGGTGGTCCCGTGTAAACAAAAGATAACGAATTAATCTGCATGTTTGCATTCGAATGATGTGATCCGTTGAGCTGTAGGTGGAGTGCGACCATGACGTGACGTTCAGAGCAGTGGCCAATTGATCTTTTGGCTGCGGTTCTATTGTACGGGAAGATAAATCAAAATCACATTCTGCAGACTGTGTTTCGAGAGTAAATATGTGTTCATACGACTTTGCAAACCAATAGAGCTTGCTTAATGTTGTGTACAATCTATTATGAAGTCAAAATCTCTTTCGGTTATAGCTTCAAACCCACCGGTCCCCACAAATTACTCCGATCGACCCTATAATTTCATCACCTAATGATCCAAAGTTGCGTGTTGAATTTAGCTCATTAGCTTGGTTGTGCAGATCAACAAATATACAAAAAAAAAATCCAACAGCTTTGATTTAACACATGAAAATCGTAATCGAATATGGAACGCAGTTGACTAACAAACTAGACTGTTTAAATTTGAACTCCAACCTAACCTCTTTTTGTTTTTGTTGATCGATTCCTCTCGGAGATTCCTCTTTTTGCTGGGGCTTCTCGTTCGAAATGAAACAGAACAGCATGAAAAACTTTGAAAGTAGACTTTATTTTTACACTTCCACTCAGTAAGCAGTAGAAAACAAATTGGAACATTTTTTGCATGGCATAACTTGATGAATAGCTATTCTTGCACAGCATGCCTTGATCCATATGCGTTGGACTTCTTAGTCTTCTTAATACTTCTTAGACTTCTTTGGGTACCCGATTGTGCTGTGCTCTTCGTCTCATTTAGAACATGATTCTATTTGACGTTTCATAAACACGATCATAAGCGTCAAGTTTGAAATTGTCGAAAAGAATGAATAACTCTCTCACAATCTTCAGGGAGGGTCGAAAAACTAATCTCAACCAATTCTTAAGAGTAGGATTAGAACATCGGATTATTATAAGCATTATGCTCCACAACAATCACAAGAAAAGTCTCGCCTGAGCAAGATCGTTTCGAGCATTCCGACCATTGTGCACTGATGGACGTTCTTTAACTACCCTAAAGCGTGCCCTAGTTGCAGCTAATTGATAGCAAGCACCGTCCCATTAACATTACAGCTTATTTACATTTTAACCATTCCCTTCACGCGGCGACAAATCACTCTCACTCGATTGCTCTTCTCAAATCTCACACCATTCCCAAAGCTCTCGTCTTTACCGGCTATACCTCTCCCCGAGAGCCACGATATGTTGCAACCGGTCTCCACCGCCACCCAACGAGCCATTTAATCGCATCAATCAGCTGCAACCACCGCCGCCAAGTAGTTCCACGGAAGACCGGCATTAGGCTGATCCGAACCAACCTCCACCGGTCCGCCGGCTGCCCTAATTCCTAATTTTCCGTGGAAAACAAACAGCGCGCCACCGAAGCTCACGTAATTGCACCCGCTCCCGCTCGCTCGCTTCGCGCACCGTACGAGCAGGAGGGTGGTCGTTCCACCCCACTAGCAAAGACCCCGGAGGGTGACGAAACGTACCTTCGACGGTGACGGTGACGCGAAAAATGCCATACCGACCGTCCCACCGTCAGAAGCCCGCTGCATGTTTACATGCGCCATCGACCAGCATTACAGCACGCAGCACAGTGGCCTGACCCGGGTTGCGACCCCGCGCGGCGCATTATGCGATATGAACCGCCCCGGGGGGGGGGGGGAGTGATGAAAATGCGTGGGAAAACTTTGCAGCGACTGGTCAACCGCACCGCGCGTACGGCTGCGTACGTGCGTGGGAATTCGTGCTCGTGCAATTTTGGGTTGCGTTTCACGCGTCCCGCGAATGGGAGAAGGAAAATGAAAGGCGGTTACGGCGGCGTATCGGCTTCCACAACCAATTTCATAGTCTTATCGTCTTATCTGCGGACGTGACGGGATGTGATTTAATTAGTGGGGGGAGGGATAGCTTTTAATCTGCACAACTTTCCGTCAGCTTCACCGCGATTGCGTCGGCCAAATTGCGACTAAATGCATCCACTTACCTGCGGGTGTGCGTCCTCTTCCGAATGCCACAACAAGTGGCCGTAGTACTTTCTCAAACCGTAGCAGACGCGCCGAAGCTCATTAGCACGCACCGAGGGTGTGTTGTTTTGTTTTTGTTTCGTTTTTTTGTTGTTTTTGACTGTCTAGCTTCGCACTCGCATCTCTTCACACCGTCCAACTCCTCATTCTCTGCGCAGATATGTGTTGCAGCACGCCAGCAACAACACTCCAAACGAGCGCATCCCAGCGCCACAAGCCCGTCGAAGGTGCCGGTGAATGGTGAAAGTCACAACACATACTTGTGCCCGCGCGCGAAATGGCTTATCAAAAACATAATTTTAATTCACTTTTTCCCGCATTTTTTCCCCTTGTGGTATTGCTGCATCCGACGCACGGACAGACTCCGGCAGCCGCGGCTGAATGGTGAGAAACTGTCGGATCTTCTTTCACTTAGCCGTAGCCGTACAGCAGGGGTATTAGCGAGTGCACTTCATCTCAAGTGCAACGCATCCGTTCCGCCTTTCTAGGCGCCGGTTGCTGCGAAGCCCGTTTCTTAATGCGGAATGCACTTCCACGTTTTCCACTAACAGTGCGCGCAATTTTCGGACACGACGTTAAACGTAACTTGCGGCACGCAACCTCATCTTCACAGGGGTGGGTGCCAGAAGCACACCACCGGCACACTGCAGCGTCACGGTTCAGCGGCGCGACCACCGGATCTGGTCCGGTTGTTCCGGCGGCCAAAAGAACGCAAACACGCGAGGGGAGTGATTTTTTTCGCCCTCTCTGCCTTTGCCGTTGTTTTCGCTGGCTGTTCTACCGCGTGCACACTAGATTCGCGATGCGTTACACCGTCGGACGTTATGGGCGGACCAACTCTTGGCGCAAACGACAACTGTAGAATCACCCCGCGGAAGCGCACCTTGCGAACGGTCCGCTAGGAACAGGTGCTTCGGCTCGCGGCGGTTTTGGGTCACTTTTTATTTCTGGAGAGGCTCGCGTAGACTTGGTCGCACTGTATGCACTGGAGCAACCCGTCACTAGGCAACGCAAGCGTTGCAATGGCAACGAGGATTTGACACGAACGAGAATTTTTTCACCAACAACTTCAGCATCCCAGCGATGGACTGTCCCGGGAGTCTAGACTGGACGACGGACGACGGAGATATGGACACTGCGAGCAAACAAACAAAAAACCGCTCGTAATAATATATCACTCCCGAGGGATGTACGCCGCATCCGGTTAGTTCCGGTGGATGATATTTGTCCCGAAACGCCACGGAATGTGTCTGCACACAAACACGCACACACACGTACACACACGCGCCTGCAAGTCACGAACGAGTGTGACTTCTGGAACATCCGGTGGATTCGACACCAACGCTTCGACTGAGTGACGGAACGGAACGCTTCGGGTGGCGTCGGGGTCGGTTTCCATTATTTTCCAACTTCATTTCCAAACGGTTCCCCCCTCCCTCCCACCCTCTCAACCCCCTTTCCACATCACGTGCACCATGGCGTGGGTAACCCTTGGATGTGCGGCTGGGAGGGCTTTTTAATTGCGGCTCGACTACACCGGCGCTTGTCTGCCTGCTGCTGGCTACCGAAGGGTTGGAACGCTCCAGTGCGCCCGGCTGGGAAGGCAAGATGTGGTGGCATGCGATGCGGAGTCAACAATGCGTAACGCGCGCCATCTCCTCCCCCCTCTATCGGCACGCCGAGCAAATGGCACGCCGCATGAATTAAGGCTCCTCCGCGCACAAGTCAGCATAAGGTGCACCATATGGATACGGTTCGGGCCGGAGAGTTCCATCACGGAGTTCGGGCGGGAGTCATCCAGAACGCAATTATTCCTCTCCACCAAACACACACACACACACACACGCACGCGCCTACTATCTCGCACCCGCCGGGGACACCGCCGGGTATGTCCAAAAAATGCAAATCAACCGCTACGCTCCGAGGCAGATGGTCTTGAACTGGAAGCGCATCGGCATTCCCGATGCTAATTAATTCAATGCCAACCCGTTCCGAGCAGACAATTTCGGACAAAAGCGACACCAATAGCGGTACGGATAATCCGTCCGACAGAACGATCCAAAAAAACACACACACACCCACACACACACAAACAACACATGTTCTCGTCACCCGCGCGCACGGAAAGTTAAACAAAAAACATGCGGACTTCCAGGCAATTATGTCGCGCCTGGGACGGTTCGCACTTGGGCCGCGCGCGCCCCAAACCTGTTGAGTGTGGGGTTTGTTTTTGTTTTTTTTTCTTCTTTGTCGCACCACCACCCTCTCAGCGCTTTCGCATATAGGGGTGGGTTTTGCGACATCCGCCGGTGCGATACCGGTACCGCGTCTCGACCGTTACATAAACATGTAAACACAAAGCAGGCCGGTGCCGGCCGCTGCTCCAGTTCTAATTGTGCTTACGCGAGCCGTCGCGCTGCGTCTTCCGCGAGCTGCGGGAAAAGTTTTCCCTTTTCCCCGTGATCGGGCGACGGCGGCGGCGGCATCATCCACAGTGTCCGATTTTCCGCCTTTGTTTGCGAGCGAGCGAGTCTTCCTGCTTGCTAATTGACTTGCCTCCACCGAGTTGTCCTTTTTTCTCCGTACCATTGGGAAGTCCATTGTGCGACTTGCCGGGCACTGACCAACACACACTCCGGCTGGTGGGAGGGAAACGAGACGTGGGGCCGGAATTGGAAGCAAAAGTTTTCCATCCACGCCAACGGCAACGCGGTTCACTGGGTTCGCCCGGTTTCCTTCCGTTCGATAAACACAATTTATTTGGTGCTGTATTGTTTGGTTGAGAAGTTTTGCTCCACCGCCGGAGATTGGTGTCCAGTGCACGCATCTTACGGTCGGGCGGCTGGTACCGGAACCACAAGTTCCACAGCGAACGCCCAGAATTGGCCTGTCCGCTTCGGGGTCCGTTAGACGCGAACGGATTGGTGCAAAGGGCCAATTCGCACGGAGCGGTTCTGGTGCAGCAGCCGTCATTTCGCAGCGTTGGTGTGGAAAGGAACCATCGACAGGTGTTCCGGCAGTAGCGGCAAGATTAATGAACCGGGTTTCGTGGGTTTGAAGTGAATGATTTGAAGTATTACTTCTTTGCAACTCACTTCATCCAGGGTTGAAAAATATTACACTGGATGAGAATTAATATTTTTTTAAATAAATAAATAATATCATATTTTAATGAATGATTTACCTATTTCTTTGTTTTGCATGCATATAGGATTCATTTTTATTTTCATATAATTGTAAGATAATGTCACTAATAGAAATAGAAATTAACTCCCTAAAACCCCGAGGTGGCCCTATTGTTATGACGCTGGGTGTAATAACCGGTAATAAATTCACTCCTAATAGAAACACCGCTTAGCAAGCCAACGCTGACCTTTGGCACGGCTTGTGTTATAATCTGCGTTCAACTAGAATTAATTTAAACAACATAAAAAAACGCTCTTCCAGCACGTTGGCCAACGCTATCGCTATCAGCTGTCCGAAACAAGTAGTAATTATCTCTCGCATTGAACGTGTTTTTTGGTCGATGTTTTTCGTTGCCTTTTGTCTCGCTGGTGCACACTGCCAAGACTCAACTCAAACAGGCGAGGCACGAAGTTTGAATCGAAACTTTGTAATTGATAAGTTTGCCGGTTTCCGTTCGGTGCTTCCGTTCCCCAGGCCCACGCTGTCATTAGGAATTCCAGGAAGCCGTCTAGTCGCTATCGACAAAAGAAGCGCCAGCCGACGGAACCAAATGCAATATCCAAGAGTGGGCCAGTGAAATTGGAGCGTTTGCCACAAGAAACCCATTTCCATTCTACCATTCGGCCGCTTTTTTATCGCTTAAAGGCATCGGCTGTTTTGGAGAATGGAGAACCGTTCCACCGTCCGGCCTGTCGATTGTTTGCGAAGATCTGTGGACAATGTTACTTGAGTCTTTGGAGTCTAAAACCTCTCTAAAGCCTTGATCACACTCCACGCGTGTGGTCAGAGAACAACGACACAAACACACACTTGGGCGGTGGTAGTAAAGCAAAAAACTGGGAGCAAAGTTTTCTTATCAAATTGCGAAAAAAAAACCTTCGTTAAAGCTCACAGTCACTTCGACCGAGTTCAAGGTTAGTTTCTTTGCAGGTTGGTCCCATAGAGGGCGTGCGACGGCCGACTTCTGAAGAAATCAGAAATAATACTCGGAACGCTCTTGACGTCGAAAAAAATACCTTCCAAATTAATCGCCACCTCGAGCATCGTTCTTAACCTCACTTCGGTTGGAGGACTCCGGTTTGGGGGATTGGAAATACCTTTCAATTTCACCAGCCAAAAGCGTCAATCAAAGTGCGACTCTCAGCAGGAACGATAATGAACCGCGAGAACCGGTACGGTCCCCGTGTCCACCGAGCTGAGGATAATTTAAATTCGAACAGCAGGTGTACTCTTCAAAATGTGACCAAACCACCATTTCGCAAAGTATCGCTCGATGTTTATTGGCACTGGGGGATAAAAGTTCAACTCACTTTTAGACGGTTTCTTGGAGCGTTTCTCTTCCGAAACGCCGCAACCGGTAAAATCACACCGGCGCTGGCGATTAAATCAATTACGCAAAACCCTTCCCGCTGGCCGTTGGCTGCCGGAGGTGGGGTAATAATACCCACGATGACCCATTAGACGACCGGACCAACAATCGTTGCCATTACGGCACGGGACAATCTGCGGCGTGCATGCAAAGTACGCTCAAGTCGCACCCGGTACAACCCAGCGCAGGCTTCCCGGGGGGAAACGTTTATTTAAATCTGCCGTCGCCCGCTTCAGCTCCGCAATCTAAATACGGCTGCATCGAATGGAGACATCAAGCGCCAGCCACCCGCGCCACCTACCACGGCTGTCAAGCGAACCAACCCCGAAAGAAGTAATTGATTTCCGTGCTCGCACACAGCCCTACACGCCAGCTGCCGGAAGCGCTGGCGTACGCCTGGACTTGCATGACAATCTTCCATCAAACGGATATTAGCTAAGCTTTCACGTTGCTCCCCCCCCACAACGTCTGCGGTTTCGATGCGGCACATGTGGTACACCCAGCCCCCGGAGGGCCCGTCGCCTTTAAACGTTCCTCTTCGGTTTCGGTGCTAATGCGAACAAAATCTCCTCCGAGCGGTACTAATACTACATTCGGTACATTTCGTTACATCGTTCTTTATTGCGTACGTTTTTGCGACACAGCGACAGCACCCCGTGCGCAGAAGCGCACGGGCTAGAGAGTAGTAGATAGATGACAGTGAATGGTATCATTTCAATTAACCTTTGGATGAGTTGATGAGATGAAGAAAATGGGTTCCTCGTTTTTTTTTCTATCTACCGCGTCTTCCTCTACTTCTTCTCTCTCTCTCTCTCACACACACTCTAATCATAAATTAGAGCGACCAGGACGTGAACAGGCTGTTAGTGGCACCGCGCGCCTAGCTGACACTGTCGACGCCGTCGGCACTTTCGTTACACTCCATTATCGACTGGAACGTAACGAGATGCGGTGTCGCACCGCCGGTGTCGCTGGGGCTGCGACCGAGCTTCGGTCGCCCCGTGCTGCGCTCGTCATCTTTGGCTTGGGACGCGGCCCCCGGCACGTTCATGTACTCCGCCGGCCCTGCGACACCCGAACACCCGTACACCGGCACGTTCGACGGATACAGTACGTAGTGCGACTCGTGCGACTTCACGCCACCGCTGCTACTGCTGCTGCCACTGGTGCTCCCACTGCTGCTGCTGCTGTGGTCACTGTGGCTGCTGGCGGTGCTGGAATTGCTGCAGCGGTTAAGCGCACCGACGAGGATGCCACTGCCGAGCCGAACACCCCGCACCAGCTGCAACTCCTCGCTGATCGGCCGGGGCGACGGCGGCACCATATAGTTCTCGTGCTCCGGGGAGCCCTTCGGCCACGATTTGCTGTGCGACAGCCGTCGCTCGTCCGTCGGTGTGTGTGCCGCGCCCGGTCCCACCCGGCCACTCGGCTCCGAGCTATCGCTGGCCATGCTGTGCATGCTGAGCGAGAGGCTTTGCGGTCGCACCACCGCATATCCACTGCCGCCCGAACTCGCCCCAACCATCGAGAACTTAATCTCGTCACATACATCGGCGCTGGCAGTGGCAGACGCGCCCGCTCCACCGACCACACCGGACCGCACCCCATTCTTCGAGCCCGACGCTTTGCCACCACCTCCGGCCGGGGGTTTGGTGCGCGAGAAGAAGCTCCGCATCCGCTCGAACGGTGTCGGGCGCTTCAGCTTGTCCTTCAGCTCCTTCTGGATCTGCTCGTAGTGTTCGCGCATCCGCTGCAGCTGGTCCTGCTTCTCGCGGAAGCTCTTCTGCACGTCGTTGCGGTTCTTCCACAGCGTCACCAGCTGCTCCACCTCCTGGATCGAGAACACGTTGTTCTTGAAGTCGGCGATGATCTCGAGCAGCTCGTCGTCGACGGTCCGGCGGCCGGAGCCACCCGTGTCGCGCCGCCGCGGCAAGCCGGCCGTCGTCGTGCCGTACGTGTCCTCGGTCGGTTCCTCCTTGCGGAAGCTGAGCCGCACGTGGGACGAATGGTCGTTGCTGCTGCCGCTGGTGCTGCCACTGCTGTTGCTGCTCCGGTCGGCACGCTCGGACACTTCCGGCACGTTGCAGTACGGGTGCACCGGGATGTTGGACGGCTGGATCATGTAATCGCCCATCGGTTCAGAGGGTGGCGGTGGTGGTGGTGGTGGTGGTGGTGTATTGCCAGGCGGTGTGTATGGCGCGTTCGACGGGTGCAACATATAGTCTCCGCTTCCAACGCACTCAGCCGACGCCGTTGAGCCGGCCTCGCAGTTTTCCAGCAGATCCGAACACTCGTTGCTGAAGATATCGTACTTGGCACGTTCGGCTGAATCCATCGACCGCAGCGAGCCACCGTTGCAGCGTCGGTCATCGACCCTGGCTACGTCGAAGTTGTGCTCGTTTTCGCCACACACATCCTTCTCATCCGGACCGGGCGGTGTCAGGTCAGCCGCGGGCCGATCGTTCAGGTAGTGGACGTTGATCACACTAGCTCCAGCCGAATCCACCTGATCGGTACCATTGGCGCAGCTCATGTCGATGTATCCCTCCGCTTGCTTCAGAGCGTTCGCATGCGACATGATCTTCTCCGCGTCCGTTTTGTTCTGTGCGCGAACGGGTGTCGCAGCCGGGCCACCGCTCGTCGCGAATTGTTTCGGCTGTATCATAACCTGCTCCGAACTAGTGCCACTCACACCTTTGAAGTAGTGATACATCGTGGTGAGTTCGTTCATTTGCTGTAAGTAAACATCAAGAGGCGTTTGTTAGTTTCGAATGTTGCGGTGTTGAGAACTCTTCAAGTCCGAAATCTCACCGAGAAGTTCTTCAATGCGCCCGCGATCTTGAAGTGTCCGGCAACCTCCGCAATGTCCGAAGGCGTTCGTCCGCTGATGTTGCGCATCTCGCACGCTATCTCTCCGCCCGGTGACTCGATAAGCTGCATGCAGAGCCGCTCCAGACCCCATCTGGCGGCGAAGTGTAGCAGCGTGGGATACTCTTCAGGATCTGCCGACAAAAGATATAAGGACGTGAGAACAAAATGCCACTACCGACTTCCCGCTCCGGTTGTGGGAAACACGTACAGATGTCACGATGGCAGCCCGTCCCAGCATCGCCACCGCCACCGCTACCGTAGTTCAGCAGGTTGTAGTTCGGTGGAACGTTTCGCAGGAAGGATTTCAGCAGCAGCAGGTCGAGCTTGTCCCGATCGGTCGTCGAGAGGCCCACCGATTGGCAGATCAATTCCATCGGTGCGTCCTTCGACGACAGGATCTGTTCGAGCTCGCGCATCTGGCTCTCGCACTTGAGCGGCCGACTTCCCAGATCGACGCTATTCTTCTCCAGCCGTATCTTAATCATCATCGAGATCTCCATGCACACCTCTGCCGGGCGCACAAAAGAGATTATCGAAAGGAAAGGAAACGAGAGGGAGAGAGAGCGAAAAAAATCGAAACGTTAGATAGTCCCATTCATCCATATGGCACTTCCGTTCCCGGTGGGTTTTTTTTTATCCGCACAGGTGAGAAACGGATAAGCCCG
Source organism: Anopheles dirus (assembly GCA_000349145.1). Lineage (NCBI taxonomy): Eukaryota > Metazoa > Arthropoda > Insecta > Diptera > Culicidae > Anopheles > Anopheles dirus. Next base: position 9,872,445 of record KB672979.1, read on the forward strand.
ACACCGCACGTCCTACCTGGCACGCTGAACTGTATCGTGTACGGATTGCGCCGCTTGATGTTCGTTATCTCGATCGTTTGGTCCGCCTTCTCCACCTTGATCTTTATCCAGTCCTCCTTGGTGAGCGGTTCGTGCAGGATCAGCAGGATCTTGCTCTGGCCCACCTTCACCTTGCGCGGGAACAGCACGAACGACTCGTGGGAACGGCCGTGGGCGCTACCTGCGCTGGCACCGGGTGTCCCGGCGAGGCTGCCACCACCGCCGATGGCACCCGGGCCGGTCGGCGAGGTGGGCGTCTTCGGTTCCGAGCCGGATGGCGTGCGGTGCAGCACGGTCTGCTGCCGAAGCGCCTTGCCCAGGATGTCGGTCGCGATGCCGAGCAGCTCGCTCACGAACGCCGTATCCTTCTCGCGCACCGAACACGTCCGCCAGCGGCTGTAGCCGGGCAGGGCCGTCTTTGCGAAATCGCACGCCGCACTTTCGGCCACATCGAGCAGCATGCCGAGCACGCGGTTGGGCGTGAGCAGTGTGTTCAGCTTCGCGTGCAGCAGTGGCGCCGAAAGACCCAGCAGCGCCGGGCATACGACCACGATCTGGAGCTTGGTCGACTCGCACTGCTGCACAACGTGCGCAGATTGAAGTACCACATCCTCGTCCAGCTTGATGTGGAGGAATCTGGGGAGCAATGAGAATGTAGTTAAAAGAAAGTAATCTTTTCAATAGAAGATAGATAACGATTGAGACCTTAACTTGAAATCGATAAAGTTCCTATTCTCATCTAAAAATCTCATGTTAGATCTCATTGTTAGATTACTATTCATTAGATTCTTATTCGGCAAAGGTTTCTGTCAATAATATTGTATATTACTATCAAAATTAAAAATTAACCATTTTTTGACAAAAAGAGACCATTTTTTTACAGGAAATAGGCATCGTTTGATAATGGCTTAGAAGCGAAACGAATAGTTGACCGTAAGACGTCAGGCTTGACCGCATAGTTCATTGCACCAAAGAAGAAGAATATGTTCTGATTGTGAAGTTAATTTGACTTTAAATCATTGAAACCAGATAGGGCCTATTGTGATACACAAATTAGCGACAACTCGAGGTACCTAGTCAGAACATTAGAGCCAAGATTTCAACTAAAGTGCGATGTTTAATAGATTCTTATCAGACGAGTGTTACTACTGAAGAAATTGTATTATGTTGTTAACTTGAAGAACTCACTGTCACTCTCTCTTGAAGACCTTTTAGACAAGCGTTACAGACTTTGCTATGGACACTGATCACTGCATGCACTACACGCACAAACCACCATCGATGCTACTACTCACTTGAACGGAAGCCTTCCGCGTTGCTTGGTGATCTTGTCGAAGCACACCTTCAGATGGTTCACCCACAGCATGCCATGCTCGCTGTGGCGCGCCGTCACGAACAGCACGTCCATCGCCGCCAGAAACGCGCCTGCCAGATTCACACACCACACCAGTCAGGAGGCACCAGGAGTTCCGATCCAGGATAGCGAAGTTGCGGCCGAGCACAGGACCACCCGGAAAAAAGACAGAACAACACCAGCGTCAGTGGCGTTCGGTCCAGCACCGCGACTAAAAGCCAGTCAACTGCACCGCGGTCAGCACACGGAATGCAGCTCCGGCTAGAAGCGGACGGATGAAGCTGATCGCATCGGACGGAAAAAAGCACGATCGTGTCGCGTCTTCGCCACCGTCACAATCATCAGCAGCAGCAGCAGCGTCACCATCCTTGCCATAGTGTACACGCCAGTGCCAGTGTATGTGTGTTCCGGCCGTGGATCCGGCCGTGGAGGCATGTTGTTTAATGTGTTTGTTTTCCGGTCGTTTCTGTGTACAATCGTACGCACATATAGCCCGCCCGACACGGCCGGGCAGCAACACGAGCGCGTCCGTTCCGTCCCGGGCTCATCTCAAACCCACCCCACCACCACCCCGCGGGAGGAACGTGATCAAAATAAAGAAAGGGAAGAAAGGGAAGAACAGGAAAAAAACGCAACGCAACAGACATTCGCGGGCTTGCGCTGGAGGCAAATTTGAATGCATGGCGCGTGGTGTGTTGGCGTACCAGTGCGCGTCGTTCGCGTGTTTGGTCGCCGCGCAACAGGAAGGAACAAGGCGTTCTCCAAAACGGAGGGGCCAAGAAATGCCAAGTGCGTTTTGTTTCAGTTTCGAGAGTGAGAATGGTGGGCGGTGGTAGCAGGGCAGTGGAAGTGTAATTAGGAAAGGCAGCATTAGAACACGCGATGCCTCGCTCACTCACTCTCACCGTACATGGTGTTATGTTTAATATACAGGGTTTTTCAATAGATATCGGGCATGCGTCAGTTGAAATTCCATGATCGTCAAGCAAAGTCACGCAAGTCGCAGAATGCTCGCGGCGTTCTCAGTTCAATTGCCGCATGTCATTCTTTGCTTGACGATCATGGAATTTTAACTGACGCATGCCCGATATCTATTGAAAAACCCTGTATATTTACGGGTTTTGTACATGAACAATTTCGTTAAAATAAAACAATGTTTTTGTAAAGATTCAGCGCTGCGATACACTAATCTTTTGAAAAACAGCATTCAAAAACATTGAACAGCGAAGCGGTCTAGTTCAATTGACGCTGCTTGAAGTTCATGTTCACGCAAGTCGCAGAATGCTCGCGGCGTTCTCAGTTCAATTGCCGCATGTCATTCTTTGCTTGACGATCATGGAATTTCAACTGACGCATGTCCGATATCTATTGAAAAACCCTGTATGGGCACAGCACCACTCTGCACCATGCGGAAATAGACATCAAAACCCCCCCACACCAACGTCCATGCGAGTGACGCTACTTCTCGGTTCGTGCCTTTCTCGCGTCTGGCGTGGTTTGTTGCAGGAAGCAAACACTGAACGATCGCAACAAAGCTATTCTTAATCGTTTCCAGCGGGATCATCGCACTTACCGGAATCGGATGTGCCGCCAGCAGGTTGACAGGGGGCTTTCGGGGCCGGCGAGTTGGGCACCTGCAAAGACATGCGCCATACGCCGCGGGGCATTAGTGTTGTTTGCGAAAGAACTATTGCCTGGGGAGGCACCGTGCCGTGATGGAAACCATATCCCGGCCAGAGGAACCCGCACTTACCTCATCGATGGAGGTTTCATTTTTCATCATCAGTTCGCGGCCGCCATTGTGCTCCAACTGCTGCTGCTGTTGCTGCTGCGGCTGCTGCTGGTGATGAGTCGACGTCCCGAAGGAATGTCTGCGCCGTTCTGGCAACGTCGACGCCGTCATCCCCGCTCGTCCATTACTACACAAACACGGCGCGAGGAGCGGTTTGGAATGTTTACAAAGTGCTTTCGATTAGCGCAAAGTGGAGCAGCAACACTTACGCAAACGGCAGTGACAACGGAGGCGATGCAGCCAGCACCGACGGATGCGCCACGTCCGCCGGGCCCGTGCACGACGCACTGTTGCTCCGGTAGCGAAAGACGGTGCCGGACGTGCCGCGGGCTGGTGGCGTTGGTGAGTCGGCGTACTCGCCGCCCACCCGGCCCCCGTCGATCGTGGCGGACCGTTTCAGCTTCGAGTAGGTCACCAGGCGCTTCAAATGGTAGAAACGGTGCCGCTTCGGTTCCGCGCCCGGCTCGCCCGGGACCCGCCCGGACGCGGCATCTTCGTTAAAGTAGTTCGGATTATCTGGCGGGTTGCGCGGTTGTGGAGGCGAAGATGAAGCGAGTGAATCAATTGAAAAATCGCACCGGAGGATAATCATGCAATCATGGTGGATCTGGCGACGGCGAGGATCGTCTCCGTTCGTCGACGCACACTACTCACCTGAACACAGCGGGAGTGGTTCCATGGTTGGTTCCTAGCGCACAAAACAAGAACTAATTTTAGGACGCTTTATGGACGCTATTCACTCACTACAAGAACGATCCAGTACTGAGGATCCACCGCCACTAAGATCATCGATCACCAGGGCGTCACTGTATCTCGGAAGACGCGTCAGGTTGCATCCTGCAGCAAGAGTTACTTGTACATCGAGAAAGCACAATTATCTGAGATCAGCCTCAGGCTGGCGGAAAGAACCGTTGCATTACGCGATTTGCATATTGCACACACTCACACACACATACATATATAACCTCCGGAATGCGAGCGGAAGGAAGCGATTCCACCACTATTGATCTTCTCCACAGGAATCGCACGTACTATTGCACTTCTTCACTGCCGTTCGATCCAAGCAACCGGGTTTCATTCCGTTTGTTTATTTGTCTGCTGCTCCCGTGCACACGCTCTCGGCTCACTCGCTCTCCGCGCTCTCACTTCGCTCCCGCACTTGCGAACCTGTACGACATCGAACGTCCACGTTTGGATAACAATAATTGGCAACAAATCTATCACGCCGCACTCCCACGCGCTCGACCCGAGATCGATTTCTCCATTTCTCCTCCCGGACAACGATTGGTGACGGCGTGCCTGCGCGCGCGGGCCCTGAGCTCCCACACTTTTTCACTTCAACTGAGGAACACTCCGCAAAAAGCGTGTGTCGTTCCCGATCGTCTAGTTCCTCTCGACTACACTGCCCGAGACGCACGCTGATGATGATGATCTCTCGGACACAGAGCAACAACTCTCTCCCCCCGCTGTCCGTCGGGAGTGTGTGTGTGTGGTGTATGAGACGGCGCGAGCATCTGATCGAATTATCTAATCTAAACTAAACTCGTCCTCGGTCTCACATCGTCCCGCATGAAAGGAAAAAAGAGACATTTCTTCCCGCACTCTCTCCTGTCCGGAACCGTCTCATCATCCACGCCGGTCGTTCATCATCACGCGCGCATCGCAGTAGCAGCAGCAGCAGCAAAAGGAGGGAGAGTAGTGCGTTTTTACACGGCTTGTAATGTTTACATGCAGCGTCTCGCTCGCTCGCTTTCGATCGCATCCCACGATGGAGTGATGGCATTTGCCTTCCCGCTCACACCAACGACGAAACCGTGCAACCCGGGTTTTGGTTATATTTCAGCAGCAGTGTTTTCGTTCGTTCCGTTCTGTGTTTTCCTTTCTTCTCCACCCCATCCACGATGCTCCTTTTCTTTTTCATTCATCCCAACGGGCCCGGCGCGGGTCGCCGTCGCGCATGGGATGGTTTGCGTTTGCGCCTCTCTTCCGCCGCAGGCACTTTTTATTGACATGCGCACCGCATCGCCCTCATGCACTCCACATGCGCACACGCATATTGTAAGCGTATGTTATTTGCTCGCCCGCTTTTGCTCGTTCGCCGCAACTGCCGGGCGAAGGCTTTCCGAAGGTTTGTCGCAGCCGTCGAACCCCCCGGCCGACGCGTAGGCAGCGCCAACCCGCCACCATCAGCCGCAACAAACCCACACACACATGCACTCAACGGACACGTCTGGAACGCATGTGGCCCGGGTATCTGTCTGCGGTGTGCGGCAGGGGTAAAGCGGGAGAGGCCCTCCAAACGGAAGGGCCAGGAAGGCATAAGGCACACCGGAGTGGGAGGAGGAGGCGGCTGCGCGCGGCACATGTTGCGCATCCCTGATGGATGGTGTGGAATATCCCAAGCTCTTCGGAAACAAACGCTCACTCCGCCCTTCCGCTGAAGACACGGCGTGGGTTTGCTTTTTGCTGGCAACTGATTGAAGCTGATCAATCCCTAATCCTTTATCGTTGCCGTAGGGTGTCCAAATGCGGATCCCCAGGTGTATAGCCCGGAAGTGAAGCTACCTTTTTTATCTGTGTTTATGCAAGATAACGATCGGTTCGACGGGACAAATAGAACGCTCTCATCGTTTCCGCCATTATTGTGTTCTTTTCTACGAATTGAATTATTTTATGAAGAAAGGAAAGAAGCCGAAAGATTCTCAAAGTCTCCAGGCAAGCAATCGACAAATTGTATTAGTTATCATATTTCGAAAATCTTTGTGTGAGTATTGGATGAAGTCGTTCTTTAAGTGTCTTTGATCAGCTCTTCTTGTTATTCATCTTTTTGTTGTTTTCCTCCTAGTACTCCACAGTACCACAAGGCAACCCATGTATCAAATCTAAACAGAATCCAGATTTTTTTTTGCACTGCCAAGAACAAACGATCAAATCGAATCACCGACCAAGATCATGCTTACGACGTACCATATCTCAGTTGCTTTGAGATTTGAACATTTGAATCTCGTTGCTGGGAATAAACATGATAACGCGCACCTTATAAATCAAAATGACTAGCCAAAATGACAACTTCGTTCTAAAATTGTTACCATTTCGTTGAAATTCATTTTATTACCAACATGTGCTAAAACACGTTTTGCTGGCATTTAATTTTTAAATACCGCGCTACAACGAAAACCCGGGTTCTTTTGTCATGCGTTAAGAAACACTGCTTTACAGCGCTGTCAAACGACAAACGTCATCGACCAGGCGCGTACGAAATGTAAACATACCCGCCAAAGAAGAAGAAGAAGAAGAAGAAGAAGAAATGTAAACAACCCTCTAGTTTGTGATAAGCGTTGGTGTTTCAGTTCCATTCTAGTATTTTGTGCTGTGACTTAATTAGTGGCTCCGAAACAATCCCGACCGCACCGAACGATGACTCTCGAAGCTATCAAGTACAAAGCCGGTCAGCTGCAAATTCTCGATCAACTGTTGCTGCCCGCAGAATCGAAGTACATTCCAGTTGCCGGCGTTAAGGATGGTTGGAATGCGATTTACAAGATGCAGGTACGATGGCACGCATAAACTGTGCACTGCGAAAGGTAAATAATCTATCCGTTCTTCTGCCAGGTGAGAGGTGCACCGGCCATCGCCATCGTTGGATGTTTATCGCTCGTGGTAGAAATCTACGATAAACAGTACGACACGAAAGATGCACTCCAGAGCGAGATCGTGGAGCAACTGCAGTATCTCGTCACGTCCCGGCCGACGGCAGTAAATTTGAAGCTGGCGGCCGACGATGTGAAAGCGCTGGCGGAGAGCCTTCTGGCCAACGAGACGGTTAACGGGGAAGGAATGAAACAGGAGTAAGATGTTTCTTTTGTTGCTCTTTTGAAACGAGCTTCACAGAGACTGTGTTCTATTTTCAGGATTATTAAGTCTGTAGAACAGATGCTAGTAAAGGACATTGAGGATAACCGAGCCATAGGTGATAATGGTGCCAATGCACTCCTGAAAGGAGTAGATCGTCCCCTGAAACTGCTGACTCACTGCAACACCGGATCACTGGCAACGGCGGGGTAAGAAATGATTCATTCTATAAGTTGGACGAACCCTAAACCGTAAATAAATCACTTTTCCAGGTATGGAACAGCCTTAGGAGTGATTCGAAGTGTCAATGAGCGGAATCTCCTAGGTTTGTGTGCCAGACTCCCAGCGGTTACGTTAAAAAATAGCGCTAAATTGAAACACTTCCTTTTCCAGATCACGTGTACTGCACGGAAACGCGCCCGTACAACCAAGGCGCCCGTTTGACAGCCTACGAGCTGGTGCATGATAAACTTCCGGCAACGCTGGTCACGGACAGCATGGTAGCGGCCCTGTTAAACAGCACCAAAGTCGATGCCATCATCGTTGGGGCAGATCGGGTCGCGGCCAACGGCGACACGGCGAACAAAATTGGTACCTACCAGCTGGCCGTGGTAGCGAAACATCACGCCGTCCCATTTTATGTGGCCGCTCCGTTCACCTCGATCGATGTCGCCATTCAGGACGGTTCGCGGATCAAAATCGAAGAGCGCCCGGAGCAGGAGCTAACGCACATAGGCGGGCAACGGATCGCTGCACCCGGCATCGGTTGCTGGAACCCGGCGTTTGACGTTACACCGGCCGAACTGATAACGGGCATTATCACCGAGCGTGGTGTGCTCAAACCGAGCGAACTGGCCGAAAAGGTCAGACAGAAGTGAATGAAAAGCGTTGCGGTAGAGTAGAGTTACGAACAAGAACAAAAATGAAACGTCTTGCAAGACTTTACGTCAGCGTGATAATCTTATCTCGAAGAGTAGAAATGAATTTACATGAATAAAAAAACTGTATAATTGCAGAAATGGAGAGAGAAATCCTGTTTCAGGCAGTCTTAAGATAACAATATTTTAAATACTTCAACAATCGAAATGAAATTGAAATCAACCGACTAAAATTGCTTAAAATATTGTTTAAATTGTGACCATTATCGATAGAAATTTCGTTCACTGTACACTGCGGACTAATTTCTTGCATGACCGGTAAAAAAATAATTTCCATTAAATCATCTAAGTCTTTAATTATTTAACTACACTCTAGGCCAGTTCCGATGCTGATCTAATAGACTTTCATGTCATAGCTCATTTTCAAGTGGAACAGTTGTAGGTATGCAACGCTGGAATGCTTCAGCATTGTTCAACATGCGAGGCAGGCCAGAGTGCGAATTCGAAAGAAGTTGTTAATATTTCTAATGACCATTCCATGTTGTTCCATGACCACCCTATCTCTACGCTAATTGAGAAAGATAGCACATTCGCTGCACATACAACGGCAGCGATGGCAGCATTGTTTCGCCCTCGAGGCATGGGGAGCCCTTTACGCTTGCTGTCCAATTATCGTAACAATCGGAGGAGGCTTCTGGGCACCAGTCGCAGATAAACTTGTGTGCCTCTAATTGCCACGATACTACCGCTGTCCGCGCGTCACTCGCTGCCAGTAGTAGGAGGTGCGAGATATTTCCTTATCGCCAGCGTTATCGCACGGATCGACTCGAGTGTTCGCCGAAAAAGCCCTTCAACAAGCTACTCGCTCTAAGCCCCCGGCCTTACCCACCTGGTGGAGGGAGAGTGGGATGACGGGATTAGCGGGCTGTTATGGACCTCGTTACGGGAGATTTATGGAGTAGGAATGAGCAGTATTCTATTTAAATTAGATAAAGAGCTGCGTAGTGTTTATTGTTATTTGTTTTATTGTTTATTGTTTTTGGGTCAAAATATTTTTAAGGTTAGCAAGGAAAAGTGAACAAAAAAAACAGCTGAAGTATGTTGTAATCCACAGCATAGACCGGTTGGACCCGCAGTCACAAGACGAGAGCTATCATATGACTGCCGGGAGTTCGGTTGGTCACCGCGAGTCTCACGTGACGTTCTTATCGCATGAGGACCGCGAAATGTCCGTGGAGCTGAAATAAGATATCGCTATCACACAACGACTCGAAGATTGGTTCATCGCTCCATTGTAGCAGATGCCGTTCGACCGTGGAACGGAGCAGTCGTCGAACTCCCCACTAGCAAGTGTGTGTTCACAGAGAGTGAGTAGTGCTGCGGAAAGTCCCCTCTTTCGGTTTTCCCCTATTCGAGAGTAGCAGGAGGGCAACTCCTTCCGCCGCAAAACCATCCCGCAACCATGGGTGCGATGTTCCGGAGCGAGGAGATGAGCATGGTGCAGCTGCTCATCCAACCGGAAGCTGCCTACCAGTCGGTGGCCGAGCTGGGCGAACTGGGCATAGCGCAGTTTCGCGATGTGAGTGTCAATTGCAAAACCTGCCCACCGTTCCGATGAGAATCCCAGGTGAAGAACTGTTCCGTTTCCGTTCTCCCCCCGTTGTGCTGCAGCTGAACGCGGACATCAACATGTTCCAGCGTAAGTACACCAGCGAGATCCGGCGCTGCGAGGAGATGGAGCGCAAGATTGGCTACATCCGGCGCGAGATCACGAAGGATGCGGTGGCGATCCCGGACATGCCGGAAGAGATCCCGCGCACACCGAACTCGCGCGAAATCATCGACCTCGAGGCGCAGCTCGAGAAGACGGAGAACGAGATCGTGGAGCTGTCGGAGAACAACAACGCGCTCCTGCAGAACTTCATGGAGCTCACGGAGCTGAAGAACGTGCTAGAGAAGACACAGGTAGGGGGTGACTTTTACCCTTAGGTCCAGCGGGAGTTCTCTGTTCTCTAACTTCGAGCATCTCCGTTTGCGGCAGGTGTTCTTCTCGGACAAGTCGAACGTGCAGAACCTGGAGGCCACCGGTGGCGAGGCGGCGAACGAGGGCAAACCGCTCGGTTTCGTGGCCGGTGTCATTTCCCGGGAGCGTGTCATTGGCTTCGAGCGCATGCTGTGGCGCGTATCACGTGGTAACATTTTCCTGCGCCAAGCCACCCTCGAGGAAGCGCTGGTAGATCCGAAGACGGTAAGTGTAGAGGGGTTTATCTTCCCGCCCGGGACGTGTGGCGGACGTCACACGAGAGATCGAGTGGTGTTTGGCCTGGTGTATGTGTTTCACAAGCGTGTAACTGCCTTGAAACGCTGGTCACATGGGGTTGTTGAGTTGTAGTAGATAAGGTCACGAGGTGTAATGGAGCGCCACGGGAGGGGGAACCTTTGTTTCATCGCCATCATATGTTTGCCATCGGGATTGATTGCCGAAATGTGTGCCCCAAACAAACACGCTATGGAACAAATCCCGCAGGAGCTTTTATTGTAACGCAGAAATTATGTAACAATAATGCAACCCGGGCAGTTATGCCAACAACCGCGGTGAAAGATAATAAGCCATTTGTCCTCATTTTTGTAGCTCAACCAAACGCCCATACACATTTTTTACGCTGTCAGTCAGTCGGCATATCGCTATTTACATGCGCATTACCATCTGTTTACTTACTTTCCGTTTATCTCGCATGCCTCTCCGCAGGGTGATTCGATTCACAAGATTGTGTTTGTCGCGTTCTTCCAAGGTGAACAGCTCAAGTCCCGCGTGAAGAAAGTTTGTGCTGGGTAGGTTTGCTGATCGTATAGCGGCGACGTTGTTGTACATTGATTGGTAACCCTATCGTTTCGATTCCTGCTCAACAACAGCTACCATGCCTCCCTGTACCCGTGCCCGAACGAGTACAGCGAGCGTGAGGAGATGCTCCGTGGGGTGCGCACGCGCATCGAGGATCTGAAGATGGTGCTCGGCCAGACGCAGGACCAGCGGCAGCGCGTACTGCTGAACGTCGCCAAGGAGGTACCGAACTGGGAGATCATCGCGAAGAAGGTGAAAGCCATCTACCACACGCTCAACATGTTCAACGTGGACGTGTCGAAGAAGTGTCTGTTCGGTGAGGCTTGGGTACCGACCGAGGGTCTGCAGGACGTGAAGACGGCGCTGGTGAACGGATCGGCCGCGGTCGGCAGTGCCGTACCGTCGTTCCTGAACATTATCGCCACGGATGAGGCGCCGCCGACGTACAACCGTACGAACAAGTTCACGCGTGGCTTCCAGAACCTGATCGAATCGTACGGTATTGCGACGTATCGTGAGGCAAACCCGGCCCTGTACACGACCATCACGTTCCCGTTCCTGTTCGCTATCATGTTCGGCGATCTGGGTCACGGGTTGATTCTGTTCCTGCTCGGCATGTGGATGGTGCTGTGGGAAAAGCAGCTGGACAAGAACAAGGAGGAAATCTGGCAGCTGTTCTTCGGCGGTCGCTACATCATCCTGCTCATGGGTATCTTCTCCATGTACACCGGGTTCGTGTACAACGACCTCTTCTCGAAGGGAATGAACATCTTCGGGTCGTCGTGGAGCATCCACTACAACACGACGACGGTGATGTCGAACAAGGAACTGCAGCTGAATCCTACAGAAGACTACTCGGAGACGGTCTACTGGTATGGGCTGGATCCGCTCTGGATGCTGGCCACCAACAAGATCATCTTCCTGAACTCGTTCAAGATGAAGCTGTCGATCATCTTCGGCGTGGTGCACATGATCTTCGGTGTGTGCATGAGTCTGGTCAACCACAACTTCTTCCGTCGCCGTGTCAACATTCTGCTGGAGTTCATTCCCCAGATACTGTTCCTGGTGCTGCTGTTCGCGTACATGTGCTTCATGATGTTCTTCAAGTGGATCATGTACTCCGCCGTCACGGACGAGGATCACCTGAAGCCGGGCTGCGCGCCGTCCGTGCTGATCATGTTCATCAACATGATGCTGTTCAAGAGCCAGGAACCGCTCGATACCTGCAAGGAGTTCATGTTCGAGGGACAGGACACACTCCAGGTGATCTGCATCGTGCTGGGACTCATCTGTATCCCGTGGTTGCTGCTTGCCAAGCCGCTGTACATCATGTACAAGCGCAAGGGCCAGAGTGCTGAGCACGGGTCGGAGGTGGCACACCAGTCGTCATCGGACCACCATGACGACGAGCCGATGAGTGAAATTTTCATCCACCAGGCCATCCACACGATCGAGTACATTCTCAGTACCATCTCGCACACCGCATCGTACCTGCGTTTGTGGGCACTGTCGCTGGCACACGCCCGTAAGTCTCTGCTCCGGAAGCGTGCGAACGCAGATCGAACACACATAACGTGCTTTTGTACTTCACAGAGCTTTCGGAGGTGCTGTACAACATGGTGTTCCAGATTGGTCTGAAGAATGACTCGTACGTCGGTGCCATATTGATCTGGTTCGTGTTCTGGCCGTGGTCCGTACTGACCATCGGCATCCTGGTCGGCATGGAGGGACTGTCGGCCTTCCTGCACACCCTCCGTCTGCACTGGTAAGATGAGATCGTCCATATTTCAAGAAAGCGCCACGTAATAAATGTTATGTTCAATTTCTTCCCCCAGGGTCGAGTTCATGAGCAAGTTCTACGAAGGTCTGGGCTACGCGTTCAAGCCGTTCTCCTTCAAGGCTTTGCTGGAGGAGGAAGAAACCGAATAAACGCAGTGCAATGTGCCACCCAAACGTAGATGCCACTACCGAAATAAACGATGGTATAGAATGCAATCTAACATGAAGTTGTGTGTTATTTTTGTTCGTACTTTATATCACAAAACCTCAGGAAGCTACAGTTATGCTGCCTTCAAATTCGAGTTTCGACGGATTCTTCTGTTCAGATTTTAAATATTACATTAAGTCAAGATACTCGTTGCAAGCAGATTGGTCAATTTGTACATCAAACATCAACATTATTGGTGTCTCTAAGCTTCCAAATTTGTGATTTTGAATTGTCAAAGTTATCATAAAGTACGTTTAAAAATTGGCTGCTTAACGAGGTTCCACAGTCACCATTTGAGTAGACGAGAAATGAATTAAAACTCAATTAGCTAAACGCCATATCAGGCCCTCGAACGCGTTGTTTTGAACCAGGGATGATCAACTCCTTGAAGCTTCGGACGAAATTCGGAAGCAAAATGTATTGACGGGCTGTATTTTTTTTTATGAACAATGTCTTTCAACGATGATGAGTAGGCGTACCAATTATAGAGAAGGTACTTGCTGAATCATGCCCATAACACTGAAGTATTTTAATTTGATATATTTTTTCAGTGTTCCAAACGTGTGATTCCTCACGTTTGGAAGCATTACTTTTAAATTAACATCCACTCATACCTTCTAGTGAATAGAAGCTTCTCTTACTCAAGTATAATTGCTTGGCGTAGAAACAAAGAAAACTATTTATGCTTCCATCGTTAGCCTCAGAAGTATGTGCAACGTGTTTAATTATTAGGAAATTGTTAATAACTTTTTCAATGTGTGCTGCGCAGACCATTACAAAATTCATAAAGTGAATGTATGGGGTAAGTTTCACAATTCCAAAAATCCCAATTGCACTCATTTTAACCCAATTGAAACCCAATAGCTCCGGTGGCAACGGACAGACGCGCTCGCCAACAGCATGGCGAGGGAATTTCTCATCTGGCGGGACATCCAAATGTTTACACAGCGGGCTCATCATCCCATCGCGTCTCGCCAGCGGTGCGTCAGCCCACAATACAACCGTACAGGCCACCATCACTAAATCATGCTCGTTTCATGCGCGTTGCGTACCGGGCAAGTGCAAGTGCGCGTTGCGCTGATACCGTCCCCTTGCTGTTACCACTACCACGAACATCCCGATCGGGCACCGAAAATGGTTTGATCAATCGAGGGTGGGCGGGCGGTGGAGGGACGCACCGGATCACAAAAGGCTCCGCGGCTTTCGTACGCGTACGGAGCGTGACCTTCCGAACCCCCGTGCCAGCCCGTGAGGCCGTCCGTGTGCGTGTGTGTTGGCGTGGCGCGGCATCAATACAGCGAGAACGAGCCGCCGCGATCGTGTTGGTGGCGATCGCACCGAACGTCCCAGTGATAACCGCGCTTCCATGTCGGGCTGCAGCGTTCGGTGTGTGCAACGTATCGAGACCTGAACGTGTCGGTCCCGGGTCCATCATCACATGATCCCGCCGCAGCAGCGCAGTGTTTGAGGTGCAAATTAGTGCGGGTCTGCAAACGAGCGACACCACGTTACCGAATCGACGCGGCGATCGGCATCGATCACCGGACCGGCACCACGTGAGTCGGTTCGTTCGAAGCAACGCTAGCACAGCCATACTTTGCACCGCTGCCATAAGAGACTCCACGCACCGCGAGCGTACAAACAAAACAACACGCCCTTATTAACTAGTCCCGCGTGGAATTAGAACAAGTATCGTGGACGGTCGCTTGTTTACTTGTGTGCCGCGCTGCCTCCCAACAGCGAAGCGTTTCAGCCCGGGTAGCACGCACGTTTCGTGCCATTAACGACACCATCGCCGATATTGATGGTGGCTCGCGGTGGAGGGGAGAACCTCGATCGGTCGCAGCGTAGACGAGAACGCTTTGCGCTACACACGGCGGGCCCAGTAGTCGGTGACACTCTACCGGAAGAGCAAGAGTAGACAGCGCAGCATTCACCTTCCAGTCAGTGCTCCTCCGTACGGGAGTCGTTTTAAACGTCCTTGAACTTTCGATATTCGCACGGATCGATAGACGGCCCCACGGTCGACGGGTTGATAGGCAACCGTGAAAGTAAGTCCGCGAGTGCAGAATAGAAGCGACAGCAGCAGAAGTAGCAGCATAATCTCATCAGCCAGTGCCGAACCGACCTCCGCGTCTGCTCAGGTCAGGTGATTGATTTTGCGTTCGTTTGTTGTGCAGAAACGATCGCGCTGCTGCTGCGCGCGCAGTCACGTGATCACGTAGTCACGGGGTTCTAGCAACGGGCTCGGGGCAGTGAGGGTGTCGCTGTGTTCTCCGTGCTTTATTGTTATCGAATTAGGCTTCTAAGTTCTGATTGTCTCCCCTCGTTCCGTAGCGTTAATCCGTAGCCAGTGCGACCGCGAAAGCCTAACCATGGCGATGATGTTCCGGAGCGAGGAGATGGCCCTGTGCCAGATGTTTATCCAGCCGGAGGCGGCCTACACGTCCGTGTCGGAGCTGGGCGAAACGGGTGCTGTGCAGTTTCGCGATGTAAGAGCCCAGGTGGCAGCACGGTTCCCCCCTCTGTACCCGCTGACCACGACCGAACCTTTCTCCACAGCTGAACGCGGACGTGAACGCGTTCCAGCGCAAGTTCGTGAGCGAGGTGCGCCGGTGCGACGAGATGGAGCGCAAGCTGCGCTACGTCGAGGGCGAGGTGCGGAAGGACAGCGTCCAGATCCCGGAGTGCTCGGTCGACGAGTGGCCCCGGGCGCCGAACCCGCGCGAAATCATCGACCTGGAGGCGCGCCTCGAGAAGACGGAGAACGAGATACTGGAGCTGTCGCAGAACGCGGTCAACCTGAAGTCGAACTACCTCGAGCTGACCGAGCTGAAGCACGTGCTGGAGCGCACGCAGTCGTTCTTCTTCGAGCAGGAGGTGATCGTGAGCACGGACGCGGCCAAGAGCAACCTGATCGCGGAGGATCAGACGGTCGCGCAGAGCCGCGGACGGTTGGGCTTCGTCGCGGGCGTGATCCAGCGCGAGAAGATGCCCGGGTTCGAGCGGATGCTGTGGCGCATTTCGCGCGGTAACATCTTCCTGCGCCAGGTGGAGCTGGAGGAACCGCTCGAGGATCCGTCGACGGTAAGTGGGCGGGATGTGGAGTGCAAGAGTTGTAAATGGAGAACATGCATTGTCCTAAAAGTTTCGTTACCGTTCCGCAGGGCAACGAAATCTTCAAGACCATCTTCGTAGCGTTCTTCCAAGGCGAGCAGCTGAAGGCACGCATCAAGAAGGTGTGCACCGGGTACCACGTGTCGCTGTATCCGTGCCCGAGCACCGGTTCGGAGCGTAGCGAGATGGTGAAGGGTGTCTGTACGCGCCTGGAGGACCTGAAGATGGTGCTGAACCAAACGCAGGACCACCGTTCGATCGTCCTGGCCACCGTCGCCAAGGAGCTGTTCAACTGGCGCATCATGGTGAAGAAGATGAAAGCGATCTACCACACGCTGAACCTGTTCAACATGGACGTGACGAAGAAGTGTCTGATCGGGGAGTGCTGGGTGCCGGTGCCGGATCTGCCGAAGGTGCAGAAGGCACTGTCGGACGGGTCGGCCGCCGTGGGCAGCACCATACCGTCCTTCCTGAACGTGATCGATACGAACGAGGCACCGCCGACGTACAACCGCACGAACAAGTTCACGCGCGGCTTCCAGAATCTGATCGACGCGTACGGTATCGCCTCGTACCGGGAGGCGAACCCGGCCCTGTACACGATCATCACGTTCCCCTTCCTGTTCGGCATCATGTTTGGCGATCTCGGTCACGGCATGATAATGGCCCTGTTCGGGCTGTGGATGGTGACGGGCGAGAAGAAGCTCGGCGCGAAGAAGTCGACGAACGAAATCTGGAACATCTTCTTCGGCGGTCGCTACATCATCCTGCTGATGGGGCTGTTCTCCATGTACACCGGGTTCGTGTACAACGACATCTTCTCGAAGTCGATGAACATCTTCGGGTCGTCGTGGAACATCAACTACAACACGTCAACGGTGATGTCGAACAAGGATCTGACGCTGAACCCGGGCTCGACCGACTACGACACGGCCATCTACCCGGTCGGGCTGGATCCGGTCTGGCAGCTGGCGTCGAACAAGATCATCTTCCTGAACTCGTACAAGATGAAGCTGTCGATCATCTTCGGTGTGGTGCACATGATCTTCGGCGTCTGCATGAGCGTGGTCAACCACAACTTCTTCCGCAAGCGCATCAGCATCGTGCTGGAGTTTATGCCGCAGATCATCTTCCTGGTGCTGCTGTTCGCGTACATGGTGTTCATGATGTTCATGAAGTGGATTGTGTACACGGCCAAGACGGACTTCCAGCCCCGTACGCCCGGTTGCGCCCCGTCCGTGCTGATCATGTTCATCAACATGATGCTGTTCAAGAACACGGAACCGTTCCATGGATGCGATGAGTTCATGTTCGTCGGCCAGAATGAGGTGCAGCGTACGTTCGTCTTCATTTCTCTGCTGTGCATTCCGTGGATGCTGCTCGGCAAGCCGCTCTATCTGATGTTCAAGCGCAAGAATGCCTCGCCGGTGAGTTGTTCGTAAGAGGAGTGTGTTGCAAGTCGGGTGATCTAAATCTTTCTTCTACCTTTCGCAGACACCGATTCCCAACAACGGTGACGTTCATCAGGCGGGTGACGCGAACCACACGTCCAGCTCGAAGCCGCACGATTCGCACGACGATGAGCCGATGGCGGAGATCTTTATCCACCAGGCCATCCACACGATCGAGTACGTGCTCAGCACCGTCTCGCATACCGCGTCCTATCTGCGTCTGTGGGCCCTCTCCCTTGCCCATGCTCGTAAGTATAAGTTTTCTTCTTGAAACAAGCGCTGTGGTAACACTCTGCATCTCCCAAGAACTCTCCGAGGTGCTCTGGAACATGGTGCTCTCGATGGGGCTTAAGCAAACGTCCTACAAGGGTGCCATCATGCTGTACTTAGTGTTCGGTGCCTGGTCCCTGTTCACCCTCGCTATTCTCGTCATGATGGAGGGATTGTCCGCCTTCCTGCACACGCTCCGTCTGCACTGGTAAGATACAGATTGTGTGCCAATGCACAAGTAAGCCTTTAAACATGCCTTCCTCTCCCGCACCATACACAGGGTCGAGTTCATGAGCAAATTCTACGAAGGCTTGGGCTATGGCTTCCATGCGTTCTCCTTCAAGCAGATCATCGATAGCGATGAGGAGCTGGAATAGGAGGGAAGGTTGAAAATGGACCCCTAAACAGCACCCCGCACCACACACCGGTAGTATTTGAGGGTAAATGAAGGGTTGAACCGGATTCACGTATGGCGGGAGATGAGATACGGCAAAGAAAACGGGACGACCCGTACCCCGCAGTAAAGAAACAAATGTAGAAGTAGCAGCAAATGCAACTTTTCCTGCACGGTATTATTGCATGCAAATGAAGCTTCCTCGCTTGTTGCGTTTTTATTTCGCTGATGACTTTGGAATACATGAGTAAAATATCCTTTTGATCCTGATGCTCTCCTTCACTCATATCACACATGCAAAACACGAATGAATCTATTGGAAGTTGTTTTTATTTGCAACTAGAATGTTATCTATTTCTTACAAGAAGAAGTAGTTTTTTTGCGAAATTCAGTCTTAACGAAGTTTTTGCGAAATTTCTGTTATGAACTAGGTAACATTTGTAGACTCTATTCGTATTGACAAATAAATAACGTACGTGTTCAATTATCATAATTGATCCAGATCGATCAGTAGCTTGTCGTACAGGAGCGCGCGCACTCGTTTGGCGAACAAAAAGTCATTGTGATTGAAGTTGCGATCCTCAAGCAGAGTCACCGATACGAGGTTAGGCAGTTCGGCTGCCAGCCGTGCAATGTTGGTCGGATGGACTACCCAGTCGTTCATGCCGTAGAAAATTGCAACCGGCGCTGTTGCTACGGATAGATTGTATGCCGGTGGCTGCTCCGCTCCGTAATGAGCAAGATTCTGCTCCTTCCGCGCATAGGCAAACTGCTGAAATCTATCGTAACGGATTAGTTGAAGGATGTGCTGAATCTGCTTGGTTGAAGTACCGGACGGAGTGTGGCCACCGAGAATGTACTGTGCTAGCTGTGGGTTTGTACGTAAAAGCAAGCGTTCATGAAACGTTGGGATGACACTACAACACTCTCCCTCGTAATGGTGTTCCTTACCAGATCCGTACCCTCGGGGTTGGGTCCTCCGAATTGTTCCAGCAGGCGAATGCAAAAGTTTCGCCTCTCACGTACCGGGCACAGTGCACTGAACACTACGTTCCTTACTCTACTGTACGGTAGAGCCTGCCACCATCCCAGCGCGTCCAGGATGTCTTTGATGAGGTCAACATGTTCGCTAAGCCACCGGACAACGGGACTACGGACGCGATCGAGATAGACTGCCGGGCACAGCGCATACATTCGGGCGATTTTTTCGTTATACTCCGGCCTGCTCGCAGCCATAATGAAGAACACGGTCGCACCTTGCGAATAGCCAACAAAGCCGAGACGCCTTACACCGGTCACTAGCAGAATGCGGTCGATCATGGCCGGTAGATCGTAGTAGCCCGCCTCGTGCATGGAAAAATCCCAGTAGGCTTCGGAGTTCACAGATAAGCTTGTGTGTCGTCGGGAGTAGCGATTACCGCGCAGATTGGCCAGCCACACATCGTATCCCCGGTCGGCCAGAACGTAGGCGAGCCCATTGTTTGGCCCAGCGAGCAGGAAGCCTGCCGAGGTGCCCATTAAGCCGGGTACTAGCAGCACCGGAAGCGTGCCGTTGGCTCTCTGCGCCATAGGCAGTATTCTTGTCAACGTTAGCACGTACCCATCGGTGGTAGTGACTTCGTGATGCTCCATTGGATATCCGTATTTGCGAAGCAGCTCAGTCTTTAGCAACAGAGTAGGAAACAAACACGTGTAGTTAATGTACAAAAGAAATTCGACGTCGTTTTCATATCGCAGTTCATATTTCAGGGAAACGGTGAAGATAACCAAACTGCGCACTTATACCTGAGTTATCTCCAAATCGATTACTTTCTCCAGAGACATACAAAATATTCAGGTACCTACTTTTGGTACGAATTTATTTGCTTCACTCTTTTCTTCATGCACCTCTTTCTGCACATAACTACCAGCACTTGAAAACATTTAAAATTAAACAAAATTATCTTACCGTCGTCAGCAATCTGTCTTCTTCGTCGATCGCAAATTCGCTCACACCACTGCCGACTGTGTCGCGGATACCGGTCACCACCGGAACAAACATTGCACAAACTATCAAAATCCATTGGCCGGTGCTGGCGTACTGTCGGCTTTGCCTTCGAACGCTATTCCCGGTTCGCATTGGACTTCCACAACGGGCCACAGCCATTTCCGCACTGATTGCGGTTTCAAGCGTGCATTGCGCACCCAACGCCAAAGACTGGGAAGTGCGTCCTTCAATCCCGTCCAGCTGTCGCTGCAATAGCATGGTCAAGGTCAGAGAGCGGCGGTAGCTCCGTTTGTCCTCTGGAGCGCGATGCAATTGCACTTCGTTCGCCAATTCGGTGATGAAATTTACGAAAGCTGTTTTTGTTATTGCAATCCACTTACCTCTCACTTCGTCAGATTAGGGACCCGCGGAAAAGGTCCTCAGCGGGACTATAGATGCCTCCAAACAGTCCCAGTGTCGCCGAACAGGTTTATTGAATGAATAAGTTTATGTCGGCTCTATGCTTGTCCGGATATCGGTGATCTCCTTGCAGATGCAGTCCTTGTTCGTTATTACATCTGTGGGTGGATCTGTTTGTGTTGAGTACCCAGGCGGCAATCGAAAGAACCAATTGCAAACTCAAATTTTACTTCGAACTTTAACTGCATGTCTTGAGGCGCAGTTTTATTAGCTATATAGTTCTGAGTTCTTTGTATGCATGCGTGAAATATAGTGGCGCGAGCTTCTTTTGTTATGTATGCGATATACTGTTAAGTTTACTCATTGTTTCGTGATATCAATTCTTCTCTATTCTCATGCAGAGCGCGAACAACGAAAGACATTCATGCTCAAGGACGCCAAACAAAAATAGCACGTTGGTTTGCTTCCGCACTTTTCACTCCAAGAAAATACACAACACTGAACCGGGAACTCGTGCCCGAGTTTAAGCGAAGACAAGCTGAGCAGCAGTACAGAGGGTGTGAGGCTGGAAGGAACTGAACACTTTTAAACATTGACTACATTGAGTGCCGTGTGGAACCAAATATTCACGTAAATCAGAAACTTTGCACACGGGTGCGCAGACCCCTCGTCCTTCGTAGACTTCAACGCTTGCGGTGATACTGGGATGCAGCAGCACGCCTATACTCATGGTAGCTTAAAAGTGGAATGGCCGATGGCCTGAGTGGGACACGATATTCTCAGGCGGTTGGCAAAAAACGCGAACACTCGCTCGAAACACCATTCGACTCCCTTTTTTGGTGTTTCTCATGCATACATTCGCATTTTCTGCGTGTTTCTCTCGCGTACAAGGAAAATTTCACCGTTCTTCACCCCGTTTCAACCAACCACGGCATTCCTCTCGCCTACTAACTCGCTCACGTTGTTTACCGTGATAAGAAATAGGATTTACTTGTCGAAAAAAGATCGCCATTTTCTTAGGATTATGTTGTCTGTTATGTTTATTAATATTATCAATAATAATATTATTATCATTATTATACACTTATTCACGATCACCTATGTAATAATACAAAAAGAGGAAAGGAATGCACAGGAGGAAGCAGCTATCGTTTCTCCTGTGTGTAGAAAGGAACCTAAGGGCACAATTAAACCCATTAAAATATCGCTCACTTTAAATCTGTCTCGAAACCGAAAGACAGCTACACAAATATACGCACACACACACACACACCACACACAGGGGCGAGCTGTGTGCATCACTCGGCTTCCAATATAAATTAAGTACGGGATGACATGCCTGCATCCAGCTTCCACCGATCGTCCGCGCGGCTTAAAAGTTGAGCGCAGGTGACTGAACCGTGTGTTTGTTCGTTTTGTACAATGATAAAATACTTTACGAGGGATGGGATGGAGGATGGTATGAGGAGTGGATGGGCGTGGGGGGCAGGGGGGCATAAATAAGGTAGCTGAAATTACCGAACTGCCCGGAACGCGGAACTACTGTTAGTACAACTACTGTTACTACTAATCCAACCAGGAACTGGCCTCAGATCTTGCTCATCAACTAGGCGTATGTTTATGTGATTTTACTTCGAGCAGTGCGACTGCAGGGAGTCTGGAGAGCGACGGTATACGGCCGTCGGTTGCACGGGGAAGTGGAGCAGGACAGGGAAGGGTTCGTTTGCCGCCGCGACATGCGTCAGAGAATATCCGGTGCGGATTACAGTTGGCGGTCGCTATTCGTTTACGTTCACATTCGACTAAAGCTTCAAGGAAGCTCGTAACGTTTCGCTATGAGCTAGTGAGAGCGGCGATGAGTATCATTAGTTACGGACAGATAGGTTTCTTCGGTTTTTTGAGTTCAGTCTCTTCCTCGCCGCCGCGACGCGACACCTCCGTATACCGTTCGCCCTTGAACGAGACGATCTTGTTATCCCGATACCGGATCAGCTTCTTCGGTTCGACCTTCGGTGCGACCGGTTTGTACTCCCGGTTGTCCTCCTTGTCGACGTACGAATATCTGGCGGAAAGGAATCATTAGTACACACATTAGAACACCAGCCAACCGCACACCCTCGGGCCGTAGAACATACTTGGAGATGATGCGATTTTTAAGCTCGTGTTCGTCCACCTGCTGGTGTGGTTTGTTCGCCTGCAGCATATTGTTCGACGGGCCCTTCAAGCTTTGGCCGGCCTCCTGTCGGTGCAGCAGGATCTGTGTTGCCCGGTCGACATCGCCGTTTGCGATGAGAATGCAATGCTTTACCTGTGCGCCGATAGACACCGTAAAGCAGTAATGCAATTAAACTAATTTCGATTGCTCTATTTAGCATACCTCTATGAATGAACTGTCGGGGAACATTTCCTGCAGGATGTCGCACTGCTCGGCAAACAGATCGTAATTGCAGCCCTCGGTCGAGCCTCCGTCACTGTCGGACAGGCGATGGGTACGTTTGTGCGTATCGTGTCCCATCGCCTCCCGGTCACTTTCCGATGAGTGACGGCCGCGAAGCTGCTCCTCCGGTATCATGTCGACCAATGACAACGAACTGGAAATAAAACAATGGAAAAGAGACATATTATGCGTGCACTTCATCACCAAATACGACCTCGCCACACACACACTGCCACCTACTTGAGCGATAAGTTGTTCGAGTCCGTCTTCGCGTTCGAATCCTTGTTGGAGATCTGATTCTCCAGCTCAAATATCCACGCGCAGACGGTTTCGGGTTCAATGTTGGCAAAGTCATTGAAGTACGCCGACATCATCTCGATGAAGCCTAGTTTTGTTTACGCAACAATGTACGTGGTAATTAATTCGATTAACGTGGTTCGAAAGAAATCACTGCCTGCCCTTACCTTCCACATCAAAGCACGGATCCTGGGACGCTTCCTCGAGGATGGATATTACGTACGACAGGACGATGTCATCGACGATGCTCAGATCGGCCTTTGGTATATGTTTTCGGATGAAGAGAAAGAAGCTTTCCTTAACCGCGTCATGGTGCTGCTCGATGTTGGTCATTTGCTCTAATTCCTGGCCAAATCCATCCATCCGGAGAAAAATCACAACCAGCAGCCGAAACGAGAAACGAAGAAAAAAAGCACACACACCGATAGAAGCACTCGTGCTACCTGACCGTGGGCATATGGGCATCGAAAAAATCGATAATCCTTACCGTCGTCTGTGCCCGGGATTGTATTTTCCCAAACAGGTTACACTCGCACTGGCTGTTTTTTCACAATTAACGAACGAAAAGCTGCCGTTTACGCCTAATTACACACAAATTACACACTGTCGCACGGTACAGTCACAGATAGTTCCAGATTCGCTTCCCGGGGAGGGTGGTGTAGATTCTGCTGCTGCTGCTGCTCGCGGGGGCAAGAGATTTGTTATTTTTTTGCTAATCCCAAACATCCAAACAAAAGCAAGCGGAACGTTGTGTGGCAATGGCGCTTGACAGCACGCTGACAGCGCCCGCACTTCAGGAACGGCATGAGCAGGAGCCAAATATTTCACAAATGAATGTTTTTCCAAAATACTTTTACGTTATTTCAATTGTGTTTGTGAATGAATGATATTGATAAAATAAAAATGAAGCCATTACAACACTTGTACAATGCAAATAGAAGAGGCGAATGCACTTTGGAACACGGTTCGATCTGCTTGGATGGATTGCACACGTGATTATTCGCTTTCAATTTGAGTTTTAACTTTCTCCAATTTTAAATTCATGAAAATTACTTGAGATTATGAATAAATCCAAAAGTTTCAAAAGATTTACCAAGATGAACCAAACAAAAGACGTAAAAATGTACTTCGTGCACATAAATGGGATTATAGAAAGAAAATCGAAATCAAATTGCACTACAAACTGCCCCAAATTAAGTATGGCTATGTTCAGTCGATCTTTTGAGCGTCTTTCTATCCCATACCAAACCCCATATAAAAACCATGTAGCATTCAACACTACCCAATATACTTCGTTACAACAAAATGCACCGCTAAAGGTTACAATTTTCAGACACAAAAGTTTATTCCACAATATTATCATATCATTCTTAGGCTAAGTATAATGTTGTAAAAACACAAACATTGTAATGCACTACTCCAAACCTACGTCCTACGTTACACGGTGCGCAAGGCGAACCAGCCATTCCGCTTTACACTGGTTCTAACGTTTTGTTAGTCTTGACCACTCGCTGGCGAGTGGCTCCGGTCAGTGCGTGCCCGTTAACAATGACTTGCTGGTTCGCCTCCACCTCCGTCCGCGCATTAAATCTGATTAAGGTAATGGTAAAGAAGGGAAACGGAAATTTTACCGACGAGATCTCCGTGCGGAGGGGTGAGCGCCGGGAGTTTAGAAGTCCGTTTTGGCGCGCTTCGCAGGGGATGTGAGAATCGCATGGTGGTTGGTGTTTTCTATGAGGATCGGTCGCAGTATGCTCGTTTCCGACCGTTCATACTCCGTCCCGATGGTGTTTAGATCGAGGTCAGCGTTCAGCACCAGTACCTGGGAACGAAGTGGTGGAAAGTGGTAAAAATAGCCGCATCGAACGTGTCAGCTGTGGCATCTGCTTACCGGAGCGGGACGAGGAGAGGCGCCATGAATGAGCCAGTTTTCGTGCAGTTCATGCAGTTCTTTGAGGTACTCGAGCGGAACGCAGCTCTCTTCCGAGCGGGCACGCTGCTTCATGCGTTCGTACACCACTTCAGGGCTCGTTTGAAGATAAACTAGCAAGATAAGACACGCAACATGTTATATTACTTCTGCGAAATACTGTCTGCGAAAGCGCTCCTGGAGCATACCGATCAAGTCCGCCTGTATGTGAATGTTGCAGCAGATGAAGTCGTACCACTCCTGCAGCACATTGTACATGCCCTGGTGCAATGAACCGGAGGCCAGCATACTCTCCACGAAGCAATTCCTGTGACCAGCATACAACGAAAGGAAAGAAAGATGTGATAAAGGCGAACCCCTTAAAGTGTACCTAACATGAAAATGTAGATCTACCTTGCACTGAACAGCGACCGTTCCATCAGCTTGACCGATTTGTCCGTCTGGCAGGTGTGCATATCGAGCATCGTCAGCGTGACGTACGTCTGGAATGGCATCGCCCAACGATGGGACTCCTTGTACATCAGATCCAGCAGATTCACGCCGCCACAGTTGCGCCACTTCTCCACCGGTTCCGTCAGCAGGCAGATATCGTCAAATTTCTGGAAGTGGTTCAAGAACGTCGTCTTGCCACTGCCAATATTACCCTCGACGAACACCGTGAACGGTTTCTTTCCGTTCGATCCCAGCTTTTCACTCGCTATCGGTGGCATGTTGTGAATGATGCGTCCTGGCGAAACGAGGTGGCGAAAAACAACACGATCAGGGTTTTTTCAGAGAGGAAAGCACGAGGCCAGACTTGACTCTTACAAGTTTGCAACGACTGTACCAATGAAATTGTGGTAACAATGAGAGGGTCAAGTTTAACAAGCACAAATGGTTTCTACTGTTTTCCTAACACCGCACGGAAAGTAGGCGCTGAGTCAAACACTTAAAATTTTGCTGGCAGCACACACACGGGACCGGGCCTAGGAGCGCGTCGACACGCACGCACATGAAAAACACTAATGTTGCAAAGAAAACTATCGGCACTTTGGGCGCGAAAATCGTCCACCCCACGGGGCGTTTGTCAAAGTGATCGCGCGGGCAGCTGCAATGTCCGCGCCAAAAGCTGCGTCACATACGTAGGCTCGATTTTCTTATCTTCTAAACCCACTGCGCGGTGTTCGATGAATGAGGGTGTTTTTTAATTACTGTCCAACCGAACGCGCGCGAGAAAAGTCCTGAAACAAATGTTACCACAAAGCAAAACGCAACGGCAAACCAACTTTTGAACGAAACTGGTTTTGTTTTTTTTTTACAAAAAATATGTTTACAAATATTGGCGCGTTTACAGGCGCTCGCTTGGTTCTTCGTGCTGAGAAAATTCCTTCGCACAAGGTGCAGACAGACGATGTTGAGTAGGACAAGATTGATCGAGAACATAATGTAAACAAAACAATATCCGATCGAAGAAATCCTTCGCAAATGACCCTATTCTGAGTGTATTTGAGAAAAACAACGAAAATGTTCCTGAATTAAACACCCTATGATGCTGTACCGATGATAACATGCTCGTTTGAAGTGATTTGCTCGTTAAATTTAAGGTTCCCTGTGGTGAACCTGCCCCTTGCTGGGAAGGGGGCCGGCAAGTGGGGCAGTTGAAGTAGCTAACTCGGTGTATCAGCTATCGTTAGCGCGGTTAACTGCCAATAATACCATCACACGAACTACAAGGAGGATAAATACAGGGCAAACAGGCTATCAACACCAAATCTATCCTACACATGGCAAGTTACACCTTCGCCCCGGAAAACTAGCACAACATACGGCCGTACCACGCAGTGCATCATCTCTTACCAACTTGGCTGCTGCTAAACGATCTGGCGGATGGTCGTAGCATGCGCAGGAATGTTTTGCCCAACATGGTTTGGTGTGGAAATGTACAAGAATATTCATGAAACTGTCTCTACTCAAATGGGTGCAATAATTTTGCCGAAAAGCACACGAGAAAACTTTACGACGCACATTATAAACAACGCAGGACGTCAATGGTCCGGAATTGAAGGATGCCAGCGCCAAGGTGCCTACAGTTGCAATGGTCTAGATCAGTTTGGTGATAATGGCAAATTGGTGAATTTTTCACCTTTTTCATATCGTTTCGTGTTTTGAATGGCTTTAATTTACTGTACAAACTGTATCAGTTTGTAAATGCTTTGATTTTCTTGAAACAAACCATCTGGAATGTGAAATTAAAATAAATCTACACGATGGTATCTGCATGACCGAGTGCGCGACCACAGTTTGTCGTGACAGTTGTCAACGCGGTGAGAAAGCTGTTTTCCGAGTTTGCTTTTACACATAAACTTTATATATATTTGTGGGGCTCGGTTTCTGGCAACAAGTTCTCGTAAACTGTGTGATTTGATTCGCGATGGCTTCGGAGCGGTACAGTTTTTCGCTGACCACCTTCAGGTACGTAAAGGCCACGGCCATTAGCCAATATCAAAAAGCGCCTCGCTAAACAAAATGCCGGAACGTTCCGTTCGCAGCCCGTCAGGGAAGTTGGTGCAGATCGAGTATGCCCTGGCGGCGGTAGCGGCCGGTGCACCCTCGGTGGGCATTAAGGCCGTCAACGGGGTCGTGATTGCGACGGAAAACAAGCAGAAGTCGATCTTGTACGACGAGCACAGCGTGCACAAGGTCGAGATGGTGACGAACCACATCGGCATGATCTACTCCGGCATGGGGCCCGACTATCGGCTGCTGGTGAAGCAGGCCCGGAAGCTGGCCCAGAACTACTACCTCACGTACCGCGAGCCGATCCCGACCTCGCAGCTGGTGCAGAAGGTGGCCACCGTGATGCAGGAATACACGCAGTCGGGCGGCGTGCGGCCGTTCGGTGTGTCGCTGCTGATCTGCGGCTGGGACGACGGACGCCCCTACCTGTTTCAGTGCGATCCGTCGGGGGCGTACTTTGCCTGGAAGGCGACCGCCATGGGCAAGAACGCCAACAACGGCAAAACCTTCCTGGAGAAGCGCTACAGCGAGGACCTCGAGCTGGACGACGCGGTGCACACGGCGATTCTCACGCTGAAGGAAGGCTTCGAGGGGCAGATGAACGCGGACAACATTGAGGTGGGCATCTGCGATGCGAACGGTTTCCGCCGGCTGGACCCATCGGACGTGCAGGACTATCTGGCCAATATTCCATAAGCTTAGCAGTTAAGGGACACGAGGGTGGGGCGCGGTTTTTCTTTTCATTTTAATCCTGCATTTCCACAAGCGATTCACGTTTTCGGCAAATATTAGATCGCGATGGAAGGGTTAATAATTCGGAATAAAAATGCAAATCTTATCACGACCGAAATGGTTGGGTTGTATTGAATGTTTTGATTTTCATGTCATGTTTGTCGTCTTACGAATTGGAAGATTCGGTTTGTTGCCTTACTGATTTTTAACCTATCCAACTCTTCGTAACCATGGAAACCATAGTTTCCAACGCTCACGGAATGAGTGAAGCAAAGTGTCAATTTCAATAGTCATCTTTCTCAGTATTAGCTTACCAGGTTTTCCTTCCTCTTTTTCCTATCACAAATCGTTCATCTTCACCTTCCTCCAAAATTACTACAGCTACGGTATGGTTTATTGAAAACACTTTGAGTTAAAATACATTAGATACGATCATGAAAATACGGAATAAATGCAGCTAATCGTCCTTCTTATCGGCATCGTCATGTTTGGCGGCTGCCGCACCACCCTTCTTGCGCTTCTTCGACGCCGGCGTAGACGGTGCGACCGGTGCGGCCGGTGCCGACGGTGGCGCCACCTTTTCCGGTTCGATTTCACCCGGCTCCGGTCCGATCGGTACCGCAGTGGGCGGTGTAACCGTGGCCGTTGCCGTCACCATTGTCGGTGCAGCCGGGGGCACTGGGGCACCTCCCGGAGCACCTGGTGGCATTCCACCGGCCGCAGCCGACGGCGGCGGTGGTCCGTAGCCATGGTGAGCGTCCGGGTGCTGGGGGTGCACCTCACCGTAATGACCCATCGGGCCGGGTGGACCACCGGGCGGTGGGCGTACCGGGTAGCTGCCGGGGGGTGGTGGTGGCGGTGCGTACTGCTGATGGTACGGATAGTGTCCGTACTGTCCGTACGGTTGCGGGTGACCCCCGTACGATGACAGATAGTACGGGGCGCGGGGTGAACCGGCGTGCGGATAGCCGGGGAATGATGGACCGTGGCCGGGCATGCCCGGGTGCGGTTGCATGTGCGGTGGCATGTGGTGGGGTGGCGGATGGGGCGGCTGATGATGCGGTACGGTCACGTTGGGCGGCGGAACTTGCGCTTCCGGTGCGTGCGAGGGGGCTGCTTGTGGTGGCGGTGTCGGAATGGCCGGTGCCTGATGTGGGGGTACGGGTGCGGCGGATGTTACCGGTGCGGTGTGCGGAGGATATGGTGCGCCGTGCGGTACGACGGGATGATGCGGACCGGGCTGGGGCGGCTGAACAGGGCCGGTATGGTGTACGGTCGATGTGGGCGGAATTTCCGGTTTCGGTTCCGCTGTGGGTGGAGCGATGGGAGCGACCGCGGGTGCCATCGGTGGCAAAGCGTGAGGTTGAGGGGGAACGGCCACCGGCACTTGCTGATCCTGAACCGGGGCTGGTGGAGTGTGGGACGGTGGTACAGCCACATCCTTCACCACCTCCGGTGCTTTCGATACCTTTAGCTCGTCTTTAGCTTCGGGTTTTAGATCTTCCGAGGTGTCCATCTTCTCAACCGGCGGCTGTTGCTGTGGTCCTCCGGATGAAGAATCCTGCGATCCCTGAGATTCATCCGAAGCTGCGGCCGCCGCCGGAGAGCGCTCGCTCTGAGCGGCTACTGCTGCAGGGCCATCGCCCGATTCGGACGGAGGCGCACCGTCCGCCGGGGATGGCTCGGTTGTTGCAGCCTGTTCCGGCGTTTGTTCCGATTCCGGTTTCGGAGGCCCGGCCGGCGTGCCTGGTTGCGTTGGCGGCGCTGGTGCCGGTGCAGGTGGCTTCTGGGCTTCCTCGAGCGCACGCAAACGGTCGCGTTTCATCATCTCGTACTGCCGGTCGACCATCTTCTGGAACGTTTCCTCGTCGACCGCTGGTTTGCAGTGCTTTTTCAGCTCGTCCTGAAACGTCTCGCTCGACTCGACGAACTTCCTCTTGCGCGTATCGAACTTCTCCTCGATCAGTTGCAGCTCGTGCTGCAGCTTCATCTGGTGCATCGTGAGCGACTGCACCTGGCGCTTCAGCACGTGCATGCGCTGCGTGGTCACCACCGAACGTACGTCCGGTACGACCGCATCGGAGAAGATTTCATTGATCAGCCGATGGTTGCGCGAAAAGCGTGCGTATGCGACGTGCTTGAACGAGTACCCATCGTCCGGATCGTCCTCGTCCTCGGCCGGCTGGATGTCGATTCTGCGATCCGCCTGCTGACCCTTCGAGCTCGACCGGGACGACGTCTCGTGCCCGTCGCCATCGCCCGGCTTTACCTTGCTGCGCGCGGTCAGGTACGCCAGATAGGCCGGCGAGTTGTGGTACGCCTTCATGTTCTTCTCGTGTTCCGCCTTCTCCAGCTCGTACTCCGCTATGTACTCTTCCTTCTCCGAGTCCGGCAACAGGCGCCACTGTTGGCCGATGATTTTGCCCACCTCCCACAGCTTTAGGTCGGAGTTGGACGCTTTGATCGAGTCCCACACCTTGCGCGAGTAGCGCATGTACGGCATCAGTGGCTTCTCTGGCGGTTTCGGCGGCTTTATCATCTTGGATTCGGAGGCCGCGGAAGCCTTGCCCATCTTCTGCGGGTTGAACGCCGGATTACCGTGCGGGTTGTGCATGAACGGGCTCGAGTTGTCCTTCCGGTCGGCGGACGAGCCGGACGGGCGCATTCGCTGCGGTGGCATCGACGGGCCCGGTATGTTGTGTTTATAGTTGGCAGGGAGCGCCATCTTGCTTTTCCCGTGTTCAGTCTCGGCGTTGGGTTGTTCGTGGTGTTTCTTCTGCTCAAGTGACGAGAAGAGC
Source organism: Anopheles dirus (assembly GCA_000349145.1). Taxonomy (NCBI): domain Eukaryota; kingdom Metazoa; phylum Arthropoda; class Insecta; order Diptera; family Culicidae; genus Anopheles; species Anopheles dirus. Next base: position 9,903,497 of record KB672979.1, read on the forward strand.
CGAATATAATAGATGAAGACGGATCTGCTAAGGGAACGCAAGGATTAGCAAACGAGTGCCGACAATTTAACGTTATTCTTCACATAAATCCAACGATTTTTCTTACCGAGACAACGAGTTTGAGAAGACGCTTTTTTGAAGAAAAAAAATTGACAGTAAACGTCTGACGGCAAACGTCACGCAGCAAGCCGCAGACGTTAGGCTCTGAACAGTCCAACGAACATTTTGTACCGATAAGGGACTGCTCTAGAATAAGTCTGATGAGACAAACGACAAGAACAAACGTATGACGCTGTATGGAGGTGCTCTAGAAAAGTCTGTCAAACATCGACGAACTTTTGTCGTCATACAAATCTGGTTGTTTTTGTCGGTGACACACCTTGTCGCTATCAATCTTGGTAAAAAACATGCATGTGACACACCTTTCAAGTTGAACCTTGGTTGTGAAAATTTTCTGATGATGATTTTGGATACAATTGTTGTAAAAATGTATGCATTTTGCTGTAGATTTCCACAAAATAATTTTGTATAAACATTAAAAGCCTGCATACTACGGTAAATCTCTATTAAACCGATTTTTTTGTTTCCACTGGGTGTAACCGCGACCTAATTTTGTTTGACAGCTTGTCGGACGACAATTTGTTGGCCGACAAATGCTAGAGCACTCGTAAAACTTGTCGTTGTCGTTTGTTTCATGAAACTTATTCTAGAGCAGCCCCTAAGAGGCTGCTCTAGAAAAAGTCGTATGAAGCAAACGACAAGAACGTGTGACGTTGTATGAGATTTTGTCATCATAAAAAAAACAGTTTGTATTTTGTCGTAGACTCAGCTTGGCATTACCAATTTTGACTAGGAAAACTTGACTTGACCGCGGGTTAGCCAGGACCTTCTTGCTTGCTTTTTTTCATGGTGGATTGTTTGGTTGTGTTGTAGCGCCACCTATCCGAAAACGTTCGAACTCACTGCACCGCAACGCGACGGTTTGGTATTTTGCTTTAGTTTCAACTAGAAATGGCAAAATGGAATCGGTATCATATGATTGATTCCTAGTGGAGAGTGAATGCCTCCGATCGCAAATCTAAAAGTCTCTGACTCCCCCGTTCACCACTCAAAGCAAGCCCAAAAATTGGCCGGAGTGTTAATCAGTCCCGGAATCAACTTGCAGGCTTTCCCTGCTACTAGTACAAAATGCGCTTGCGAGTCAACTCCGGTATCAACCTGCCCTGCTACCAGTACAAAATGCCCTCGCGAGCCAACTAGGGAATGCACCAATTAAGTGATTTTGAATGATTTTGTCGCTTGGGTTGTTCGCGATGTCCGTCTCTTTCATCTCGCTCTTTCGCTACCGCTCTCCCTTTTTTCAACAGTCCAAGGCACAGTGGAAGCCAGAAAAGCCGTGCTCGAAGCTGCTCGAATGTGTTGACAGTCTTGACAGCATCGTTGTTGTGGCTCTGCCAGGTATATAAGCGGCTTGCCTAGGCAAAATTGAAAAAGTGTTAAAAAAGAAGAAGAAAAAAAGCAAGCAGGAAGGTCCTGGCGAACCCGCGGAAGTTCGAAGTCAAGTTTTCACGTGTCCTGTTCCCGGAGTCCGGAAAATCGGTTCAATCGGTGCGCAGAAATAGTGTTCTTTTCAAATAATGGTGTCTAAACTAATAGTGACAATATAAAAAACCCGACCTTCGAAAACCGGTGCTTTTTTGTGGTGCGCGTGCGGTGTGGATCTGTGTGCGAAACCAATTTCCTCCGTTCAATTTCCGTGTTTTTATCCTCCATTTCGTACGGACGACGCGCTTTTCATGGTCGATGGCGGCCGGGTACAATGATCTTCCATGGCGTGCGCTACCGAGCGGCCATTACTGTTGGAGCACGGGGGTATCCTTCTGGGAGATATATTTTTTCACTTTTTTCAACATCACCGCCAGTCAAACACTTGGAAGATGTTCTTGGAAATACAGCATTCAATCGGATCCACGTAACACGCGGAGGGCCGTGCAATAGCCGGAAGTCTGCAGCGGCTTGGCGGCGGGGATGCTTAGCCGAGCAAAAAAAAGGACGCACTCGGATGCCATTTGCCAATTTGTGTCGCCATTTGTCGCTTCTTTTTTCCGCCGCCTTCCTTTTGCAGCGTTCCGAGAACGTAGCATTATCCTTCCCGAGTGCACGCACACACCGCCGAGCGGGGATGCTGTGCGAGGATTTGGTCGCTTTTTTCCTTTCTGCGAAATCATCCTGTTTGCAGGACGATGATGGCCGATGAGAGAGCATGATTTCGAGTGCAGAAATTCCGAAAGTAAGCAGAAAATAATCCAAGATCAGAGTCCCCGGTCCGTGTACATGTATGTGTGTGTGTGTGTGTGTATGGCATCCGGCAAGAACCCCAGACAGAAGATCTGCCCCGAAACAAAAGCAAGTAGAAAACACAAACAAAAGGAACGGGCAAAGAAACGCAAGAACCTAAAGGATCCAGGGGATGGTGTGGCGTCGTGTGTGTATGTGTGTGTGTGTTTATGAAAAAGATCACGAGCATTGGCAGGAAAGAATAAGAGCGAAAGCGACACGGCGAAACAAAGAAGAAAACGCAAAAAGCGACAAAGCAGAAGTGGAGAAATAAATAACGCTCCCCCTACCCATCATCCGTAACGCGCGTGAGTGAGACGGCTTTGGAAGTGAGTTTTTCGTATGCTTCTCCCCGCAGCAGCGTTTGCTTTGTTAAGCAGATGCTGGGGGGCCCTCGATGCTGCAGCCAGAGCAGAAGAGAAGCATAACAAAAGAAGGCTGTCGCAGCAACAGCAGCAGCAGCAGCGGGCTGATGTGAAGAGCCTTCTCGCAGTGAGGAGGAACTTCCTCAGACGAAAGGAAACGCGCTTTTTTGTGTCTGCCGCTGCCTCGCTGTTCTTTAATTCATGTGTGCGAAACCGCGTCCCTCTCCCTGCCGAAGAACTAGTGTGCGTACTTCTCCGTTTCTCTTGTTACGCATTTTCGTGGTTTTGTGCTGGTGAACGACTGTGCGAGACGCGCGGTGGTGAGAAGGAGCGTAACGTCGGCGTCGCGTTACGGACGCGGTGCGGTAAACGGTGACGGTGACGTTGATGGTGGTGGTGGTGTGGTGATGGTGGTTATTGCATTCTACATACGCACGCACATATCTACGCGAGAGCATGATGTGACCCCCGTCGGTTTTTTGCTTCTCCGGTGTACCAGCCGAGGGTTTTGCAGCTGCTGCCGCAGCATTAACTGAAGCACGGCTGGTAGAGTGAGAGAGTATGCGTGAGATGGAGCAGTAGCTGCTTTTTTTACTTGTCGTGTGTGAGAGAGCGATTAAGCCGAGGCTGGAGTTTCAGGATATTCGTTGTACTTTTTTTCTCGTTTGGTGCTGTTTCTTCTCTCCTCGCTGGTGTTGGTGGCCAACGCGGCAGATGGTAAACGTTGGCGCTGCTGTGCTGCTAGAGGTCCTCCAGCTGCTGGTACAGTCGTCGCCCTTGGCTGAGGTGTGAGTGTGTGTGTGTGTGTGTGTTTCTGTGTCTTTTTTCTTCCTGTTCCGTCATTCCATGGGGTGTGAATCCTGTTTTCTGTTCCTGTTGTGTACGCGAACGTTTGTGTGCGTGCACCGCAAACGGAGGCTTCTGTTCGTCCTTAAACGTCCTGAAAACCGTTGTTCCATCACCAGAGAGAAAGCGAAAGAGAGAGAGAGAGAGAGAGAGAGAGAGAGAGAGAGAGAGAGAGAGAGAGACAGAGCGCGCACATAACCCGTGAAAAGGAAAAGAGAAAATATCAGAACAAGCAGATAACGATGCCAGAATGCGAACGCGAAGCACAAACGTAGATCGAGAAAGGGCAGCGCCTTCAGGACCGCTGTTGTTGTTGCTATTTACTTCATCGAAGTTCGCTTACGAATGGGTCCAGAAGCGGGTTTAACACGAGCGAACTAGAATGTAATGAAGGGATGATGAAATAGCGGTGGGAAACGGACCGAAAGTGCCCCTGAAGGATGTGATATCCTCCCCTTGGAAGGTCAGAAAAAGGAATGTTACCCGTAACGGATGGCCTCGAAGACCCGCATCGTCACTGTATGCCAAGAAATGCTCATTCCATTAAGGAAACTAGAAAAAAACATCATTTGACTACCTTCGCCGGTTCTCTGGTGTCTGCTCATGCTGCATTGCAACATCGATCAAATATGTTTTTTGTTGTTGTGTTGTGTAGTTTCCATCGTGTGTATGTGTGTGTGCCAATGACGTTTTGCAAAAGCAGGCGTTGCGTGGGAAGCCCTGTGAATATCCTTGCTGTCTCTCCTTGGCGTCGTGTTGTTTTCTTCCGTCGCCATGACACTCTCACGCAACCCGCAGCAAGCAGGAGAGTGAGAGAGAGAGAGAGAGAGAGGAAGAGAGAGAGAGAGAGAGAGAGAGCGAACGCGGCGCACTCGAGAATGCTCGCAGTGGAGTGACATTTTGGAAATGGCGAACTGGCGCTTTGGTCCTGTGATGTCCCGGGGAAGAATTAGAGCGTATCCTGCGGGATAAACCAGGGCTATTAGGGAGGGAGACACGAGATAGAACGTGCATTACTGTGAGATAGTCACTCGACTGGTCACCGCCAAACTATGGGCTGTAAACAGAGCGAGAGAAATTGATGCCCTGCAGGATATGGTGGCCCGAAGAGAATTCGTGTGGGACGGTTGCCCGAGAGCATTGATTTTCATTCCGGTGATGTTCCCGAGTGGCAAAAGTTTTTTTTCCTAAACCTCTGCCCGAGGCCATCCTGATGCCTGTCGCAAAAATCGGCTTACTTTACTGGATGCAGATATATTTATGCCAAATCTATGTGTTGTCTTCATGCCGTCAATGACGATTTCTTCCATTCTGGAGCGAAGAAGCAGCGACAACTCATCCCTTCCAGGCGATGCGCTGTCCGGGAGTTTTTTGTTTTGTATCCTGTCTCTTTCGTGCCCGAATGAAACGCGAGACACACCAACCGGGGTGCCGCAGTAGGCGATGCATACGCGTATTGCGCGGAAAATGCGCCCTATCGGTAGAATTCTGCTGACGCAACCAACACGGCCAACTAAAAGGTTCGTCCCTGGAAGAGGTGAAGTGTGTGTTCCAAGTAATGCGGGAGGCAAAAACTCGTTCAAAGAACGAACGATTAAAACACTCGCTCCTCTTTCGCGCGCTCTTTCTCACACACGGCGCACTTGATCTGTGCTTTTCGCTGGAAGCAGGCGGAAAACACCCGTGGGAGTATTTTGATTTTACATTCCATCGTCGGTAGTTCCATCGGTGAGTTTTTATCGTGTTGTACATGGAAGTCAAGTTTTGGTTTGAATGAAATTGATTCCATCAACCCTCTTTGACACTTTGTAATTTCCTGTCATGTTGATTTGGAGCAGACGGAGACGGTAGGTAAAAATCAACACTCTCGATCGAACGACACAGAATGCGGGCTGCGTTAATTACAGAAGGATGAACCGTGCTGAGGAAACAAAAATAAAACATTTCATAACGTGTCTGCCCGATGCGCAAAAACGAAAAAAGAGGAAGCCACACACCCCGGCGGTGTAGGGCAGAAAGTAAAACATAGACACAATTGAAAACGAGCAGAACCAAAACCAAAGGAAAGAAAAAAAAAAAAACGAACGCTGGAACGCACGGAACGTAACAAAAACAATGGCACCGTCCGAGCGTGTATTTATTTTTGCGTCGCTTCTCGGCAGAACCGACGGAACAACCGGAAGTTGTACCTTTCCCGCCGTCCGGCAAAGGGAAGTCCGGAAAACCGGGGAGTACCTTTTCCCTGCTGTCCCCATCGCACTCTGCCGAGTGCGTGTGCCTGTGTGTTTGAGAGAGAAAGAGAGGGATCATCATAATCATCATTAAAATAAACACATGCGGTCCTATAAATAACACCGGACCATCCAAACCAGAGTCGGCAGCCCTTTTTCCACGCACTGGCGTGGAAAAGCGGGACGTACTTGGGGCGACGAGAATGATTAAGCGTATAGAACGCTCTGAGGATGGCGATTCCGTTCCGTTTGATGGGTTTAAATCCATGCGCGCGCTACAGTTAACACGACGGGGACGGGTGTGGGCCCTGGATGCCTACGTACTTTAGTGCGAACGTCATCGATTTGCCCAGATGTGCCACCGCAGTAATATGGGGCTTGATGAATTGAGGTTCGGTTCGGTGGTTACCATGCTTTTTTTGCACTAGAAACCAATGCGCGACCTCGATTGACGGTTCGACCAATGTGTGCGCCCGTTCGGGCCCTAAGTCCGAGGTTTTTGCTTTGATTGCGTCAACCAACCGATGGGTAGTGGAATTGTGCAGGAAAACCAACGCAGTGGGAATAGCATTGGAAATGGCAAGTTTTTCCATAGAGGTTAGGTGTTCAAACATAGCCCAGATGAAGTATTGGCTTTGTTTGCGCTCCTAAAGTGGCAGCTCAGTTCTGAAAGCAAGATCTGTAGATTATAGTTACAGCTCGACACGGCTGTTCGGTGTCATTTTACTTACATGCCCAGCCCACTCATACAGATCTTGAAGAGCCAAAATACTTACTTTGAAACGGTACTAAGGAGGTATCGTCAGATGTGGAATGGGTCATTGTTCAACCTACGTCCGTTGCGACAGATTTGCTGAGTCGGTGCAGACTTTTGACCCAGCTAGGTTAAGTTTGGTTTGTTTTGGAAGTTTTAGCTTGGCCACTTGGGACAACCGCAAACCGTCGTTGTCTCTGTCACCAGGATCGTGTATGCCAGAATTTGGCTTGACTCGTAGAGGAGATGGTATCCGAGTCGGAATCTCAGCGATAGCAAAAGGGCGTTAAAGGTTTCTCATCCACGTTGGCGTGCGACGTTAGCCGCCATGGTAATGTTTGATGCATAACTCTACTTGAAAATTTAATTTGATGCAATTTTAAAACTCTCTCCCGCTCTTCAAGTGCACTCTACCCGTATCAGCTCTTCATTAGAAACTGTTTCACGAATAATCTTGCTCCTTGTGGCTCGCTCCAACTACGAGACCCAGAGCGCTCGCTCGGTTGAAGTGCCGCTACTCTGATTAATCCCGGCCTCCGTGTTCTTCCGTGCGCTGCACGCGCTTACCAGCTGCTGGACGCGCAGAACACGAGCGTGATAGCGAAGAACAAAAGCAACAAAATAATGCAATTATAAATTCTTCCCGCGACTCGCGTGTTGTACAACAACACACCAACCCCGGGTGTGAGGTTGAGGGGTTCCCAGCAACATCCCGGGGGGGAGATGATGGTAAATGCACATTATGCGAAAAAGAACGGGTACAGAATGTTAATTACATACGGGGTTGCAGAAATTGAACGATTTCCGGACCCACGACGACGACAACGTCGGCGTCCCGATTTGCGTGTTCTCGACCGTTTAGTACTTGCAGTTTACTTGTAAAACACTTTCACTTACGGTGTGTGTGAAAAGCACGGAACGGAAGGAGAAACATGTACTTTTTGTTTCAGAATGCATTTTTCATTCAATTACTGGGCGATTTTTTTTGTGTGTATGTGCATTGTTTGGTGTGTTACCTGAGGTGCGAGGGTCAGCAAGCTACATTTGCAAGTTTGACAAAACCGTCCGTTCGCGCTAGGTCGTTTGCATCCTATTAGCATGCAAAAAAACATGGGTGGGGGAGAAAGTACGCAAGTGTTTGATATCGAACGTTTGCGCCGCTGTTCGGGACGGGCTCGCATAACCCGGGGGTACGTTAATTAAAATTTGAACGTGATCTTAAGCACACGGCCTCAGGATCCTCTGCCCCGCTGGAAGAAAACGCCCAACCTAGCGAAAGCAATCCATAATTGGCTTATTTGTACAACCAATTAACCCCTGTCGGAGCGGGAGGTTAAATGGCGAGGGTTCTGGGTTTTGGCCTGCTGGTGGCCGTTGGAGGTAGAATAAATCATGCTGTAAGAATAACCCGCGGGCGGACGGGGATGATTGAACTGTGGACGTGCTTTTCGGGCGGCGGCTACTGGCGAACGAAGCAACCGTTTCCAATTTTCGTTTCCCAGCTCAGCAGCTCGCACGCTGAAAACAACAACCGCTCACGTTGTTCTGCTGGAACCGGTCCGACCGCTGCTGTGGACACATGTGTGGAGCGCCATTTGCGCGCAGTGCGTTTGATTAAAATCAAACGTCACTTGGTGTCGCTTCCCAATCCAAGCGAGGAAGCGCGCGCGAAAGGGAGAGAACGCGGTTCCGTCATTTCTATTCGCGTCTCATCCGTGCAGCTGTCAGAGCTTCATCGGCGTAAACAAAACCATGGCAACGCACGCTCGGACAACACACACAGCGCGGCGCAGCGCTGTGTGTGGATCACTTGGGACACTTGGGGAGACAGGGAACGAGCCACATGCAGCTGTAACCTCTTTTTCGCCCCCTCTTGATGAAGCCTTCTTGATTGTTGATGGCAGCATAGCCGGAGCATACGCGCGCGCGTATGTGTGTGCACATTCTTGAATGTATGGGGAGCGGAGCAGAGGGAGGGGGGGGGGGGGGGGAGACGAATGAACCCACCGTTTGATACGCTCGACGGACGGCGTAGCTTGTGCAGCTGGTCCAAGGTTACGGACGCAAACACAAGCGTCCCCATTCTCCCCAGTTCATTGTTCCCGGGGATACAATGAACATGAAATGCATTTTTCATCCCCTTCCCGTTTTCAGGAGAGCCTACTATGTGTGCGTGTGTGCGAAGCCTACTGTTGTAACAGGAGGAAGAGTGTAATTGTTTTTTTTTCTTCATGACGTTTCCCGTCCGTCTCGGTTGTCATTTTGTAAATTGCACAAAAATATGCAATAAAATTCTTGCATACTACGGGAACGCAGGAACGCATCGCACCAAACGTGCGTAGAGATAGGTCGTAAATAAAGAAAGTGAAGACTGCCTGCCTAGAACGTGTGTGGCTTTCGTTTTGGAATGGGGAGGGAAACGACGCGAGCTCGCGTGTGCGCGCCGGAGTACAAACAGTCGGATGCAACGAACAACTTCCCTTCCGTGCGTCAACAAAGAAGAATGCGTATGAATACGTGTGTGTTGTGTGTATGTGTGTGTGTTTGTGCCTGACCCGCACGGTCCGATGCGCGTCTTCTCATTGTTTACGTTTTTAATCTCGGCACAGCGAAGAGCTGGACCCTAGAGTGAGGCACTTGCCGCTGGGAACGAGTCATCAGCTGACGGAGTATGGTAAATGTCAGAACTTCAGGAACAGAGACCGCGAGGCACGGGATCGAACAAAGAGGAGTAGATTTTCGGATAATACTTTTTGGAGCACGCATAATGCTGTTTGTCGGAGATTTCGACAATTTTTGATAATTTTGTAGTGAAGTGTGAAGCGAAGTTGGAGTCTAATCGATGTATGAGACGATCCTATTCTTTGGATCTATTGATTTCTATAAAACATTGGAATCAGTGGAGAAACTCAAGAACATGTGAGAATCACCAAAACGTTAGGGTTACTCAATTTCCTTCTTCAGAACCGATTCTTGTTGGCGGCTTTCGATTCTTTTGCCACTCTTTTCGGGAGCTCCTATTTTTTGTCATTTACGGTTCAGTTCATTTATGCTTTTTGGCTCTTTCGGGACTATTCCATAAACTCAGGCGATTACTCATTTATGATTCTATTTGTGAGAGTCTCATGACTCTTTTTGAGAGTCGATTACATTGCACAGTGTTTCTGGTCCTTTTATTACTCTTTCTGGTGACGTTTCAGTCGTTTTTGAAGCCTTTTTGGAGATGACATCTATTGACTGTTAACGAGAATCATTGAAAGGAACCACGAGTGTCGAATTTTTATTCGATTCCTCCAAGAAAAGGCACACTCCGCAATCTTTGGAAGGAATCGGAGAGTAATTTCACCGGCTACCGATCCAGCCTCGAGGCGCCCGGCTCACTTTGTCGATTCGCTTTAATCGATATTTCCTGCCGAAGGATAACTCTCCGTCGCTCGCTCGCCCTCGTCGCTCTTTTCCCACGGTCAACATTTTTCGGTGGCAAAAGTTTTCCAATTGGGTGAAAGTTTTTTTTTGCCCGAGAATCCCGCATCCCATTTCTTCGTTACAGCCGCGGCTATTGCTTGCTTGTTGCAATGTCTGCATCACGAGACTCTCCAATGCCGGCAACGCTGGCGTTATGGTTCCGCTCTTTTCGACGTTCCTGCTGCGCTGGGAATGGCATTATAAATATAATAGAATTTAAATTCCGTGCTGCAATCCGGGTTTTACGACTGCAAGCACTTTTCTTCCGGCCTGGCGGATGGAACGAGCAAAATGTAATAAGTTGGTTCGTACTTTTATATTTTTTGTGAGCATTTCTTTAACGACCTTTTTTTTGCTTCTGCGTGCCCGCTTGCCCCCCTGGCACGGTTGCTCTAGGAGGAGTGCGGTTAATTTCGTTCGAATTATGTCTAATTGACGGGGCGTCGGTCTCAAGGAGTGCGACGGTTTTCGGTCCCTTGCTTCAGCCACCATCCTTCCCAGTCAGCGGTCGGTAAACTGGCTGTTGAATGTCCTTTCCGCGTGTTTTTTCTCTACTGCCTGCCTGTGTGCGTTCCGCCAAAGGATCAGAGAAAATAAAAATACCCGAAAAAAAGGTTCTGTTGATGAAGTTTGGCACGGCTTATTCAACTTTTAATGATTACGGTACCGAAATTAATTCGTACTACCAGGTATTTTTTGACAACTAGTAGTACCTACAGCTGCATTTTCAATTTTTTTGTTGATGTTGTGGAGATGGTAAAATTTCCATTAAACTTTACTTCCCCAAACGCAAAGGCTGATTGGGTTCGGCGAAGGGATGCCCTCCCTTCGGTGAACTCTCGGTGCTCCCGGTGAAAAAGGGGCAAAGAATCAAATTTGAATAATTATTTAACACTGGTTAATCTGACAGTAGGAGGACGCGCGTGGGAGTGTGAACTTTGTTTTCGGGATTCGTTCCAATGGCATCCGCGCGTCGTAGACGTACGTTTTTTTTTTCTCTCCATCCGAAGTAGCTATCAGGCACATTTGCAAAAAAAAAAAACAAGCAAGGGCACACTGGTATTAAAAATGCAGATAGCAGAAGCAAGGGCAAGAGCAACAAAATCCAGGATCGTTTCTTTCATCGGTTCATCACCGGGTCGAGGCGTCGGGAGTGTTTTTATAGTACCCTTTTTTCTCACTGTCACTCTCTCTCTCCCTCTCTCGTATCAATCTCATTTCGATCAGTCGTTGGAGAGGACAGGGCGAACGTATCTTTGGTTTAATATCACCCGATTATCGATCCGACTGCCGTACGGAGCGAATGGTCGATTTAGATACCGGAAACGATTGGATTTTATTCCCTTCGGAATGGTGTTAGCTGATCGGCTATGACGGTTTTTATCTCTGCAACGGTGTTTCCATTACATTTCACTTGCGATGTTAATTTAATAGGCTTGTTACGAATGGCTTCAGAATCGGTGCAGTAAAACGAAAGAATTAGGGAAGAGTAACACAGAAAAAACAGAAAAAAATCTGAGTATAAATAAGGATATTTTTTCGTTACATTGTGTTGAAACAGACATCAAAGTAAATGATCGTAATGTATAAGTTAAGGATACACATTTGTAAACACACTAGACAGCAAACCCCAGCCCATATAACACGAGACAAATGCACAAACAAATGAAACCAAACGATAAAGCGCAGTCGAGCGAAGATTCCCGAACGTCAGCAGTACTACGCGAAGCGAAAAGATACGATTGTGCGCACATGTCCTGCTTCCCAGTCAAAGGTGGGTAACACATTGAAACACAGATCTCTGCTAGTATAGTAAGCGCAATCATCACCCGACATCCAATAGTTCAACTTACTTGTAATAATAAAGTAAATATTCAAACATTGTGATACACTCCCCCATGTCGATGAGGTTAACTGTGATAAACTATTGTGAAAACAAAATGTAAAAACAAACCAGTAAACCACAAAACACGCACGCGAACGGCTGGTTAGCAAGTTGTAACATTGTTTATCTACCCCAACAAAAAAGGATAATAAAAGGATGCTTTTCAATTTCGCTACCTGCCATTGGCCATTGGCGTAGCAGCACACTAAAACCAAACCCTCGTCTTCTTATTGTGCGCGTCCACGTTCGCCGGAGCACACGCGATTGCCATAAAGCAATGCCAAATACCCGAAACGTATACGTAAATCTAGTTACTTCTTTCTTTCGTTTCTTTTGCATTGGGGCCCGTTTTCCGATATACAGTAATATGTGATAGTTGTTAGCAACCATTTTGTCTCTATATTGTAAGAAAGTAGCCTAATGACACCACCATTTACTCTCGCTCTCTCTCTCTTTGATTGTGTATACATATAGTGGCGCATCCTTTCTTTTGGGCGATCCAGTAGACTGATTAAAAAAAAAGAAACTATCGTGCTCTGTCTGTTTTTTTTTTTGTTAGGTCTAATGATAGCAATATAATGTTTGGTTTGTTATTTTTGTTTGTTAAAAACACCTCTTTAATCGTATACATACTTCTTATCTAGCAGCAATAGAAACAAGCTCCTTCTATACACATGCATATACAAAACATATAGTGCCTAATACGTCGGGAAAAGTTAGTTTAGTGTTGTGCGATAACCCATTTCTGTAACTGACCCCCAAAACTAGTCGATAGAGAGAGAGAGAGAGAGAGAGAGATGTGCTGCTGCTGGGAGGCACGCACGACACTCGTATCCTTCTCTCTTTCGCGGGCTGCCGCCAATCGTATGTTTTCCCCCTCATTCTTCTCTCGTTTAGAACTTTAGTGCGCGAAACCGCCTTTAGCCTGTTAGCGTGTTGAATCTTAGAAACATGTTTGAAATTGTATGTAATAGTGCTGCGACCAAGGATTGTGTGTTTGTGTCTCTCTTGCGAAATGTAGCTGTGGTACACCAACACAATGCGACAGCAATGCAACCGTCTGTCACTAATAATCTTCTAACGAAATAGTGCAATCACTGTTGTATAGTGTGATAGATCGTGTAATTATATCGTTGTCCACTTGGATCCACTGGTTCTGTTTTGTTCCGCATTGGGTTCTGTTTCACTTTCTGTTGTTCACTCTCTTATGTTCATCTTACTTCATTTATTTTTAAGTTTGTTTCGCTTCTGTTTGTTCATACGTTTATGCTTTCTTTATTACATTTTTGTATAAAGCCATAAGACTAGTTCGTTTAGTGAGAGGGTAGGAAGTTATTGATTTATTTCGTTTGTTTTCTGTTACCATTTCTTCCGGTATCGCTGTATGACGTCTTCGTCACTCGTTATTGCTGTGTTGTATGTTTTGCGCGGGTGTATGTACGCATATAATTAGATAAGTAAAAAGGGACATTCAGCTGCAGACAATGTCCGTAGTCGACATCGGCCGGGTGCGCTGCGGTGGAATGCTATAAATCGGAAAGCAGTTTATACAGTTGAAGTTGTGAGTTGATTTATGAGTAGTGAAGCAGTAAAGGCTCGGGACCGGGGCGTGCTGCATTCGTAGATAAGGAAGTGCCTCTGTCCATCCCACATTATTACATGCTGTCCATCTCTTTCCTTCTCTTTCTCTCTCGGGTTTCTCTCACACTCTCTCTCTCCACCATGTGCGTTCCTTCTACTAGCTGTATTTTACATTGCATTCGTTTTTAGCTACTACTATTTCTACTACTACAAAACCACAATCACCACCAACACCACCACCACCGACCCGCAACCTTTACCTAATGGTTTTTACAAATCTTTTCTTCTGTATTTGTAGTGTGAAAAGCAAGCGTGTAGTGAAAAAAAAGTAAATAAAGCCACACCCGCGTGCGCGCACCAATAGAAGAGCGAATGCTGTGGTGTGTAAGCCCCCTTTCGCGTAAAAAGCAAGCAATAGCTCAATCGTGTGATTAATAATTAACGCGACCACCCCGGTTCTGTACATGCGATTATGCATTTATGATTTAGTGTCGGTAGTTTTGGAGAACAGATAGCTCTGCCGTATCTATAATCTATCTCCTCCCCACCAAACACAACCACCCTCTTCCCTCTTCTCACAAACATCCGTATGCTGGTTACAATTTGCCGCTGTACAAATACTCGATTCTCGAACCATTATTGATTTTCTATTTGGTTGTGTGTGTGTGTTTTTTTTCTCTCTCTCATCCAAAACGAAACCGGTTAGTGTATCCTTCTTTCCTAGCGTGAGATAGAAAGCGAAAAGAACTAAGTAGTGTGAAATAACCAAAAAAAAAACAGAAGTAGTGTCTGTGTTTGTGTGTGTGCTATCATTAGCGAAAGCGATAGAGAAAGAGCGAAACAAAAAAAAACTAAGCAGTTTAATGGAAATCATCACATCAACGTAGAACGTATTCTAACTAGAGTATCCATAGCAGTACTACTACTACCACCAAATTCTACTACTAAACTTACTATTGCGGCGACTGTAGAAAACGAGCAAAAAATAGCAACACAAAAAGGCAACCACACGGAGCCCTGGTGTACTTAGTGTACTAAAATTCGTTCCAGTATCCTCTCCACTTGGGGGGGTAGAGTGTATTGTAGTGATCGCATCTAGCAGCAGCAACAGCGGGCCGAAGACGTGTTCGACGATCTCTCGCAGCAAAGAATCATCTTCCGGCAGCAGAAGAACGCGCGACAGCAGCCCCAAAGAGAGAGAGAGAGCGGAAAGATGCTGTTTGAAAGTACCATGTCCGCCAAAATGTATCCATACAATGTGCCTCCACCGATACAGGGCGCAACGGCGGTTCCCGTACCGAACATCAGGTTTGTGCCATATAATTCTTCTGTTTCCATCTCTTCTGTGCGTGTATCTTGTGCCATAGCTCTTGATATTTTCCGTACCGATTTTCGTTTTGTTTCGTTAAGTTTAACCGACACACCACAAGCGCACACCCCTCTGGGATGGGTGTTTTTGTTTACTCTTTGTTTAGCGGATTTCAGTATGGGTTTCGTTTTTTTCTCTTCTCTGTTGTTTGCAACCCCTAACCTAATCAATCTAAAAAGGAATTACCGTTTACTAACATTCTGTTTTTCTAATTTGTTTCTCTCTTGTTTGTTTCCACTGACTAATTGTATCGATTTGTCCGTTTTCGTTGGTCGGACAAGCGCGGGGGTGTTTTGCTTTTCTATTGCGATTTGAAGCTTTTGAGTTTTCCTCTGTCAGATGTGCTTATATTACGCTGTTGTTTAGTGGGCGTTGTATAGTTTCCTTTTTCGCGCGGTGTTTTTCGTTCATCCCTCTCAGGCATGAAACGAATGGGACCTCTCCTTAGAGCGACTATGTGATAAGATGTTTTAAGTTGCTTCGGTTTCGGTTTTTGTACAGCTACATCCTTGCATGATTGTTGAACAATGTTCCGGCTTCCCCCAAAGACTACTACTAGCTAGCGTGCTTTCACACCTCAAACTGTTGCTGGCTTCGCGTTTGCAATGTGTGTTGCTCTGTACAGCTGTAAACGAACGTCCAGATAGTGGTGGGACTAGCTTGACGCAGTACACTATGAGCGAGCTGCTCATCGCAATCGTTCTTCCGAGCATTTTAGATATCTCTCCCTTTTGAATTTAATATTACATTCTAAAAAGAAGTTGCTTTGTACCCTTTTCCGTTTAATTAAATCGTTACCTAGACGTCTGCTAGCTAGACGCGCTCCACCCTGTGTTTAATTAGTTTCCGGAGCTTGCTTTGATGCGATCCAGTACGGGCTTTGTGTATGCATCAACACGAAACAACACTGAAGGCATGCCGCTGCTTCTTAATAATCAAACAAATGTACAAAGCCAATGTGCAGCTCGCTTTGCGCTGGAGAAGAGCAGCTGGCATTGACTTCCTGGTGCAATGCGACTCGAATGCTGCGATCGTTCCCAGTGGTGGAGGAGAACGGGATGCAAAAACGGAAAGAAACTCCTTGATGATGTGCCGTTCAAAGGAGCCTGATCCTCCCTGCCGGCGCATTGCTTGGTGCATGCTAATAAGCTGCTGCTGCTGCTGCTTGCTACACTGAGAAATAATTATTACTGAGCTGTGCTCACTACACACCGGCGTCATCATCGTCATCATCGTCGCACAACTCATTCTTCGCACACCGCATGCTAATTGGATTTTGTTCAAAAGTTACCTCCGTGCGCGCCCGCCCTGCACGTGCACCACAGCGCCATTGCCGATGTTGCCATTGGCAGCAGTATCTGCCGCGAGATAGAGGAGGCCCGGGATGAAGTTTTGTGGAAAATAGGAGTACAGTTTTCATGACGGCATCCTCCTTATTAGCTGCCATGGGGCAGACATTCATTTTCGTGCATTCATACCAACTATCAGGTTAGAAAGGACCGGCTAAAGACAAAAAAGAAACATGTCATCTACTTCGGCGCTACACTCATTCGTCTTGGTGCAATTTTGTTACTGCTGTGCTGCAAAATTAAACGCCCAGCCGTCCTTCCGCAGCAACAGTTTCGTACCGAGCGCAATCGATGGCAACGGCACGCGAAAGAATCGGATCGCGGACCGCGCATTACATCGAATGTGTGGCCACCAATGCCACCGATCCCACACCCTTGAACTACATTGCCGTTTGGTTCCCAAACAAGCGCCAAGCGCAGCCACAGCTCCCGCAAGTGTGTGCGCACTAATTTCCCTCGGCCGGCTGCAGAGCAATTTTCACTCCGACTGTGCCGCCCGGCCGACCTTCTCCGGCCATTTGTGTTCAATTTTCTTCTCTCGATGCCAAATCGATTGTGTCATTTTCACTTTGTGCGATGGCCGCGGATGCAGCGCGGACCCCGAACGTAATGGCGGACGAAGGAAATGGAACGAGACCTGTGTAAACATTATGCTGCCGATTGGAAGATGCTTCCATTGCACTTGGATTGCAGAAAGGATGGCGATAGAACACACTTTTCTTGTTGCTTGCTTGACGAATTTCCTGTACCGTGCAGCAAAGGAACAAGGGGCATGATTTCTGGACCTGAAATTTTCAAAAAAACACCTAAACGATTTCTTCTCAGGTAACCGACTATATGTCTCTTAAAGAAAGCTGCGTAGTTTTCTCTGTGTGTGAGTGCTTGAGCTTTTTTTTTCTTGCAGTTGAAATTTAATATACCCTCTCCGGGAACAGCTTAGTCGGCATATCCTTGAACTCTCGAGGGGTGTCTTTCTTACTTTCCTGCCCTGAAAGGCACACAGGTACGTCATGCTGTCCCTTATTACTGCCGCTCGAGAGCAGGGGAACGGCGGTTGGGTTCCAAATGGCTTCCAAAGAAATGGTAGCCACAGCAGATGTCGAGCTCATCGCTTTTGCATACCTGCCACTGGCTAACTTCAACTTCAGGATGAAGTTGCACTGGAAACAGCAGCTGTCACATAAAGCATGCCACCACAGTAATCGTATGCAGTAGAGCCCCTGTGTGTGGCTGTGTAAGCCTTTTAGTAAGATGTAATGCAAAGCGAAGTTTTTTTCGAGCTGCTGAAAAAAAAAACGCTTTCAAGAGCACAAGGTTAGGAATGCCAAAAACCGCCCTCCTTACAAAAAAGAGTGCCTAGTGACAAAGATCAATCGTTTGTGTAGCCTCTTCTGTTCGTGCTTCGTGCCAAATCATCGTTCCCAGCGCATTGGAGGGAGGATGATTTTGGCACGATTGACTGACGTGCCTGCCCGGCACGACACACTGCTGCGGTCGTCGGAAGAGCACCGAGATAAAATTAAACGAACTGCAAATTGTCCTCCCGTCCGTCCGGCGGTGTGCGAGCAGAGAACTTCGCCTGCGTGCTGTAGAATGACCGTCCCCCGGCACTGTTTGCTGCGTCATTGCCTCGAACCGCGTGCCCGTGGTTTGCGGATCATGAAATATTCTCTCTCTCGCTCATTATAATCCACCGGAGGACGCGCACTAACTGTCCGGGGTGTACTGGAAGGAACCCCCGGTGGCTTCTCGCTTGATTTGAGCAGCGCCCCAAAGTACTGAAGCAAAGGTTTTATAGGCACACGGTTAATGTTGCGTGCAGCGATGGTGTTTTGCTTAAAGTATCGATAAAAAATAGCGGGCTAGATTATTCGCACGCCATGCCACATGGATCCGGTCGGTTTTGGGTGTGTGTGTGTGTGATCCCTCTCCGCGTGCACGCCGTTCTCGGGTCAGACCGGTGAAGTTCTTCCCGGCCCGAAAGTCTTCCCATCGTTTTCGGTTTGGCCGACGTCGAAAGGTAATGCTTGTTTTTGCTCCCAAACGCTAGGATGATTCTGCTAGCGTCAGCATAGGACGGAGAGGCGCGTAGTAGTTCGATGGCACCGTCTCACGAAGTCCGTACGTCCGTCCGCGCACCGTGTGTGTCTGTTGGTGGCCGTTGGCGTGCGAACCGAAACCGTTTCGTTTCGATTCAAATCGTCTTGATAGTTTTTTTTGCTTCTCTCGCTCGCTTCTTTTAATCTCCTCCCCCTTTCGCATCCGGATGGGTTCGTTCGTTCGTGTTCTCTATTCTTTTCTAGCCCCCGGGTCCATGGTTGTTGATTAAATTTCTTGATTTCCATAGCGTCATTCCTAGGCCACTTACTCCTCCTCCGTCTCGCAGTGTCCCAGCTCCGCGCTCAATCGAACCGACGTTCTTGTGGCCTTCTTCGTCTTCATCTTGCCTGCGCGGTGGAACACAACAGCCTCGTTCTCGTTCAATGTCGTCGCTAACGATGCTCCGAAAGCTCGCAGCGTCGTTAAAGTTGGAAACGATGCCGCCGAGTTGGAGAGCCATGGGTGGAGAACATCGTGCCTTACAAGCGCTGGGAAGAACTCACGCCGACTCATCTGCGTGTGGTGTGGCCCGTGTTCGCGTTGCACAGGAAGAGGAAACACCACCGAGACGAGCGACGACTCGAGAGGTTCCTTCTTTCCTTCACTTTTTTTTTTTTAACTAACCCGCATAGTGAGGAGCAACGAAGATGGTGATCATCGTGGTGTGCCTGTTTGCTCGAAGGAAGAGGAAGTTTGATGTTGCCTTTTTATGTTGTGCTTTTGAATGGTTTTCCTTCTTCACCCCTTAGTACATACATGCACACACCCAGGGCGTAGAAACCTGAGACTCGCGCGCCGGGAGGAGATACGCGGGCAAAAGGTCGTAAAGAAGTAGAGGCGAGGGCACCTGGACCGCTTTGGAAAGATCCGCTTACAGGCGGCGATTCGGTTAGAGGCCTTCGTGGTGGGTTTTTACACATTGACCCGTCCATCAATTCTTCCAAGCGACCGGTCGAAAGAAGGGCAGAAGATCGAAAGGCAGCGGCCCCCCGAGCTGTCCGTGTGCATTATCAATCCTTACAATGGAGGGAGGTGTGCTAAAGGGAAATCCGCTCGGCGAACTTATCTAGGGGATTAGTGTTGGCTCTCGAGCTGGTGGTGGGTATTATTATCGTTGAATAGGTACTAAAACGTTATGACGCAACAGTAGTAGCATAGATTGGCCTGTGCGTCCCGTTCGCCTCGGATGGGAGACTAATATACGCTATTAATACTTCGACGAATCACGCTCGCTGCTGGCGTACATTTAAATCTTCCCCCCAAAACCGATGCTTTCGGCATTTCTCAAAACTTGTTTGCCAGCTCAGCCTCCTGTAATTAAATTTTGCAATCGAATTACCATCGACTCTCGTCGCCGTACGCGCAAGTCTAGGACGATGGGCTCCAGGAAACGAATGATGTGTGCGCATCAACATCTTCTGTTGTCATGTACAAGAATAAACACTTGATTATGGCGACGAAGAAGCAGTAACACGGAACGGGCAGATCCGCGCGAATAATAGCGGCTCGTCAGTTCGCGAAGTTTTGGAACCGGGGGTGTATATCTGGTGGGTCTCGGGCGAAATCCATTTTGGAAATAATCAGTTTATGGATTGTTTTCGCCAGCGTACACCCGGCAGTATGTCTGTAATCAATTTATATCCCAAGACAACGCCGTACGACAACGTCAGTAGTGGGAAAGGATACTTCACGGGCAAGGGTGAGCGCGCTCTTGTGGTTTAATGATGGAGGGATGCTTGCGATGCGAGCCTCGTGAGCATAAGGGGTTTTTTCTTCTCCTCTCGCACCATTGTGGTCAAGGACATCCTCGAAATTCACGTAGAGAGGAGGCCAGGCACTAGCGCTCACTCCACTACCTGCCACAGCGATAATACCTGTTGGACGCTGGAAGCTACCTCTACTCGCGGTCACAATAATTGGGCCTGCCTGACTTCCCGTCAGCGACCTTGTGCCACGAAGAGGATCGCTCCCAATCGCTGGCGTACTCTCTGGAGCCGGACGGGCAAGAATTCCAATCAAGTTCCGAAGGTTAAGATACCAACGAACCCACCGCAAAGTGTGTGTGTTCGTGTCTGTGTGAAGGTTACAAACGTCTCGCGTAAACGTACGCGCAAAGGAAGGAGGCTCTATGGGGCCATGAACCTTTATAAACATTCACCCGCCCGGTGGAGGTGTGCGGTTTCGTAGTAAAATTTACGCGCTTACGCGCGCTTCCGTCGCCAGGAGTTCGTTGGGGCCCTGCTAGGAGAAGCCTCTCCTGCCCCGCAACAGCAGCTTCCTGCCGTGCGTGGCCCGTATGCGTTTGCATACGGAATCAGATTAAGATCCAGTGTGTGCGACACAGCTGTGTGTACACGAGCGAACGCGCGCGCGGTGGTCCAGCGCGGATAATCAACGGAATCGCGCTCCGTTCACGCGCGAAACTTTAAACCGCGCCGGAGTGGGGCTGGATTATTACACAGCGCAAAGCGGCGGATAAACGCGCTTGAGGTGCTTGAAGCCATCGTCTCAGGTGCGGCGACGGCGGTGCTGCGGAATGCGGAGAGGTGTTGTTCGCTCGGGAGCTGGAGGCAAAGAGAATGGGCGCTGAGTGTGTGTGTGTGTGTGTGTGTGTGTGTGTGTGTGAGAGTGGTTCTGCGGTTGTTATTTAGCAGCAGCGGGAAATCACGTTTTCAAACCACGTCGTGGTTGCTGAGCGCGGAGTGGAGCAGTAGAGTTACGCCGTACTAGCCTGCAGTGTGTGTCCTACAGTGAGCCACACACTTTGGTCTCATCCGGTTTCGAGCGATGAAAAAGCGTTCGAATGAAGAAGAAATCGTAGCATGCGCTGATCCACTGCTTTTGTGGCAGAGAGGCAGTATACTCAGTCCTCCCGTATTACATATCCAAGCTAGTCTCACTCGTTTGGGACGGCGCTCAAATCCAGCCAGTACTGTATTGGACACTCTCACTTCCAGCAGCCTGGCTGGTTATAAGTTGCGCCATCGGCTGCCGTTGTAGGGTTTCCATGGGGCACAATGCTACACTCCCCCGTTCGCATCCATTCCGACGGTGAACTTAATATCCGTCGCGCACGAAGTTTTTCCCGTTTGGCAATCCACCGTCTCCTGCCACCGAACCTCGGCTGGGTGTTTTGTTTACAACCAGCCAGGCCATATACACAAACTCGCCACGAGGCTTATGCTAATTTTATTTGCCTCACTGTAAGAACCAGTTTTTACAAATCCCTGCAAAATCCTCCGGCCCCAGACACGCAGCAGTCTAAGTTCGCTCCCACGAGGTTGGTTTGTAGCGCTCTAGTAGACGGCTGTTCTTGTTGGGCAAAAGTAGCATGTAGTGTGTGTGTGTTTCGCGAGTACTTCTACGTCGGAGGGTTTGGGTTTGGGCGGAAGAAAGGTCCTGCTGTGGAGTGGTAGACGTCTACCACGATCGATACGTTTACTCCATCGTTACTACTACTACTACTGCCCATGGAAGGTTTGGGGATACCTTGAATAGTTCTTTGGAGACTTTGGATCAGTTCCTTGAACTCCGCCAGTGCCTTACTCGTTGAATGTTGTCTGCATAAGTCCAGAACTAGCATAGCGGTTGGAAACATAGGTGTAGAACACGATAAATCTCAAAGTTAGCGAACATTTCAATATGCTCTATGGTGAGGTCGATTTGTGAACATTGGATTCGAAACGAATAAACGACTCCTTTCCATTTCCAGCACGAGCAAAACTTTCGCCCGTGTCCGTGCCCGAAGTCATCTGCCACCGTTCTTCCTTTCGGTTCGTCGTTGTTAGCCATTAACGGGGATGACGAAAACTTTGGACAAGATGCGTCCTTCCGCTCTCTCGTCCCACGGCATTAGGGAAGCCATTAAACCTGCAAGAAGTTTATATGCATCGAGGGGAAGTTGTTAGGCGTTAGTCGCAAAGTGTTCGATACGGTAGGATTGTTTTTTCTTCTGTTGGTTCCTTTGCCTCAACCGTTCAACCAACCCCGCAATCGGCCGTCGTGGGGGTGAGACTGGGTCACGTTTTCGGTGTTTCTAGCTCGAATTCATCCGCGCGCGCTTGGGTTTCCTTCCCGTCGGTGATGACTTTCGATCGATTTCGTTCTTGGCCAAAGTGAAAAGCGTAGTTTCGGTTGGTTATATCGATTCGGCTTTATTCCCCACCCCAAAACTCCACTATCCATCTCTGTTCCACCCCGGGCAAAAGCCGGTCTACCTTGCTTTTGCTCCACATTGTTTCCAATCATCATCCGCCGCACGCTTATGATGGGGAGAGGAGGGAGCATTTTGTGTAACCATGTAAACCTTCAGGCTGCTGCTGCCACTGCCAAGGCGTTTCTTAGTTCTGAATTAGCACCCGACAGGCACCCGACCGGCCCGCCATACTCGCCCAGGCGTGTTCCACGACGGTTAAAGCCCGTCGTAAAGTTTTTCGACTGTAATTATATCGTTCCAGCGTGCGAGATCTCGCATTCGTGCGAATATAACACAACACAGAGGGAGGGGGCAGCTCGTGGCGATGGAGGAGGAAAGAGAGAGATATGCTTCTCTGGAACTGGAGGGAGGCGGAGAAGGTTCCGAAAGTTTTGCGTGCTCTTATTAGCGCGGTTCTTTTGTTGGGTCGATTCATGCTAGACGGCAGCGTGGGTCCTCCCCACCCGTGCTGAACACCGGCCTGGTCCAGTTTGGGGCGGAGGTCAGCTGGGACGGAGCAAAAGTTGCCTTTACCAGACCTTGGGCTTGGGAGACGGAGGTTCTGTCCACTACTACTACTACTGCCAGTAGTACTGGTGCGCGTCTTGTGGCGGAGATCATACAGCAAAAGAGAGGCAAGGAATGGTGGCATTGAAAGGCGATCCGAAGAGACGTTGAAGAGGTGGGTCGAGATAATCGGTCTTATTATTGATTCGACTCCACTGCTCCGTGTCGCCACCGATTTACGGTGGAGACTTTTCAATTTCACGCATTAAAAGCGCTTTTACACTAGAAGTTTGACACTAGAAGCTTGACAGATGTCAACATAACAGCCAAAACTTCACTTTGCCGTTTGGTTCGTTACACGCCGGGTTTGCGATTCATGCTGCAGACTCAACACACAGCCGCCGGTCGGTATTGCTGTGCGTTCTCTTACCACATCATAATCGAGCCCTCGATCGCGCAGCATTCTTTCTGTGCCGCAAAAGGTTGAGTGAGTGTGCGATCGTGTTCGAGAGGGAGGAAGCTGTGGTGCTCCCGTAGGGTGAGCAAAACGCATTGTTTTTATGTTGCGATTTTCACCTCGCGCGCCTGCAGTGGGCGTCTGTTCGTTGCATCATCGTCCCATCGCAAGCTCAAGAGGAGGAGAAAATCTGCACTATAGAGACCAGAGCAGAGGCTGATGTTTTTGTTTAGTGAAAAGTTGCAAAACATTGGCGCACGATCGTGGGGAGAGCAGCGATCAGGAGCGATGATGTTTGGAGCATCGTTTGGAAAAGAAACACCTTGGATCACCTTTTTTGTTTCTAGCAAGCCCTCTCAAGCCCACTGGTCCACTGTTGGATGATCTGCAGATGAGTTTTTGCTGAGGATCCATTTACATGATGAGCAAAACTTTCCCATCCCCGCATAGGTTTTTGACGGCTAGCCATACTTCCTTGTTGGTTTTTGGAAACTCAAACCAAACAACTTTGTTGCCTTCGGACACTTCGTTTCGGCGTGTTGAATTTTTTCATTTTCTGCTTCTATTGTGCTTCCATAATTGCTTGAAAAAAGAACTACACACTTGTAGTTCTCGCTGTGCGGTCGATACTCTATCCACCGGCGGTGATGAATATGTTGACAAGTGTGACAGTGAGAGCAGCATCAAGCAGGAAGTTTTACATGGCCTAACCGCGAACCACCATACCATTCTGCGCACACTAACGAACACACCAACCTACCATGCCACAGACCAGTCGCAGGGGTTGGCTTACAATGTGACGGGGTTTGTTTTGTGGCCCATTGTTTCGTGGGTACATTCATTTGAATTCGGTTAGAGCGGAAGACAACTAATATGCAAACCGGAGGGTTGCAAGTTTTTTTTTGTTGGTGTGGCTTCTGTTCCGACCTTACACTAGTTTGTCTGCGCGTGGAAAAGAACGCGAGCGAGCGAGCGAGAGCCCTGGGAAAAGAGTAGTGTTTTCGGCATCGATTTTCCCGGACAACCTAATGAATTCCAACCGGCTGCGGCGGCGGCGGCGTCGGTGTGTTGGTGGGGATCAGAACGGGGGAGTGCGTTACTGTGAGTTCGTTCCCTCGGAGTAAGAATGGAAATTGAGCTTATTCCTGCTCTGGTGTGTGTGTGCGCTATAGGAAGGGGCAACATGGAGCTGAATGAAACCAAATATATACTACGTCGTACCGTCGCAACGACGCCAGCCTGGGCTAGCTGGAGGACCCGGAGAAGACAATGTGAAAACCGCAACACACACACACCTTCGCCATCCCGAGCACCGTAGAACGTACAACCGAACACAACGCTGGAAAAACGCTCCGCACGACGACGATGCGGAGGAACTTGGAGTGCCGGGGCATTGGAGCGAGGTGGCGAGTCGCGGTTATGAGGAAGAGATGGCGAAGGTAAAAATGGCAATAATGGATGGAGCCAGAACACACCGGCAAAGAGCTTGAACAGCGCCCGCATCTCTCTGGCGGTGTGGTGGCCGCCGCCTGTCTCTCCAATTTCCGAAACCGCGCACTGGAGCGAGATGTGTAGGGTAACGTGTGTGTGTGTGTCTGTGTCTCCTGCCAGGACAGGGTAACGAGTGGTCTCGGAGGGTCATTCTTCACGGTCCACTTCAGGCTGGTCCACCACCACCACCACCATCGTCATCATCGCCGTCATTACAGTCAGTCAGAATGGTGGAGCGGCTCGGTGTGTTGGGACCTCCTATTCGAGGCTCTCGATGCAGAGGCTTTTGCCCCCCCTCCAACTGGAGATCTCGCCATGAGAAGCGGGCGAGCGGGGACCAGTTTCGTGCAAAAGTTCAGTTGCCTTCTGCTTCGGTGTGCTCCAGTCCGACATAAAAGAGCTTTTGCAATGAGCCGGCCAGGGAGCCGGCCAGGCAACGGCAGCACTGCGGACGGAAGGAGAGAGCCTTTAACTCGCGCTGCGGTCAGCATCCGACAGTTTTTGAACCGACCGACCGAACGAACGAACGAACGACGAGAACCAATGAACAAATGCATCGCCTTCGCCTCCATTGCACATGACGTTGAACGGGGCAGTTCCGTCGCTTCTGGCTGGTGGACGTGCGATAATCCACCTTTGCCGCCGTTCTCCAAACTCCAACTCCTGCTACATTAGTGTGTATGCGCGTGATGTTGTTGTATGCTGGATGGAGCTACCCTCCATTGGGAAGCTGCAAACTTCACTTTCCGATTCCGCAGCACAGAACGACCGCTTCGTGTGCAGTCTCTAATGTGTTCTGGGGCCGGTTGCGAATCGATAAGCGGCGACTCTCCACTACCTTTGGCTGTGTTATGTGTGGCATTTAGATTAGCTTTAACTGGTAGTGAAGGTGGTTTTCCGTTCACCGAAACGGTCATTCTAGCATCGAATGTTTTGCGTGTGTGTGTCTGTGTGTGCGCGCGCGCTCTTGCGAGAGTGTACTGACCGCAAACCCACAACTTGAGACTCGTCGACAAAGCGAGCCCTGTTGGGAACCATTTAAAACACCCATCGAACGAAAGTGAAGTGAAACCGTCTCGCTGAAGAAAGCGAGCAAGAGAAGCAGCCGAAAAGAAGGAAGCTTTGCGAGTAGAATTTCTGGAACCTCTCCCGTGCTCTCTGGAGCGGATACGATCGCCTCCCCGAGACACACGAGACACGTGCAGGGGACAAGGATGAGCGCGTTTTTCCCCCCTATCGCTTGTTGTTGCTTTCGTTCGTATATCACCCGAGAGGCGTTTTGATTGAAGGCGTTGAAAAGCTGTGCATACTCGTTCTCGAGTCCGTTGCTCGAGTGTGAACGTTTGCTTCGTGATCGTGACGGAACACAGAACCCAAGCCCGAAACGCACCAGCACACGAACGAACCGCACCGGGAGACTGTTGATGCCGCCGCGGTAAGCGACGAACCCGCGATCTCACGATCGTGCTGCTGTCCGGTTTCTGGTTTCTGGTGGAACGCAAAAGAAGATGCCACCAACATTCTCGGGACCGGTTTCTCGAGCAGCTTCTTGTACCTTTGTGCTTTGTTCCCCTCTCCCACTCGGATACCCCTCTCTCTCTCTCTTTCCTCCCTTCGGGGGGAGTGTGATACATATGAAAAGCAAGGTCTTTGCTCACTGTTCGACAGGAAGGAAATTGCTTTCTCGAGCCGCGTGATGGAGAGCGAATTGTAAATTTATGTACGATTATTTACGGACGGGGTTTTTAGCGCGCCTGGATAGAACTAATTGTTGGGGAGGTGTTTTTTGTGTGTGTAGGGAATCGCAAATTGGAAACATTTTCGCGATAGCTCTCGAAGAAGAGAGGTTCGTAGACTTTTTTCAGCGAACCCCGAAGAAACCAATCAATCAAACCTCCAGGCTAAAGTGGAATGATAGTATAAAAAATATAGTTTGCTCTTTGAGCGCTTCAAAAATCGACAGAGAGCTTATCGTTGTGGGTTTTTGCCTTTTATTATAGCGTATGATGTAACGACGAGAATGGGAACATTGTAATACCATTCGCTACACACACTCACGTGCAGCGAAAAGTGCTAAATTGATATGAATATTAACAAGAGACTCTCCTTTGTCGCCGCGTTCGTCAATACGGCATGATTCGTATCCTACGCGCACAACACTTACCCCCGACGACGCGAAGGAGTGGCCGTCTGTGATTATGTGGTTTGATTTATCCCGTGCCTTTCTTCGGCGTTTTGCATTCTCATCGCACATCGAAATGCACATGCATCCTAGTACACATACACACGCAAACCACCGTACTGGAAAAAAAAGTCTCGGTGTCTCGACGTCATAAACAAATTGGTCTTATTCGTTGTGGCGTCGGTGGACGCGAAGCGAAGTAAACGAATCGAACGGTTTCTCGGGTCCGGTCCGTTGCCCTTCTATTCGCCCTTCCCTCCCACCCCAACACTAAAAAGCTCCAACCATACAGAGAGAGAGAGAGAGCGAGCGAGCGAAAGAAGGAGAGTGAGTGAGAGCAGCGAGCGAACGAGAGGGAAGGATTTTACACTTTGGAATATATTTTAGTTCGTTTTATGCAACATCAGCACAGCCGCGCGCAAAACGGTCCCGCGCCAAATGGAACTTGCCGGTGGGTGGGTGGGCCGGTGGGTGGCAGGAAGAGGCGGAGGATTATTGGGTGTAGAAAATGAAACTTTCCGTTTCTTCGTGATCATCTTGCCCGGGCGAGAGAGACAGAACTCTTGTCGGTGCCAAAGGCATCATGAGTTGGTCGTTTTGGTTTTGCTCGTTGCTTTCCTCGAATGCACACTTCAGCCGAGAAAATGGAGAAATGAGTCGGTGTGAGTAGTATAATTTGCTTTTTCATACTACTCCACCGTGTTACGATTGTTAGGAGCAAACGGAAAGCCACCCACCACCACCTGTCTGGAGCAATCATCGATTGGAAGAGGACACAAAGTTTCAGCGACTGCGAGGAAAACCCCTTTCTTCCTTCCGACCGACACGGAAACCCTCGCAGACGAAAATGAAGGCAAATTTCGGCATCGATGTGTTGGTGGTAGTGGTGAGAAATTTGCATAAAATGTAAATATTCCGCTCCGGTAACACGGGGGAACTATCCCGGGCGATGGGGGTTTTTTTTTTGGAAGAGGTCAGTGCTTAAGGATTTAAGGATGTAACAAAGGAATATCGATCGCGAGAGGGTTGTGTTGTCTGCTTCGCTCCCAGCCCTTGCGCCGATCTCGAAGATTAATGTTTGCTGGTTTTTCACAGATTGATCTGATTGCGGGAGCGCGTGTTGTGACGCCCCCTGTTCCCTACCAGGAGCCGGGTGGGGGTTTTCGTTGGCGTTTTCTGTTTTCTGCGAGCATATAAGGTTTTGCCCGCTCGTCACGGCTCTTCGGCTCATTAGCGAAGACGGATAGAATTTAGCAACGTTACACATTAACACTTCATCGGTGCCGCTTCGGGTGTCTGTAGGTGGTGAAAACCACGACACCGTTCGGACGGTACGAGTCCATGGAAGGTGACAAACAGAGGATGTATCATCTCATCGATAATCAAATAGAGATGGATGGAATAATTAAAAATAGTTTCACCGAAAACAGTTCCATTTGGATGTTCTTTTTGGGAAGGAAAACAACAATAGAAATGCGTCTAAAAAAATGGCAATCGTATACCATTGTCGCTTGGCTTCATGATTTGTTGATTAAGTTGACGTGATTTGACATCGTGATTTGTTCGGCGACGTGCTTTCTATTGCGCCAACCTTTCGCTAGATCGCAACAACACTCAATAAGTGCATTCCGAGCGCGGAAACCGCACCGATAATAAACCGGAGCAAATCAATCAAACGAACGGTGTGCTGCCCGCCAGGTTCCGCGCTCGATCCGCGATCGTATTACGGTGATATCCCCCAAGTGGGGTGTGGTGACGCGTCTCGATCGAGCCCCGCACTACATAATGTAAGAAAATATTACAGAATGTGTGTGTTTCTCCCACTCCCTCTGTTGTTTTCTCCCTCCATTATCGTTTCGCGCCGTAATTACATAAAATAAGCGTCCGTCCATCCGGTGTTGGAAGGAAGCAGCACAGAAAAAACGAAACATGCCTGTCACGTCGTCGCGCCGGTGTAGCTGCACGCGCGTTCCTGCACGTGGAAATCTGTGATTATCTGTCTTCACACCCGTTTCCGAGCCGGATTTTCTTTCGCTCGGGTCGCCATCGGGGTCCGTGATTGCCTGGGTGGGATGGTGGGATGTGGAATCGTGCCGGTGATCGTGATCTTGAGGAATGTTTAAAGATACATTTTGAAGTGTTTTCAATCACCTAAACCGGATTTTAATGTATCAAAATTATAGTTTTTAATTGTAAATATTTTTTTTAAATTATTTGTTACCAAAATAAATTACTTTCTTAATAATTTTATTCATTAGTTGATTGCCAAATAGAGCTATTTGAGTGAGAACCAGCCTTGGGCAACAGTTTAGCGAAGATCTCGCTTCAAAGTGTGACGCGAAATAGCATCCCCGCGGGTCGTTTGTCTTCCTTCCAGCATTTTATTCCCCCTTTTTGCAAGGCATTCCATTCGAGGGGCCAATTATTAATGGTGATTCTATGAACCCGCCCCAAGCGTTGGCAATTGCAAATCGCAGCAACAACAACAGCAGCAGCAACAAAAAACTGTCTAACTCAGCTCGAACGCGCAGAGAACCCACCGCCGCGTGCGTTCGGTTTGATCGATTGAAAAATAAAATGCTTCTCGATATTGCCGCAACGGTCGGTTTTGATGGTGGTGGTGTGCCGCGCGTGTTTCTATAGCACCCGCTCGAGATCAAGATTGGCCGGCCCCCCGCTTCAAGAGTGTGTGATCAATTTCGTACGGCTCTTGGGGTCGTTGTTTGTGTGCGAGTGCAGGCACGATCGAGATCAGCGGCATCATAGGATGATGGTCTGTGAACGTTGATCTTTGTGAACCTCCCCCCGGGGCTGTTGGATGCGGTTGAGCGCCGTGGCCTTCTCTTGAGATCTGCTTCTCTTTAAGCTGCCTTAGCTGCGGAACTCCACATCACGATGACACACCACCGGTTTTCCTGTGCTTCTTTCGGTATCTTTTTGCGCCGCTGGCAGGGGGATTTTTTTCTTCTCTCTCGAAGGCTTTGTGAGAATGTTGTTTTGTGGTTGCATGCGGAACATGAGATCGTGTGGCGGAAGCCTCTTGAACGTTGAAGATGAACACCGTCGTGCTCATATTATATTTGTTTTACTGTCCGCGAGCGGGAGACTACGGCGATGCAGACGATAATGCTTCCGCGAGTCGCAGTTCACGGTTAACCTCCCCGAGAGGGGATTGCTTGTAATTATCCTGCGAAGGAATACATATTCATTTCTGGTTGCATTCGCCGGCTGCACGTAAAGTGCTGTTGACAGCAGGGGAATGCAATCATCAGTTACGTCAGTTAGTATACACGATCGTCAGTCGCTTAATTGCCACAAAGGATGTTTTATTAATTCTTTTCTGAACGAGAAGCTTCATCTTTTCTAGGGAGTTGTTTGCAATTTTCTACCATTTTTGGCTTATTTTTGTTAGGAGAAACCTTGTTTTATTCGACTAATAAGACAAATAAGACCTTATCAAACCTCCCACCATGTCGCCATACTTAAAAACGTTCGATTACTACAATTCAAACTGATCTTAGTAGCCCAAACATCAGATGCTTTGTTCCGTAACGCTCACAATCGATCTGTGCTCGGCACTCACACTCCGCGCCACTCATTTCGCTCATTGTTCGATCGATCGAGATCATGCCCCGGTGCCGCGCAGCATCTCTCGAACGCCCTTCGGGCTGTGTTTTGTTCACATGCCGCACCGTGCCACTGTCTGCGTGTGCGTATCAATTAAAAAGACAGACATCATGTCAATGTTTGCACCGCCGCCGCCGTCGTCATCGGGCGGTGTGTGTCATTTCACAATGCAATGGTGGACGCGATGTTGGACATTTCCACCGTTTCAGAGCGATGCGCGAAACACATTTGCGTTTACGACGCCCGGCTAGAGAGAGAGAGAGGTGGCGATGCTGCGCTGCACCCCCCCCCCCCATTTCCAGCTCTGCTTTGTTCCTCTTCGGCTCCACCGAAGGTGGTTTTTGGGTGCAAAAGTGCGCCTTTTTTCTGTTGTGCGTGAAAATTAGATTTTTGGACGCATTTCTGTTCGATGACACAATCGACCACGGGGCCGGGTAGAGAAACACAATAGAAGAGAACGGCTGTAGTAATTTCGTTCGCCACAAGGCCAACTGTGTGCGTGTGTGTGTGTGTGCGTTGCCCGGCAACGAGCTCGAGCGTTGCTAATTCGACACAATGTGTCAGCTGTCAGTGACCGGGTGGGGAATTTCCTACCACACTAACACTACCAGCCCCCCCAAAAAAAAAAAGAGCACCGAAATTGGATCCAATTTTGCGAGTCGCTTTTGTTCTCCTCTCTAGGTTGTGGGTCAACAAAAACCTTAAACCCCGAACCATTGAACGGGATGGATAAAACAAAAAGCATGGAAACAAAACATGGAAGCAATATTAAACGCTTTTTCTCTGTGCTGCTGAATATTACCTTTTTTTGTCACCACTCCACACTTTTTTCTTCATTTGAACGGCGGGTGGTCCCCTCCAACACCATTCCATCACGGGTCACGTCCTGGGGGAAGTGGATGAGTGAGAGCAGCGCAAACAAATAGTGTGCCAAGCTCTCCAGTGTGCACTCCCAGCAGATCTCGCCCTATATCCCGAGTGGGCTCCGGAGAACCCCTTTTCTTGCGAAAGAGCTCCCCTCAAGACTAGATGTGTTTTTGAGAAGAATATCGAAAAGTTTCCTTCCGACCCTCGTAGGTGTTTGTTGGTCTCTCAGCCTCCCCCGTACGTTATGTGTCGGTGAATCTTCAAATATAGGCGTTTTGAGCGCTCCCGAGACACCGTCCCCGAGAGTCTGACCTGCTGGAAGCATGTTTATCTTTGCGCGGAGTCGTCCTTCTGGGCCTGCCGATTGGGCCCTGCCTGCCCTCGTTATGTGGGCAGATAGACGTACGCCGCACGTGTCTTCTTCTCCCCTGGTGCAAAAGTTTGTTCGCCCAAGTTAAACAAGCGCGCCAGGCTCCTATGCCGCGTGCCAGAAGAAGTTAGCGCGTCGAGTGTCCTAGTTGCGAGCGACAGAGAGAAGCTCTTTAAAATAATTGTATACACTCCGGCTCCGGTGTTTTGAACGTCGCGTAACTCAACACATCCAAGACTAAGATTGCTGCAGCGTATTCGTTGGCAAGGCAGTAATAAAGTCCACATGCTACAAGAAGACCGGTCGTCCTATTTCCGAGTCCACAATGTGAAGGAGACATTCACGCAAACACTCACCTCGGTTTGGTCGGTCTGCCGTATTGTTGCAGATTAGACATGTTAGCTCTATTGAGGCGTTCACGCAGAAACGAAAACAAACTACCGGACGCAAATCCGATTCCAGCGTTTAGTGGTGCAATATTGTGTTTTTGTTTTGTCCACACGTAGCAGCTAGCCGGTGTGCTTGTACTCTCGGCTGGGCAAACATTCTGGTTCGGTGCGTTTGAAATGCGTTCGCTTCCGGTTGATGGAACCGGCATCATCTGGAGGTAACAGCGAATGCACTTGATTAAAGGCAGCAGCAGCAGCGTGGTCGTTGTAATATTTGCTCCAGTGAGGTGTGCGGATTTGTTTTTCTTTCGCCCCTCAGGCTTTTTTTCTCTCTGTAGCGCCCAACTCCACAACCGAACGGGGGATTGTTCGGCCTTTTGCCGGGATCTGGGAAGGATAACACAAAAATGCGAAACTGTTACACCGAACCGCGCGCGCTCGACCATCCGGACAAAACTCGCGGGTGCAATTCCTTTTCCGGCGGCGGGTTCGCCCGGAAAGAAAGTTTTCCACGTTGGTTGTTTTTTCGGTCGTCCCCGTTTTTTTGTGTGTGTGTGTACAACAAGGGAAGGGGGGTAAAACAGGCTCTCGGTGTTTTCGTGGCCGGTGGTTCGTCGCACACTTTTCATCGGAATGTGAAATCGGGCTGGGCTTTGTGCACACCGTGAAAAGGCGTTTCTGACGTGGCGTGCTTTTTCGCGGCAAGTTGCAGCCGCATCCTTCGGAGCGGATGAAATTATATGAAGAAGGCACACAATGGGGCTATGGGTTTGTTTAGGGAAACAGTGGGCTGCGGGATGGACTGTGGAACAAGTGCGAACTGAGCGCGAGCGCGGAATTTCCAGTGAACGCCGGGTTTTCCCCGGGTGGATTTGTTGCAGGGTTGTTTTTTTTTTTTTGCTGATTTTTTCTCGTTTCCGTTTGGCCAATTGCGATCCGGACCAGGATTACAAGGGAAAAGGACCTTTTTTTCGTTGTTGGTGGCTGCTCTCATGTTCACTCTCTCCTCCTGCAGCGAGCTGGAATGACGTCACGAAGGGTTTGTTCGCTTTACTCATCGCCCTCTCTCTCTCTCGGTGGGTGGTCTACTGCTCGGTGCAATTTGTTAGATTCAGTCCGAAGGTTCGGAATCACGTGTTGCACTCATTTTTGTTATGTAATAGTTAGAAAAAACGTCAACGTTACATGATTTTGCGATCGCACGAAATTGGTTCGACATTTGAAGTTATTCCATACGAAGTTATTGGATAAGTTTTTAAAGTTTTCATTAATTCCCTAAAGCAATCTTCATCTATCGCAAGGAACACGTTCCAAAGGTATCTCTTGCGTTTTGTATAATGTATAAATGATTGAAACAGATGTCAGTGTGTCAAATTGGCATACTTTAAGCTCATTTTACTCATTTTGAATACGAACTATGATTGTTTCCTTTGCATTACTTGCCTTAGCTCATGCCTGCTTGAATGACATTAACCAGAATTCTGCTCCACACAAATTTGATCTGACAACTCGGTTGAAATGCAATCGTACAACTTTCGCAGCTGCATTTGCCACTTCAGTTCTGCGGAACCAACATCGGAAAAGCTTTGCATCTACGAAGTTCACTATATTTGCCAATACTCTCTCTCTCTCTGCAGTCGACTACCGGCTTGATTGAATTCTGCGTGTCTGATTCCAAGAACCGAACCGGTCGATCGAAACAATTTCCGTTCCACTTTTCCGCTGCGGTGAAGCCGCCTCCGCCAGGTGGTTTTGCAGTAACAGCGAACGCAAAATTGATGTGCATGGGCTTCGAACCGAAGCACATCTGCTTCGTACCTTTACCGGTCGTACCCAGGGTGTGGCAGGATCCCCCCGTACTCCGTACCCGGGCAGGTGGGGTCTTCGGTTTACCGTGCACCAGCTGGTGCTGCTACTACCCTGCCAGCTGTCGTGTCTGGTGTATTTAATCCAGCCGCTGATACCGACTGTCGAGATGACGGTGATGAAGGTTCGTTTGTTGTGTGTGTGTGTTTGTCCCGTTTGGTGGACGACAGTAATCCACCTGCACGTGTACACCCTCCCATCCGAGATGACTCCGAAACGACACGATTCGATATGAGGGCAACGGCGCACCGATTGGGAATGTCTTTCTCCTGCACACAGAGCACTGGCAGGAGTCGTTGGAACGGGCAAGGGCGCAATCTGGACATCATTTTCCTTGATCCACTCGCCGATGGCCGTGATGTCCTTTTAAGACGTGCCCAAGGAAATGGGCAGGAATTAGAGATTGACACTTTCTTGCAGGAAGAGGGCAAAGTCCGGCAAAAAAGCGACTGTGTTGGAGTGGAGAAAGAGAGGATCACAAAGCTCCTAGTCCTGTCCTGCACGTAAATTAGCCAAGCTAACGGGGGGATGCTGATGACATCTCTTGGTGACCCGGATCACTGCGAACACGCATTCGGACTTTGTTTTTGTGTCCCTACAGCTAGCGACAGTGCCTCGGGATATTTGCTTTTCGTTGGAGGATTCTATTTCGACAAGCAAGAGAGGAAAAAAACAAACATTAAGATTGATTATTCGCTACCCAAGAATGAAAGGAAAAGCTTTCCCACACACCTCACACACATGCACACACATCACCATCATCATCAGCGTGCATTATTTATTGAACTTGGGCGTCGAATTACACACAGCTGCTGCCGGCGTCTCCCCGCGACCACAAGGGGGGGTCGGGCCCGTATTTCTTGAGCAATTTGCACGATTTATTATTGATTACGCTTTTCCTAATGTTTGCTGCTGCTGCTGCTGCGCCATGATTAGGGATAAGAAACGGCGCCGATATTACCGCCGGATCGCCGAGCGAATCTACTGCGATGCTTTCCACGGGTGTGGGGTCCTAATTTACGCTCCTTTCGCTCCTTTCACCCGCCGGTTCCGGCCGCGCATCCCAGCAAGAGGATGCTGTTAATGTAATCATGTGGTGCAAAAGAAACCGAACCACCACCGCGCGTGCTAACCTAATAGGAAAACGCGGTTCGGGCATTAGAAACGAGAAAACATTCCTAAATGTCCAATCGAGCTGCCTCCTAGGGCAAGGAGGACAAGACTCCTGGCGTGGAGAGTCGGTGGAAGGTGGCCTATTTATGGCGTCACCACCTCATGTGTTGACTTTTTATTGGCCCTCGCACCATATCACATCCATGCTGCAAGGTGTTTTGGAAGGTCGGCTCTCTTTGTATGGCAGAAGAAAGCGCGCTTCGTATAAGCGCCGCAAGCGCAGAAAAGAAATACGGTAATTGAATTCCGATCTTGCGAATATCTGCTCTCCCACCATCCCAGGACCAGGTTGTCCTGCGGGTAATTTCGGCTGCGTCCCATGCCGTCGTTAAAAGCGCACCGGTGTGTCGTTTATTTGGCATTTGTCATTACAATTACCGATACAAACACACACACACTGGTGTGGGAAAATATCTGTCGTCTAGCAATCTTCCCTCGAGCGACAAAGATGACTTTTTGCTGTGCCGATTTGTGCGCCACCGTAAGGTCATTCCGGGAAGGTGATGTCCGGCGCACTTGTGTGTGTGTGTGGTGATCCTTTGAACTTGCGTCGGAAAAAAAGGAAAGGGAAAAGGATACGCACGCGTTGGTGTGTTGCTGTAGCAAAGCTTTCAATTAACGCTTGTGCCCTGTTTCCTCGACGCGACCATCCGGTTTCCGGGTAGGACGCAGTAATACTCCGAATCGAATCGTTGCCGAATATTGATTAGAATTCAAAAAGAACCAAAGAAAGGGCGGATAAGATTGTGGCGTTGGGGCTTCCTTTCCCAGTTCCATTTCCTTCTTCTTGTGGGGTCCTTGAGAGAAACTCACCGACCGCCGCAGCATCATTAATCGGATCCGCCGGGGATCGTCCGCTGTCCGCCGGATATCCCATCAGGAGAATATCCTATCACAACAGCATCATTACTTGAGCGGGAACGAACCTTGCGGTGCGGTGACGCTTTAAGTTAGGCTTAGGTAGGTGTGAAGAGAAGAACCACTGGGCTGGAATAGCTGAGGTTATTATAGATAGAAAACAGGATAGGAAAGTCACACACACGAGGGCCCTTTTTCTGGAACTGGTAATGAGTACTTAAATAGCCAAGCATGGTTCTTCCCGCATTCAAATGCCTATAAATATTTTATAATATATTTGCAATATAAATCCCTACGAAAATTCCCCCCTTTTGTGGGGTGAAAAGTATTCGTTTGCATTCCGGGTATTTGATGGAGCCGCCTGGTAGGAGGTACTTTTGTGCGCGCACCATCATTCATGAGTTCAATAATTGATCAGTTTTCGCGAAAGTTGGCACGTTTCGATGGAAATATGAATCTGATGAATGTAGAGCATTTGGATATTTTCGCGTGATTCGGAACGAATTTTGAAATTAAAGGGCATTTCTCGGAAATAATGTTTCGTATGGGAGATGTGACATATACGAGCTTATCGTTACGTGTGTTCATCACATTTAATTAGTTTTGAATTGCACTGAAAAACATTTTAATACGAAGAATACCAACAATCGTGTCCAATTGCAGGAGGAATTACAGCAGCCACAAAAAATGAACGTCCACGAGTCTCTCGACGTGATTTTGGCGGCTAATGTTACCACAAGCAATCGCGTACCCGCGTTGTGTGCAAGTAGTACTAAAACCCACCACGATAGCAATTAACGCTTAATTAATGCCGTCCGTTTTTTCTTTACACGTGTGTGTGCGCGCCTGTATTCGTCTTGCGGAAGAAAATGATGGTTCTGCTACGGTTGAGCCAGAAGAGAGCAGAGAGAACGTGTTCGGAAAACTGCGTATAGTTTTCCGGGCTTTCCGTTTCCCATTAGCACCGCGTGAGACGGAAAGGATCATACTTAGCGTTCATTCGTTTCCCATCAGCAGCAGCAGCCAACGGCTAAATTGCATGCTAATGGCCGTTGCGTGTGTGCGCGCTCTCGCTGCCTTTTCACTCCGGCCCTACCCCACCCCACCCACTCCCACTTCCTTCGTTCCGAGGTCCTAATCGTACAATGATTCAAATTGATTCTTATTAGTTTTGCGTGTGACTGTGTCGTGTGAAGTGTTGGGGGATTTAAGCTATCGAAAAAAAACACCACACAACACAATAATGCAATAGAAATCACGTGCACGCACACACACGCACGCACGCGACTTTTGCCGCTGCTGCGGGGTGAACGCGTGACGAGCAACTAAATTGAGAAATAAAGAAAGGACATGTGGAGGCCGCCGGAGCTCTTTTTATTTGCTCTCAAATCCAATTGTTTGGCGTTCTGCGGAAATTCATTACTTTCCTTCGGTAGCGCTTTTCATTTTCGTAATCTTTTGCCCGAATATCCTTCCGAATGTTTTTTTTTTGTTGCGAATATCGCAAACGAAGGGCTTTTCTTGTGTGGTTCCTTAAGAAAAAAGGTTTCCAATCAAACGAAGAACGCTTTACGTCCATCGAACAGCAGTCAAGTGCATTTCTTCGGCGAACCATAAGAAACCACCGGGTGGGCTGTATTGCGAGGGGGAAAAGGAGCATTGGATAAATGTATTTGTAAACGTTCACTGTGCCTGTTTGCCTGTTCTGTGCCTGTGCTATCGCCTGCTGCGCCTGCAAATAAAGTTTCTTTTTTTAATTTAGCATTTTCTCTCGCGAATGTGTATAGTAAGCGTTTGATTTCTTCATTTGTCGTTACTAACCACTCCTCCAAACATGTGTTTTAACCTTAACCGAGCACCACCGAATTCACCTCTCGACTAGCTGCGGTGTATGCTTACCTACTAGATATGGCATGGCTCTAATTCTCTCTATCCCTTTCTCTCCACGCGCGTGTCTCTAGTGTGTTGCAAGTGGGAATGCGTTACCTTAGTTACGTAGTTTCACCTCACCCTTTCCACGACCGTTGTTTTATGTTATCGCGTGTCGAACAGTACACACACACAACACACAAACACCTGTATGCACACATACAACACTACTGTCCTGACTTATTGTTTTGCGCTGCCGGTATGCCGTATGTTGTTAGTATGCGATTCCAACACTCTGAATAGTTTACTACCTCTATTACTACTACCACTACTACTACTACCACCACTACCATCTTCTCCCCGTACTCGGAGAGGACCCGTGATGTAGATGATGATGATGCTGGTACCCCGCAAGAAGACAAACTTTGGTAAAACATTGTCCGTTCTTGTTCCTTCTTCTCTTTCTCTCGTTATAGATTGCACGGAGCCACTTTTGGGTAAGTGAGGAGTGAGCAAACAAATGCGCGGCGGTGTGCGTGTACCTCACCGCACAGCGAAAAACTAACGCGGCGAAAGGAGGAGCGAATACCGGTGCTAATAGAACAGAGAGAGAGGGGGGTTGGGAGGCGAGAATGAATCAGAACAAAGCTTCCAACTGATCCCATCTTCCGCATGCGATGGATCCACGAGATTTGCTCCGTTCCGTTTTTGTTTTGTTTCGCGAAGCAATTCTTCTCTGTCCGCCGTACCCAGGATGATTCGACACACACACACACACTCATCTCCATCTCCTCCGGGTCGGCTGCCCAAGTTCACAGGCAATCATGTAAACATGTCCTCTGGATGGATCTCCTGTGGGGAACACCAGACCGGGGGAGAGAAGCAAGCAGGCTGTGCCTCTTGCCATTTCTAATTCGTAACGCAAACCCTTCATGTGTTAGTGAGTGTGGAGTGTGTTTTTTTTCGTCTCTCTTGCCTGTGGTTTACTTCGTGCATCCTTCTATCTAAGTAGGCGATAAGTTGCGGAACGCAGCAAGCGAGCGGGTGAGCAATTTATTTCTCGACGCGTTCTTCACGTACACACCGAAATCCCCGGCATGTCTTGGGCGAGACAAGGCTCTGGGGTTTGCGGGGGGAGGCGCGAGATCAAAGCGCAGAGTTTCACCCGGCACATATGGTGCGGGAGATGGTTGCGCGTGTATCATGCGGCAACTTTTTGCTGCGTTGTGCTCCGCGATCAAACTACTGCGTTTGAAGTGGGAGTTTACGTTTTTGATCGCTGCAGTGAAAACCCGAGACTATCAGAGGTTCTTGTAAGGCAAATTTAGCTTTGTGACATTCTGTTTAGTTTAGCGTAGTCTTTAAGTGTGTGTGTTTTAATCGCTACTGTACACCGTCGTGTTCGATGGTTGTTTGCACTCACTGTTTACCATAGATCTGTCGATTTTGTTAGATCTTGATTGATCTGTTGCATCTCGAATAGAAACGTTTGCACAGAATAAATCAATAACACGCGGCTTTTCTCGCCGTTAAATAGAGCGATTAAAGTTCTGATAAGTTTGACCTCGTTCTCGTCGCTCCATTGCTTGACATCTGACACATGGATCGAAAAGATTTGGGGCTTACAAAACAAAACATTCTGTTAAAAACTTCCTCTTTTCACCGGTATCAGTTCCAACAAGAGCAACACAATCATCATCAGTACCATTACTGGAGTGGAGTGGACAATAGTATCACCGAGCGTTTAATGAGGTCGAGGAAAACGCAGCAGTCTCTCCTATAGACGTTCTAGAACTAGCTGAAACGAGCCAACACGTGCTTCAGATATCTTTACGATGTCAGCTCTAGTACATGCAATTTCTTGCTTCGACCATTCCAATCGGTTTTGTGTGTTTTTGAAATGTTCACTGACCTTTCTGATGGACGACTTACTGCGTTCTCCAATATTAATGTCTCTTTCACGTCTGTAGTCATCTAATCTAACATTGTATTGTTGATGGACCATCCTTTCCGAAGGGGCATTGATGTGGCTGATCGGCGATCATCCCATCATGAAAATAATTCCAATAAGAATAGAAACACCAGCACCATTTGTGAGGCCTGGAACTATTCAGCCCATATGTCATGTTCTTGAGTTTTTTTCCTGCTCTATAGCGAAATGCTGCTCATTTTGAGATCATCTTGCCTCATCAATGCCAGTGAACGCAACACAACGGATCGTAGAAAAAAAGATAGTGACACTGTTGAATGAATCTGTTGTAACTTATCAACACTTCGCCATCACACTGATGCGCCAGTATGCGCGTTGTTCGCTTGGTTAATCGATTGCGACTGGAGTGGCGTTGGTGCTGTTGGGAGACAGGCCACATCGACGCGCCACACATACCGGATGGATTAAATCATACGAGTAGAGTCTTCGAGCAACGTCGTGTTGTGCAGCACTCACTTCCTCTCCAGAGCCCCTAGCTAGCAGCACCAGCAGATCACGACTTTGATGATGATGATGAGCATGGGGAGGGAGCAACTACAATCGAACCCGTTGTGGGGGTGAACTTCAATCAAGGGTGTAGTACTAGGGAGCACACTGTACGTTCCGTTGACTTCTTGAAATCCACTAACAGCGCCCGCGTGCCTTATCGTGCTCTCGCGTGCTCTAAATAGCTCCACCGTGGAGCTGGAGGAGAGTAGGAAGTGGAGCATTTTGCTTCAATCGATTAATTCATTCAATTTGCAATGACGGACACAAGCAGCGGCAGATGGCACGGATGCTGTGTTTGTTGTATGGTGGTCGTCGCCGGCGTCGTCATCGTGACTGTTAAGTGGTTTTTGTGGCTCTTTCTCTTTTTGTTCCCATTTGCGGCGGAACGGTTCGTTTCTTTCTCCCAGCTTTGTCTCCGGGTGATTGCAAACATCGATTTATATTTATTTACCTCGCTCGGCACGATATCTCATAGACACTGGCGAAGGCGCAGGGGCCCACCATGCAACGGTAGCAGCGAACGCTACTAAATGCAAGCAATTAACGTGGTTTTAAATGGTTCTACGTCTGTTTTTCTATGTTTTTGTGTTTTTTTTCTTTTGTTTGCTACACAACAACATCAACTAGCAAAGCGTTCTAAGCATCCTGGCCGATTTCATCCAGTCCCGTGGGATGAAACGGGGAAACATTGAAATTGTGAAGAGTAGTTGTCCGCGGATGATGAGCTTCAGGTCTACTTCTCAGCCTTGTCGTACTCCTCGCGGTAGCTGAGCGCCTCGTTCAGCTCCGGCATGGAACCGTACTTCTGGTTGTACACCAGGATCTGCAAATAAAAAGGAGAAAAAGTAATTTAGCTCACTAAACGAGAGAAATTGGGTATGCATTGTCAGTTTGTTTGAAGCACTGGATTGATTTGCGTAACGCTCACAACGCACGGCCGCGTGACTATTCCACGCACACACAGTTCATTACATCAGCATAAATGTCAAAAAATGGTCAGGCAGCAGCGCATGGCTTTACGATCACGCAAAGCCGTACAAATACCTCTCCGGGGCGAAGGAAGGTGGTGGACAGGTTACATCCTTCCGATCACGAGGCGGCCACCGGCGACTACTAAAACCGACAGAGAAGCCTTTTGGAAGCAATAAAAGTCAACCGAAAAACCATCCGATGTGGGCTCGCGAGAGGGGCAGGAGCAATAAGGCCTCCACCACCACCACCACCACCGGTCGACCTCTGATCCAATTGTCAGCGAAAATCGGCTCAATGATATGATGCGCGCGTGTGTGTATGTGGCGAGGGCGAAAACGCAAAAACATCATCCCCTTCCGAGCTGCTGCGGTGTTTCGTGGAAGCGAGGTTTGCATGGTATCAAATCGGATTTGTGCGATTTAAGAGCCCAAACAGCAGGTCCCTGCCTCGGGCGCGTGTGTGTGGGTGGGTGGCATACATGCGGGCCCCGTTGTCCATTTTCAATCAATAACTTGCGTGAAAAGGAGGTGAGGCCGCGCGCACCCATAACCTCGCGGTTTTTGTGCAAAAGGTACGAAGCCATCAAAAATCCGAACGCAGCAGCAGCAGCAACTATCTGCAGCACAATACGGGGAAGAGTTTGTTTATCGAGCTAAAACAAATAAATAAACTCTGTCCTCTCTGGGTTCGCGGTGTGCCAACGGCAAGGACATGATGGCAGGTGAGGAGGGGAACTTGTGTGTGTGCATGTTGTACCCGATACGAACAAACGAAGTGCTCGCTCCTACCGGGCATTATTGGTATCACAATCGGCTCGAGCTGTGTGGCGGCAGAGGGCACATTTATTATAGGACGTTGACGTTCGGCCCTCCCCAAAAAAAACAAACAGTCAGTCAGAAGGACCTCCACGCGAACCAAACACGGCAGATGATAATATAACGACCGGATTTGTGTGTAACGCCATTTTTGGTCGACTCACTTCGTGGCAAAAGTTGAGGTTAGGCTTCCAAAGTAAGCGAACCTGTGGCAAGTTCGTGCCTCCATTGTTCCTACCTCATCCTGGCCGGTTTGGTGTACAATTTCATTCCGCCTGAATGATGTCGTCAGGTCCCACGCTATTATTAACATCCTTTCGAAGCTCAGAACTGTTCAGTTTGCTTACTTTGTAGCATTCAT
This sequence comes from Anopheles dirus, assembly GCA_000349145.1. NCBI lineage: Eukaryota > Metazoa > Arthropoda > Insecta > Diptera > Culicidae > Anopheles > Anopheles dirus. The sequence goes on from KB672979.1 coordinate 9,946,257, forward strand.
CAAAAGACTCGCGAGATATGATGGACACCAGCCAGTTTCCTCTCGCACGTCGCTGCTGTGATCGATAGTCCAACACGAGACTCCTCAAGCAGTGGAGCGAGGAGCGCCGGATGAGCTATTTCCGCCAACCGCGGTCGTTTCCCGGTTCTTTATGAGATTAAAAGCGTTCTAAGGCGCAGACAGTAGCTCGAACAACACACAGGCGGAAGATCGTCCCATTGTTACCGGGGCGCGCGATGGGTGAGCTCCCGTGCCCCGTGCAGACAAAGAAGAGGGCACACTTCCTGTCGTTGTGTGGACGGGAAAACTTAAAAGTGTGCGCTGCCCTCCCTTGTTCCGAGGTAAAACTAAACCACCAACGCGGAACCCTCCACGGCGGAGAGAAACCCCACGGGCGTTCTTCACTATAACCAATAACCTGGCGACGCGCTGATTGGGTAACTTAATTCTCCTTGCACACAGCCATATCAGGTGGAAGGGGGGACCACCAAGACCCCACCTGAGTAAGAACGCCGATGAAGGTTCCGTTTTAAATTGGATTATTATTTCTTCCGCATATATACATATCGCATGAAGCGAGTGAAAGAGGACCCCCCCCGGCAGTGGAGGTAAAACATAACCCTATCCTATGGCGAGGATGTTGAAAAGCACCGACACACACACACACACTCTATATCTCGTCGATCCTTTTGACGTCGTGACGCGCGCAACCAGGCAGAGCGTCACGTAACCTAACAAACCGTAAGCAATCGGGTCAACCCACCACCGGTGTGGAATGAGCTGTCGTTTTTTTCGCTCTCTCTCTCTCTCTCTCTCTCTCTCTCTCTCTCTCTCTTCCTTTCGAGGCTGTTTCGCGTCATTGTCAACGTTCTTCAGCGTTCTCGACGTGGAAATGTAAGCGAAAATTTAATTACCGGTGCAACGGTGCGCGATGCACTGGAGCTGGAGTTGGGGGGAAGTTTTTCCAAAGTGATGTACTCTCTGGCGGTGGTGCTTCTGGCCGCTCGGAGGCTCACGGATGGAGCGCACACACCTCCGGTTACATTACCAGCGCAACATTTCCGTCTAGTTGGAACGGACTGCGGCGCTGCAGTTGGCAAGCTTCCATTAGCCGATTATCGTGCCGACTATAAGCGGGGAGCGTAGGTGGTAAAAACCAATCTTGCCCGTTGTGGGCCTGTACAGGAAAGGATCCACCGTTGTGAATGTGTGTGTGTGTGTGTGTGTGTGTGTGTGTGTGTGTGTGTGTGTGTTTGTATGGCTTCTCTGCCTCCCGGTTGGGGTGGAGGTCTATAAATACTTCGAAGCTGAGGTGAGGAGGTTATATAGAGGCCGTGTACTCCCGGCGGGGCACTTTAATGTTTGTGTGAGCCCAGTCTGCGCTGATTCGCCCCAAAAGCATCCTGGGGGCCACGTCAACGTTCCCGCGAATCATCAGCACGGATCAGGCACGTCAAGTTCTTTTAGAGATTTGTGTCCGTCTAGCCACCGGAAGGCCGTCGCTCGCATCTGATCACGGATGACAAGTTTTCTGACACGCATCAAGTTACAGGATGTTCTGGAGTATAGAATTACCATTTCCTGTGCGTCCCGGGTGTGTAAACTGTTCTGTCGTCCCCACGGACGGTGGATCTTTCCGGAAACGTCGTCCGACGGCGTTGTTGACTTCGGGGTTCGTATGCGGGCTTCTTCCGATTGATTAATCGGTATCGGTTTACGCTTATTAATCACAGCCACAGCTGGGTAGTGTCTAACTTGGGCGCCCCCGGGATCCAGATAAGGACGGTTCAGTTATGTAATCCTACTTCGGTTGGCGAGAAACGCTTAAATTGGAATGTCCGAAGTGGTGCAAGTGGACCGGGTTCTAGGTAGCACAAATTGATTACCTTCCCACCGTGAATTATTCCCTGTTCCATGAATGCCTTTCTGCCGCTTAAGTTCCTCGTCTAATGGGACAGCTTCCGAGAAGAAGCGGTAACGACCAGTGGAACCACAGCTTTCTTGTTCGGTTGTATGCATATTCTGCACAATCCGTGTCGTCTATGTATGTTTCTTGCGTACACATCACTAAGAAAACAAAACAAAAAAATGGCGTATGTGGAACCGCTGGGCCACGGGTGGATGAGGAATGAAAAATCTTTTCCCTTCCAATCAATTTAATACGCTCCATTACATGCAGAAGGAACTCCTCCCGTGCGTCGTCCCCGCGTGTTGGCCGCACCACCGCACAAAAACTGTCAAGGACGATGGGTTTTGTTTTTGAGCGCGTTTCCTCATAACTGCGCCACACTTTCGGCACAAAATGAACCATTGCGGAACGTTATTATATGTTGTGCGCGCGCGCGCGCGTGTGTCCCCAACGGGATTAGGGTTCCGGTTCAATATGTCACTTTCAGCGGTGCAAGTGGCAAGTGCAAGTGGCGGGGCAAAGGTAAGGCTAAACGGTGAAATATTTCATCATTCGGGGAAGGTTTTTATTTGGTACTGAAACGACGACGGCAACCGTGCCTACTTCGATCGGTCCCCAATCCAGCAGTAGGCAACAGTTTCATATGGGTGAAACGAAAAGAGACAGCATCAAGAAAAGGGAGGAATGTATGTGTGAGGGTGAGTGCAGGTGACGCCTGTCAAATCAGAACAAGATCATTTGTGGAAAATGGACTGTGAAACGGAGTGAAAATATTTCTCTCCATGCCGTGCTCTATAAACTCTTGATATGGCTCCTGCACAGGAGAAAGCAGCGCCACCATCTCGCACGGTGGGCGCACGAGTTTTCAGCGAAACATTTTCCCGCCCCAACCTTCCCGCGAAGCTCGATCTCTAAACCTCAAGTCATTCCCATAAGCTGAAGGAATTCCCTATCCGGCGGCAGTGGGACGATAGCAGACGTTGGCACACAAATGGAATTCTGTCAGCTTCCTCCCGCACGTTTGGTCCCGGATCTTCCCAGCGAGAAGAGAACGTCATTGCTTGCTTCTTAATCCGGTACGTGTGTGTGAGGGTGTGTTTTTTGTTTGTTTGAAAGACTACACTTTTTTCACCTCCTGAGCTCCATTGCTGAGCTACTTTGGCAAGTAGTCGTCCGTCCGGCGGCTGGTCGGGAAACTTCTACGTCTCGCACTCACCTCCTTCGCAGGACACGAGGAGGAAAGGCATGCAAGCTTTCGACATTGTTGTGCACACATGCACACCTACGTAGAGTTGTTTTTTTCATAGCGCCATCCTTTTCCCATTTTGTGCTGTGTACGATGTCGGTGTGTTTAGAGCCTCACACCATCTCACCATCACGAAGAACAATTCAACAATATGTCTCCGGCAGATTAAGTTCCGCTTTCGCTCACTCGCCCGGTTCGAAATTATAAAGTTCGACACGGACGGCGCGAGTCGGAACGGGGGTCAGTTATACATCCTAGACGGCCGTGGTGTGGTGAGACGACGTCTCAAGAACAATCATAAATCATGGGGCAATCGAGGCAGCGCACCGTGGCTTTAAGAAGGACGAGAGATGATGTGTTCGGTGGATTTATTTGACGGGACTTGGTCCACCTAATCGGGGGTCCGGTCCACCGTGTTCTCGAGCCGAAAGGGTCAGGGCACGCACAGAGGCTCGGATAAATTTATACGAAATCATTACTCAGGCCCTCAGGAGGCGGCTGTCCTCTCTGAACCTGTCCGAGCGTCGCGGCGAGTGGCACTAGGGTGGACCTGACGAGCGACGACCAAATCTTTCGACGACGTTAACGATGACACAACGATGATATAACAGGCACCGCGCGCGTTTTCGGGAGGTGGAGCATATCTGTCTGTTTCCCATTTTTTTTTGTTTTTGTTTGGTTGCTGAGGTTCTTGGCATGTTCTCCCCTGTGTCAACTTGGCAGTGATTCAAAAAAGTTGAAGGCAAAAGGAAAATATTGTCGAGTAATAACTAAATGGATAGGTTCTGCTTTGGCGTGTCGTGTTGGCATCGCGATCGGCGGAGGTCGAACCGTATTTGCTGCACTCGCGTCGCACTGTATGGTCCATCAGGTTTTGCCAAGGGAGTTTATAGATAGATTCCGGCCCCAGGAGAGACGCTGGGGTGAGTGATTGTGGTAGTTGTGTGCGTGTGTGTGTGCGCTCTATTTTTGTACTCCACCTGGGCGGGAGGTAGAATTGTGATACCTGGGACACAACTATTCCGCAACACTAGCATGTGTAGTTGGAAGCAAAGCCCATCATCGTTCCAAAGAGGAAGAACTCTTTAGTCTTTATGTCTGGCAGGACAGGGTCGGTGAACGATTTTATTGTGGTTATATTGTTGCTGGCTAAAGCACCTTCAACGCAGTTTAGTATCGACGACCACTGCCACTGATGGATGGAGCGAAGTAGCAGTATACTTTACGACGATAACTTCGCCTCATGCTTGTCTTCCACCAATCAAAGACGATGTTTCCACGGAACGCAACACACAAGCGATGATATGTTGTCGGCGCGTTGAAAATCGATAATGTTTGATCGATTTCATAACTGGCAGCAGTAGCACACCACCACCGGGGGACTCGTTTCGGTGGTTTTATGTGTTCGTGTTGGGACATGTATCCTTTGGAAAACAAAGGATAGAGCTCCAAATTACCGTCCGTTTGCTTTCTCCGACCGTATTTGTCAGTCTCGGTGGACATCATCGGGGGGGGATGTATGCGTGTTAGTAGGGTTTATAGTTCTTCTCTTTTTTGTTTGTTACGATCCCCGTATTCTCCAGACACACGCAAACAAAACGACCTACCAAACGCAGCGGTTGCCAAAGGAGATATAGTGCAGGCCTCTCCTCATCAACGCTTGTTTTGAAGGCAACAACACATTCGTCCATCGCGCACCAACTGATGGCTGGCTCTCAAAGTGCGAAATGATGAGTGTGGAATGCAATTATGAACATGTCAAATCGAACATTTAACCACTCTCCTCTTTCACGCGCTGTACACCAATAAACATCGGTAACATTAGCTAGGGAGGACGAGTTGGGCATGGTTGTTTTGCATGGATGGGGGGGAAGTTTGGGAAGTTTTGGAGGCCAATTTTCACTTATCGTTCGGCCGCACAGAAGGCCCCGTCCCGTCTTCGGTCGGCGCCGGGTTCGGTGCAGCTGCACATTGGCTGTGTGTGTATGTTTGGAGTCGATAAGCAGGAAAAATATGAGCTCTCATTAGGGAGACACGCCAGGAAAGACAACGCCAATAAAATGTACAACTTGATGTGCGTTGCATTTCCGCTCTGTGCGCGTGGTGGCGCAAAATAGTTAGTAGAAAAGAAATCTGTTCCCATCCGCCCTCCAAAGTAGACACAACGACGCCTCATTACGGGGTGCGGGATAGGAATTGGGAGCGATAGTTTTTTTTATGTGAGTGTGCTTATTTTCACTCCAACACGAAAGTAGTCGCGTGTGTTTGTGCGCCTTTCAGTGGAAATTCTAACACTCTGTGAATGTTTCATTTTCGACTAGTGGGTGGTCACGTGCGCGGCCTCGTTCGCTGTGTTGGCGTGATATGGTGGGTGATTCTTGTCCGCAGCAGCAAACAAACTATCATTCTCGGGGGCAGGGTAAAAGCTAGCTGCCTTTGGAAACAGTTTGTTGTCATTAGGTCAGGACAACGGCAATATGTTCCTGTTGCCGTTTGGTCTAGCAAAATGATATCTATCAGACTAGCTGCGGACAACAGTGTAGATGTTTTGTCACATATTTGATGAGATTTTATATTTCTCTAAATGTCATAAAGTACTTCGATACCAGGTAGTAGTTTCCAACTTCAATCTCAGTCTAATTGCTATCTTCCCAAAAGCACTGGGGTAGATACCGAGCCAGCCACTGTAATATCGCAGGCCATAAAATGTATAAAATAGTATCTACAGTGTGCTCCTAAAACTAAAGCAACTCCACGTCGGCTCCACAGTCTGGCGAAGAAGTGGCAAAAGTACAGGTGAAGGTCTTAATTTGCGGTTGCGCCTTCGGAGCGCTGTCTGCGGAGAACCCTCTTCCATCGTTTTTCTGTCAGGTGATGTCGAGTGGCGTAACAGATTGCCGGGGACCGCACCACAACATGCCAGGCGCAGAGACAGAAGCGGAGCGCATCTAGCCAGTCGGTCGGTGCCGCTTTGGCCGTGTGCGAGAGAGGCTCAGAACTTTCAAGGTTCTACAAGCGGAAGATGCTCGGTTTTTGCATGTGGTGTAGGGGGAAAAGGCAATACTTGTTGTTGGTAGCGTCGTGTGGTGGCGTGTGTGTTTTTTTTCGGTATGTTTTCTACATGCTCAATATGCTCCACCACGGCGCAGTCTTTTCACATTCCACCGGATGACATCGCCCTGCTACCTGATAAAGACGTATTTGACGTCAGCTAAGAAGGACGCTGTGTGGAGTGAAAAAAAAAACTGCTTTAGTGGTGACCCACACACACACGTGCAGACAATTTCCCAGGCAAAATGAGATACGTGGTCGTATCAGCTTTCTGAGTGATTTTTTCGCACGAACGCATCCAGCATCCTGTCTTAATGTGTCCCCACGTTTCTCTTTCTCTCGTTGACGGGCTAGACAAAAACCGGCTTAAAAGCTTGGTGAGTGTGTGTGTGTGCGTTGTGTGAGCTAGGACGCTGGCAGGATTCGCTTTGGATTTTAATTTTTTACTCACGTCCGGACGAGTGCGTCCAATGATCCCGCCGACCCGGTACCGCCAGCCGGCACACAGCGGTTGACAAGTAATGGAAGGATTAATGTAAACTTCTGCACACACCCCATTCGACCCCGTCTCACCCCAGGAACCCAGAGAGAACTAATCTTTTTGCTGATGAATGCCGCTTCCTCTCGGACGGAACTGCTGTTTGTGTGTGATGCTCCACATTTCTGTTCCTGTTGAACGTGAGCTGTCCTCTCACATCGCACAATCGAGACCCAATTATGGGTCCCGACCGAGGAGGGATGTAAAGACAGAACACACTTGTGGAAGCTACCACTGTTGCGCTTCGAGAGATTATTTTCCTCCTTCTTCATGTGTTCGTGATCTTGGGGCGTGTGATTCCGGTGAATATTTTTGCGCCATAAATACCACAACGCCTTACAACGGCACACGGAGCAGGATTCCACGCGAACCCGACGTTTGTCCCCTTAGGCAGCAAACAAAAAAGTGCGATCAGCAAATCGCAAAACGCTTACGCAAAAATGTGCAACCACTAATTTACGCCTCCCATCGTCATTCAAGTGCGTGTGCTGCCGTGCGCTACCAACCAGCGAAAAAAAGCTTCTTTTATCCCTTTTTTAGCTGCTCCCGGTGAATCGGTTTTTGAAATCGTTGGAACAAGCACGGCAACCGTCTCTCTTTAGTGATGGCAGGGAAAAAGGGCCAGAAAATCGCGACCGAAGAAGGACGAAGAGCGCTGTCTTTATAGCCGTGGAGGGAAGGATTCATCTTTCCTTTAATGATTGCTTGTGATTTTGGCGGCCGTTTTACGATCGGTCCCAAGATGGCTCGGGTGTGGAACGGCGCGCTGTTTCATAGCGTGTAGGCGTAATCATATTTTCACCAAAAAAGTACTGACATAAATACAAAAAAAACACAGATCCTCTAAATCGCCCCTACTCCTCACTCTCGACGCTGTGAAACGGTTCGGTATGAATAATTTAAGAGGATGAAAATTAAACGGCTTAAATTGTGGCAGAGTGCTGGTGGCGGTGAGGGTAGCAGATGATGCTGCGCCACCTTCATCTCCTTTTGTCGGTGAACATACGGCCGAGTTCATCACAACAGGGAGGAAACACAAAAAAGAGAGAGAAAAGGACATCACTTTCCTCTTCAGGTGAAGTGAATGACTTAATTGGAGGGGGAGGATGGGCGATGAGTCTCTCCATCACGCCGCCCCCAACCAGATGGTTTGTTTTCGGTAACTTATAACTTAATACCATAGTTTACATTCGATGGAAAGGCAAAACAAATTACACACCGACTGTGTGCCGGCCGGCAAAGGAGCCGAATTTCGGAAAAATCCGCTTCGGGTTGGATATTAAATTAAAATTATTACACATTTGCTTGCCTCACGGCGCGAACCGCTGGCAGGTGCTCGGGGCAATGATGAGTCTTTGCGGAGAAAAGTTTCTGTTTGCACGCGGAAAATCAGTACCGAATTTTAATTGCGCCTTGAAAAAGGAAAAGGAGCTGTTAAGTGCAGAAATGCAATAAACAGTTGTAAGTTCTTAAGTGTAGTTGGTGTTAATGTAACATTAATCAAATCGGTATTCAATTTAGTACACTTCAAACAGAAAAGAGAGAAACAGATGCATTTGTTGAAACAATAGCCGTGTTGCCTACATTTAGGCGTTAAAAGGGCAAACGATTCATCCAACGTAGCGCAACTTTCTATTCGAAAAAGCCAAACAATTGCAACGGTCAAAATCATTCTACCCATACAGTGATGTTCTGAATGTCAAGGAGAAAGCGTCTAGAATAGCACAAAAAAAGGAAAATTCTCTTACATACACACGGGAACGCGGCGCTTTACGAACCCTCCCGACAGCCCCAGAGGCAGATCAATGGTAGCAAATCACGCTACACACTTTCACTTACAGTTGACCATTCGAGTATTAATGAGCAGGAACCACCAGTGCCCTGCTGCGGTCACCGAGGTTGCGTGCACTTGATGGTGGTGAATCGTTTGGAAAATCTTCTCCCTCCTTGTCCTTGCCCTGTGCCAAACCGTGTGTTGTTTTCCCGTGGCGCGTTGCTTTACATTGTATCAGCACGCCGCGTCCCTTCGCGCATGGAGTACCATGTAAATCGTTCCATTTCGGGCTTTCATGTGCGTGTGTGTGTGTGTGTGTGTCTGTTGTATCCTGTTTCTACTTCCACACCACCCTTGGTGATTTTCCGGTGATGTACATCCCCGGGTACGCTTTTCCCGCTGGATTCCCACGATGGAAAACCACCGAAGTGTGGTCACGAAAAGCTAATCTACCCATTCTCCCAGTGCCAATCTCTCTCTCTGCACCTCGGGCCCACCGTGTCTCGTTATGTGGACGAATGCCGGTCACATGCAAAGGCCAGCCCGGAACGTAACGACACCACAAGACGACGGCGCAGGCTCTAGCTGCCACCACACGCGGCTCCCATGGGCACGTACTTTCAATTCAAGATCAATTTGTTTATGTTTATGTGGTGTTGTGTGGTGGTCTCGCGCGGCTGGTGCCTTCCCCATCCCTTGGCCATTATTTTCGTGCAAATGGAGCGTCGTGTAATGGGTGCGTGTCGTGCGAAATCATAAAACGGTCGGACACAGGACGAAGCCAGCGAATGCTACTGAGAGCGTGCTGACCGTGTTTGTCCAGCTGATCCTGCTGGTGTACTACAAGTCATTGAACCGTGTTTCTTGAGCCGGTTTCAGGTCCGAGACGTTAGCAATTATGACTCACGCTGTAATGTGTAAATAAGCATGTTTAACTTATGCCCAAGCAAAGGCACGCTTTCATTTCTAAGGACGCAACCAATTTCCCAATAAGCGTTTAGTAAGCCAGCTTAACATGCAATCTGCATCGGTTTACGCTGCGTTTTGTATATAAAAAAAACATTGCATACATTTAGGCGCTTCAAGTCAAGCACCTTTAAAGCAATTTAAATTAAACAGGAAACAAATCACGACACGAATCAATTAGTTGTTATTGCAGCGGTAAAAAAAAACAATCCAAATAATTACGATACGCTGCTCCCAGGAGACGAGGAGAGTGTGTCCTCCCCGATATCATCCCGACCGTGGGGAATAAAGTTAAACGATTAGAAGTTGCGTTAAGCTGCGGCATTTTATTGTCTTATCACACTCCCATCGCATCAAACCAGTGTGACGCAACCGTGTAGTATGGTGTGTGTGTGTTGGCGTTTTTTTACTACCTTCCTCCCTCGAGGCATCCGCCGAGGATGTAACCACAATCAACGGACTTAATGTCATTTTTCCCCGCTGGGTTCGCTCTTGCGATAGAACGAAAAAAAAACAACAAACCAACACGCAACCACGCCAAATCATGGGTGGTGGAAATGAAATTTATGTAAAGTGTGCCCGATTAAGATACAAAACCGATGGATTATGTTGTTTTTTTTTTTTTTATTTCTATTTATCTCCCGGATTAAATAGGTAGATAATAGCTGATAGCAATATACTTGAAGGTGGGATTTGCCTGTCCAAAACCGTTTGTCTCAATTTCTGCCTCGCTTGGTGTGTGCGTGTGTGTCTGTTGTCCCAGTAAAAGATGGTGTATTAATTCGCTCCCGGCCCGTGGTTCCATTTCGCTTCCGTTTCGGGAACTCGTTTAATTTGAAATTATTTTCTCACTTCCGTGCGGAACACGTGTCCGCCTCGCGGTGTCCCACTTGATTCAGTCCGACCGACACTTTCCGACCAGTGTTTTGAATAATGCTCAGCGACAATTTGAAAAAGAGAACAGCGTGATTTGCCCACGGGAAAAAAACTTCTAGCCCCTGCAGAAGAACACTTTGAGGCAAACGGGCAAAAGAACCACCCCGGTCCGGTCTTAGTACCAGCTGAGTCTACTTGTGGGACGACACACACACTCTCTCTCTCTCTCGCTCGCTCTCTCTCTCTTTTTCTTTGACACACACAAGCACAGCTTGCGTAAAACCGAACCGAAGCTGACAAAAAGGACAACGCGCGAAAACCACCGTCAAACTTTACAACCACCCACCTCCCTCAGGCGCGCGCGGCGCCGCCCGTGTGACACATTTTCCCTGCAGGATGTTTTCTTTCCGTGGAACACTCGTCCAAAGTCGCATGGTGTCGCCCTCGTCACAAGTTAGCGGACAACGGTGGGAATTTGGAGCGAGTGACGGCGGGCCCCGGTGCCTGCCGGGCTCGAAATATGACAATAAAATTCCCTTTTTCTCGCGCAATAACCTCACGACAAAGCGAGGAGGAGGCTGCTGGTGCCCCAGGAGGTGGTGGTGCGCAAACATTGTTCAAAACAGGACGGGGCGCTACTTTCAAAGCGGTGGCGAATGGGGCGCGAGAGGCAGTGGCATTTCGCTCTTGCTCCTGCTCTGCGGGAAGAAGTGGCCTGACGGGTACAATGTTCCATTGGCTTCTTTTATCGGCCAAACTACCATTGTACTTGCGTAACTAGCGTTTCGAACCATAAAGGTTCACTTACGTAAAACCAACCCCGGCAAGCGAGCAGCACGAGGACGACGCAGAGAAGCGAGGGATTTATTTGTGCTGTGACTCGCAGTCGATAAGGAAAAAGGATCCGGATAAGAAGGGGAGCGCGGCCCCGTGTGGGGGGTGGTATGTGTGATTGGCACGGACGGAAGTAGCGCGAAGCAGAAAAGAATGCGATTTCATACGCGGGGGCAGTGCCGACAGTGCGCGAGTGATGGAAAATCGGCTTTTCGTTCGCTTCCGAGTACTTATTGCGCCTTCGCAGGCGGAAGAAGCAGCACAGTGTGGGCGTTTGGAAGCCGGAACGCCGGTGTGCTACTCTTACCCATCAGTATCATCATCATCATCTTCATCGTACGTCGAAACTGCACTTGATTTCCTTCGGTTTTCGGTGCCTTCCCGCGGTCAACTCTTTCCCACCGAGAGGCAGAGCTGTTGGGTAGGGCTTTTCATCGAAGCAGATAAAGTAAAAGCTTCATTAGTCAATGTCCTTCCCGTCGGTCGTCGGGCGTTACTTCGCAATGATTTTCCGACCGAAAAGACGGAATTGACGGGTCGTCGTCTGCCGATTGATCTTTTGTGCGCCGTGCAAGGAGATTTATGATTCCACGTAAAACTGATCAGCGTTTTCTCCGGTTCGGTTTTTAAAGTCTCCCGGGACAGATAGGGGCAATACTTGGCTTGTTTTGTGCTCCACACGAAACGTGCACACCAAATCGCTCGAGACACTTTTCGAAGAGACGGCACTGGAGATGGAGGACGATGATATTTATTTGTTTTTACAAACACTTTCCATCACTTTCACGCAACACCGCACTACGTGTCCTTGCCACAAAGTCACACAATCGCTCCTTGTGTTGGCCCTTTACGTTGGTGGTGGAATTTTTAATATCGTAAATCAGATGATGTGGAGGGGATGAACGCTTCGAGCAGCGTAACGTTATCCTCTCACTACAAACTGCTCCGTCTCTTGCTCTTGTGACCCGAAAGGCTATCCTTCTAGCGTTTCAAGCTCTCTTGACTCGGCCGCTCCGGAGGCTTTATCGCCCCGTCTTCCGCATAAAGTTTGCCCACGGCAGCCTAAGAATAGAACGATCATAAACACAAGCTTATACGTTGTTCGCGGCGTCGTAATGTGAAATAATGCGCACACACATCCTTCTCCGGCAGGACGAAGCGAGCTGAAGAGGTGGGGGATGATGCGCATGGTTTACGGTTCTGTTTATTCTCGCCTGACGGTAGTTGCGCGCGGATTTGTGTGCCTTTGTGGTGTGAGTGGCTGTTTTGCTACACACCACCCACACCTGACAGCTTGTCCTGTGTGTGTGTGTGTGGCAGACGAAACTCTTTTCATTCGAAAAGAATGCATTTGCTTTATTTTTATTAAGCTTCTATTAAAACGAACAGCTTCTCATTTAAATTTTGCCTCCTAGTACTAGACAAGGCGAAAAAAAAACAATTCCTTCAATTTGTTGACGCGGGGTACACCCGGTACGTGCTCTCCAGGACAAGGAAAGGGATTTGAGTTCCGCTCCATAATCTCGGGAATGTTGCATACTTTCTCCCTCCTTCTGTTCGGTTCACTTAGAGCCGAAATTGATGATGTCAAGATTGAAAGCACCAGACAGAAGAAGAAGCAGCGCTGTGATAATTACATTCCTCTCAGGTGCGCAAACCCCTCCGACGCCCACTAAAAATACATCACCTATGCGTGCGTGGGACAGCAATTTTAATAATAAAGCTTGCCGGGTGTATGTTTTTTTTCGGCACATTTTTTCCCTCCCTGCACTCCCGGTTTTTAATTAACTCCGATGCGGAGTGCTGGAAACGACCGGGGTGGGGGGAGATTAAAAGAAAAAGTAGCCACCCGGGAAGCAATTAAACATCGGGCTGCTCCTCGAGTCTTAGATTACGCGGAATGGGAAAAGTTCTACTATGGTTTAGGTAAAGTAAACACCCAATGTCGGCGAGTTCGCAGAACTGCTGGACGCGTCTCACAAGTAACGAAGTGTGTGTTTTCGTCTGTGAAAGCGATTAATATCTTTACAGTGTTTAGTTGTGTGCAGGTTGGCTCCTCGCCGGCCTGCCTGCCTTTCCGGGAATCCTTTTTTGTACCGTCCCCGGAACCAAGCACCATTAATTAATAAACCCCCTTCGCGCAAAGTATATTGATGGTTCCTGACAGCCAGTCGTAATGGGAAGCGATAGCTCCTCGCGTTGAGAGTGAGGCTAGAGCGTCATGGTGGCGACCCTTGTCATTCGGATAGGATAAGACGCGGAAGTGTGTTGCTCTAAAATGTTACACCGCGCCAAACACGGCCATTGAAATGTCCCCGAACTTCAGTGTCGTCGCGTTGAGGCACTTCCCGGCCTAGCCTGAAGTTCGTTATCGACAAAAGATACTTTGTGTGCTTGTGTGTGTGTGTGTGTACGTCCGCAAACATAATTGCGTAATCCTGTTTATCGATCAAGCGATGAATAAATACTTTGATTATTCACTCCCCTCTACCTCCATTGGTATCTGCTTAGTCTTGTTTGGAAATTGTTTTTGTGACGCTCAGCCAGCCAGTGGAATGAAGGACATACGCCATAGATTAAGGGGGAGCGACAGAGAACAAGGATAAGAGAGCACGGGGATTACGGGGGACAACTTTTCGACAGGATACAATCATGCCCGATACACAAACCCACGTGGGCTGGGCTGCCCTGACCACGGGCTTTTAAAAGTCCATGATGATCCAGCGTCTTCCCAACCCCCATCGCCCACGCCAGTGTAATCGTTGGAATACAAACAGAGCGGAAAGCAAAGCACCTCACAAAGCTGTTGACGAATTAGAAGCCGTTCATCATTTTTCTCCGGAAGATGCTACCACTTTGCTTATCTGCTTCCCACTCCGGCCCAGTCCTATACTTTATCTGCCCGGCTAATCCGGCCCTCATTGAGATACGCTCTCATGCTCTCCGAGCATTGATAATAGGGACGATGATGATGATGATGATGCTGATGATGGTGATGATGCTGATGATGGTGATGAAGGTGAGCTGATGGTGTGTAATCGCGTCGAGTGGTGGCGTGGTCAGTGTGCGCCCTGACGAGAAAAAAAACACGAAGAAAAAATCCAACTCATCCGCCCGTGCCTGCAAGTCTAGAAGAATGTCTGATGAATCTCTTCCAGCGCAAAAGCGCACGCTGGTTACAAAAACGGCTGGCTCCAACAAAAAAAAAAACAACAAACAGGGAAAGCATTCCTTCACTTTCCACTGGCAGAACCAAGGTTCCATCGCTGGTGCAGCCGAAGGAAACAGGCGCAGGATGCCGCCGTGCCTTGATGCCGTCTTATCTAGTCTTGCGCCTCACACAGCGGCTGCTTCTTCACCCGTCGTCGACGTCGACGAGTTGGCCCATTGTCATTAATGGGCGAGAAGGATGTTTTTTTTGGCCTGCTTCCTGTTTGTTGCCCGAATTCGCAATCACGAGATGGGTTCCACCCGGGCACACACGCTCTCTCTCTCTCACTCTCTCTCTCTTCGTGTTTGAGGCGGTTGGGGGCGATGGGACACATCCCTCTTTGCCCCGTCGTGTGATCGATAGCAACGACTCGGCGTTCGCTCGCAGGAAAAAGAAGAGCGGGGCAATGAAATGATATAGCACCGGTGTGTCATTCTTCCCTGTTTTCGTTATTTTTTCCCCCCTTTCGGGAGCGAAAACGGTGCAAATATGGCTCCGCGTTCTAGTTTGTCGATACAGCACGCCCGTCGCAACTACTAGAGTGTCTAGGACGACGGTCTCGGCGGCGAGTGTCCTGATTGTGTGCGCACGTTTTCTCAATTGCAAATGTTTTATTATTTATTCATCCTGTTTGCTTTTGTTGCTGCCGGTGCTACCGTGCGCAAAAGATTTTATTCTAACCTCCAGAAAACCTCCTCGATGTGACGAGCGTGAGGGTGAGTTTTGAGGTTAGCCAAACAATTTCGCTCCCATCCACGAAGACAGCGTCCGTTTCACGTGGTCAGGGGGATGGCCTCGTGAGTGACGCTTCGTGGCAGAAATATGTTAAGCTTTTTATTTTCTCCCAACTCCCCCAGAAAACAATACAAAACAACAGATCGAGGAAAAGAAGAGGTAGCGATAAGGATGCCGCATAATAAATTCTCATCAAAGTTCACATCGTTTTCCGCGCTTTTCAAAAGCTTTTCCCAGCCTTGTGTTGTGTAGTATTTGTTTTGTTTTTTTTGGTTTGCTTCTAGTGTGGGTGTGTTACGAGAAGCGAGAGCAGAAGGGGAGAAATCGAATGGATTATTTATGTCATGTTGGTGGTGTTGGGCACCGGAAAAAGTTTTGTATCCAGTTTTCGGTATCCCGCCCCCGCGTATGGCAATTAACAACGACCGAAGAACTAGATTTGTAGGTCCAACCAGAAGGACTCGCGAAGAGAGGAGGTAGCCGAAATAAGGATCCCCTCGGCTTTTTTATGATAAGCTCCCTCCACGTCAGTCGTATCGGGCGAATTTATTGTATCGATCAAACGCGCATCATTCCGGTGCTCTAAATAGTTTGATTTATTTGTTTGTTTGATTTAGGTACACACGGGGCGAGATGTGAAGGTTCTACTTTGTTGTGTGGGCGTCGGTTGGAAAATTGGTTCGTTTTTTTTTTTTGTTTGCTATTCGATATTGGGTTGGATATATCCCATTCTAGGGCAGGTGTTAACATAGAAATTACATAAAACGTTTGAAAAATGGCTAAATGTGCGGCGGCATACTTTCTATTCAGCGCGCGCGGCCGCCGCCGTGGCTGTTACGCAAGAGGGACGGCCATGCCCAGCGAAGCGCACGGATTTTCACGCGCTCTGCAACTGTGCTACATTCCGTTTCGCTTCTCCTTTCCGTCAGGAGCAGGAGAGGGCCAGAGGAGAACGACCATCGAGGCCAGAATTTGTAGCGGAAATATCCTTCCACAATTTCCTCTTTCGCGCTTAAAAAGCACGACGAGGTTGTTATCGTGGGTGGGAAAAGCCCACGAGCTCTCAAGGAGCAGGAAAGCTCCGAAAAGCTTCGTGACGTGTGGCGCCGTCTGGTGGTGGGTAGCGCGAAGCACACTGCGACACGGCTAAAACAGCTCGCCACGTATCCTTTAGCGCGGACACAAACCACACCAGACGATTGAAAGTTGCTCACTATACAGTGTGCTTGTGTTTGTTTTTGTTCTTTTAGTTGTGCGCTGGGAAAAGAAGACTCAATTTTCTGTGTATTTGTGTGTGTGTGTGTGTGTGTGTGTGTGTGTGTGTGTGTGTGTGTGTGTGTGTGTGCGAGGCCAAAGCTCCTTTCCATTTCTTTTCCGAATGCGAGTAAACAAGGCAAAAAAGCCCCAAAATGAAAAAAACCCAAAGTGCGCATGTTTCTCGCATGAAGCAAAATCCCATCGATGGAGAGTGCAATCAGTTTGGAGTTAGGTTCTTCGTTCGTTTTATTTGCTCACTATATTTACACTATCAGGATGACGAAATCCTAACCATGGGGAAGCGGCGGGTCGGTCTGTGTCTAAAAATAAGACCAATTCTATTTCACCGCCAATACACGAAGGAGACGAGAGGGAGTAAGAGAGGGAACCGGGGGCGGATCGGTTTTCCATTTCCTCTCGGATGGCACCGGAACCGGCCGATGATAGTGTTCCAGGAACCGTGCGATTAATTCCGAATGTCTGACGATGATGAATGGATCGAGAGCACACGGGTGTGCGTGTGAGTGTGTGTGTGTGTTGGCTCCCTGTTAGAAAGAGACAGGGAGCGAGAGAGAGAGAGAGAGAGTGTGTCCCGGAACGGATGTTCCCTGTTTGATTAATTCCACGGAAAGCGATGCGCCCAGCCCACCCCTGCTACACCCAGTACACAACCACCACCCCTTGGGAGATGAGAGCAGCCGGTGCAGGAGCTGGTGTGGTGTGTCTCCCTGTTATCCTTTTTTTGCATTATATCGCTGTGTTTTTGCACGGGCAACCCAGCTCGGAGCCCCTGCCTGCCTGCCTGTAGGGTTCGGAAGAAAATGGCGTGCGCGTTGGGTCGCGTATTTTTGTTTGTACGCGCATCGAACGCGCGCCCGGTGGGTGGAAGGACAACGGGCGGGAGGCTACAATGGAAGTAGAGAGGGTAAGGCGCGAGGCGAGTCCTTTGATGTGCTGCGTGCGTACGTGCGTGTGACCGTAGGCTTTAATATTCAATTAAAGAGAGGAGGCCTGAGGTCCGGTCTCGCAGGAAGAGCCGGAGGATGTTGAAAAAAAAAGGACGCGATGATGATGATGACCGCTTAGTGATGGACCCGGAGCGCTCGAAGCAATTGATTCCCATCAGCATATCTGTCCTGATTAACATTCTACAGAGGCTTTTGTTTTAAGTCCGTTTTTCTTCCTGTACATGACACGGGAGGCCAGCCACCACCCGGCAATATCCAGTAGGAAGTCGTCGGTTTCACTGTGAAACGCGTACCGCACCCGGGTTTTGTGTGTGTTTGTGTGCATGCCCGCGAGCTCTCGTGTTCTCTCTCACGTACACAGTCTCTCTCTCTCCGTTTCTCTCTTTCCCATCATCCGGGGCTTGGCTCGGAACTGCGAAATCACCTCGGTCTGCCGCGCGGAAGAAATCGATAATTTCACTCCCTCGATATGAACCCATGCGACGCACGCTCGGAAGATATGATATTTCGCCTTCCGTTCGCCGCTTTATAGCACGTGAGCAAAAGGACATTGTGGAAAGAGCATATATCCTTAGCGCTTGCTTATGTGTGTTTGTGTGAGAGAAAGAAAGAGAGCGGTTCCTTCGTGCTGTTCGCGCAAGAAACTTAAATTCTTTTGTCATTAACATGTCCCGGTAAACATCAATCTGAAGGTACTTGTCCATTATTGTACACGACCTCCTGAGACACGTCCTCCGCCATTGGTTTCCCCCCATACCCAGCTCCGTTCGTTAAATTTAGCATCATCTACTCCTCCCGCTGACGGCGGCATGCATGTCCCACACCACACCACACCAAACACACACACACACACTCTTGCGGAAACGACGCACCGACGGAAACGCGTTCCCGGATCCGGGCTTCCGGATGTGTATGCAGGCACGAAACAGATCGATCGATAATCGTCGCTGTACGCGGAAACCCTAGGTCTCCTAAGATCTTGGTGGATCGCTGGGATTTGCTGGGGGGGGAGCTCTCTCCAACGTCTGGTCGGGGTGATGCAGGCATGAAAACTGATTCCAGCTCCCGGCGAGGCGAGGGGGTGGGAGGGAAACGAGCGAAAATGGTGTGAAAAAGTGTTCGACGCCGCCATCTTGAATAATAGGGTTGGTCTTTGCGAACGGGAGAGTTCGTACTGCGGTGTTGTTCCCTCTGCTGTTGCCGAGCGTGGAGGGCTTGCCAGCTTGTGTGTGTCCCTGAAGAGGTGACCTGAAGTCATTAATCCACAGTGTGTCACGGTGGGCATTGGGATTAGCCCCCTCCCCCCCTTGTCCGCAGCTAGAACCAAACTAAATCCAATTAGACTAGGTGTCCGATACCTCCAACAACCTCGAGGTGCGGGTGTAGCATTTCTGAATGTTGTATGGTCCGTGACCACACCGTGAACCCAAACACGCACTGGACACACTGAACCCTCCCAGGTCGCGTTCGAAGGGCAGAGAGAGGTTACGAGGTTAATCCGGTTCCGGGCGCGACACTGTGTGGTCTGCTCTCCGGCGACCATTCCGGCAGTCGTCTGTATCTCGTCTGGATGGAGATGGAGATGGAGATGAACGCCCCAGCGTCGATGGAAATGTCCCGAAACAACAGTAAACTAGTGCAAAAAGTACTGCTGTGACAGGACAATATCATCGACAGCCGGAGGTGTGGCGATGAAGGTGAAGTCCGCCGTGCTCTCCTGGACGGCGACGCAATTTTGAGCCCGCCGCAGGATTTGACGTGTCCGCACCACGTCGGCGGGTGCGAACCATCCCGAACCACCAGCGCCGTAACCGGGAACAACGTTTTTTTTTTTGCTTCCTCCTTCACTTGCCTCAACACATCACGACTGTTAAAATCCACACACAGGGCCAGCGAGAAAATGGCGTACATTTCGGCGTACTCCGGGTGTCTCCGGGCTTTAGCGGACACTTGCTGGTCGCACCTTTTGCACTGTTTCGACTACTCCTTGGAATGAACATCATCCCGTGTGTGTGGTGTGCCTTCTGACGAAAAACCGCGAGCACACGCCTCCCGCGTCTCTCTCTCTCTCTCTCTCTCTCTCTATCTCTCTCTCTCTCACCCACACACACACGAGCGCGCGCGTACACACGCACACCCACACTCGCGCAACGAAAAGCTCACTGTGACTGGGGTTGCGTGGTGCTCTCGTCGGTGGTAGTGTGCCTGGCGTGTCTCGAGGACCTGTTCTTCCCCGGACTGACCGCGACACTATGTGTGAAACGCGCGCGCACTACGGGTGAGAAAGTGTGCGCCCGTCCTGTCGGTAGTAGTTGTGCTGACGTTGCCATTGTGTGCGTATGTGTGCGCTCCATTACGCTACTTTTCAACGCTGCTCACTCCCATTTCAGAATGGACGTTGGGTGGTGAGCAAGTGAGAGCAAGGATACGCCGATAAGACACACAAACGAGCGAGGCGAACGCGTAGCTAGTAGTTAACGCAGGATCTGGCGTTGATTCCTTGGCAAAGCTCCAACTCCTTGCAGGGGTTTTCCACAGCATTTTCGATCCGTACGTGCCTGTTAAGGCTCTGCAAGATTTGGAGTCCAATTTATGGACCAAACTTTCCCGGTGAGCAGGTGATTGAGTATATCCGGATGAGTGAAAGGACCTACGGCAGGTTCGTTGCGCAGAAAACCGTACGCACTGTTCGAGCCAACTTTCGCGACTAAATGGGATGACTTTTCCCTTTATCCCGCGCCAGTTCCCCAGTGGTGCCATGACAACACCAGCCCGCCTGCTGTGGTGATGCCTAGTACTACGCTGGAAAGGGTCGAGAAGAGAAGAACCACACATACACACAAACAACCAGTCACAGCGCACGCACGCGCGCGCACATAGCACTGCCAGGACACCGTGTACACGTGTGTATTGGTGTGGGAGGGTGATCTACGACCTGTACTACCCCTGGGTTGAAGAACGTATTGAATTCCACGCTTTCTTTTCCTCTAGAATATCCTGCGGGTGCCTATTCTGAGACCTGCTCTATAAGATCACATACAACCAAACACATCACACACACATCCACCACTTACTGTCAGGGGTGGAAAATTCCAACATGACCAAGTGTAAAGAGAGGGTGAAAGCTTTTTTCGGTGTGGCAAGTGTCCTCGCCGAGTGGCAAACGCTGCGAGTTTCCGGCTACACTTCGAGTGAACACTCCAACACTAACGCGTCCGCGTACGGCTATGTGGAAGCAGCGCCCTCTCTCTCTCTCTTTCTCTCCCTCTTTCTTCTCCAGGCATGCGCAGACGGTACAGCAAATGTCTATAGACAATTGAATCCAGCGCTTTTTGGGGTGCGCTCGCCTTCGTCTCCGTGGCTTTGAGTGTGCGTGTAGTCCCTCATCGATGACGTCAAAACGGGCGTGCTGGTCACCCTATTCCCGAAATCCCGAATCCGGGTGCCTAGTCGCCCTACTTCTCCCGTCACTCTCCGTTACTACGTCACGCTGTATCCTTAGGTCCCTAGGTCATAAGGATCATCGCGCATATACATGAGAGTCACAATTCGCGAACGTTCACTCCTAGTTCCATGAGGTGAGAGTGAGAGGGAGAGAACGAGAGAGAGAGAGTGCATTCAACTCAACCATATACACCAGGAGGAAAAGGGGTGCGTTTGCGAACCGAAATAGGATGAAAATCAATATGCCCGTTTCAAATGCGGCGTGAGAGAACGTTACACATTTGCCGGTATCTGGAGAATGGCTACTTTAGTGAGGATCGATTGCTATAAACTATTACGAGCGAAGATCTTGATGACGACTTAACCTTCGTATTTCGCTCTCTCACTCTTACACTTTATCTGGTGCTCATGAGAACATGATTTCCTCAACAATACTAAATAAATCCTTGCTCCTTCAGAAATTTACATAATAATTGCGTGTGAAGTCTGTGATCGGTGTACGTTTGGAAGTTCTGATTGATGGTATCAAGAATCTTCCGCGAATCATCCACTGCAAGTTTGCCAGCCAAAATGCACGCATGTCGGTCACCGTAGGGAAACGTCGCCCAAGAAGCCCAGACCTGCTTTCTTTCCGGCTATTCACGCTCCTTTCGGATACTAGGTCGATCTGACTTCCGTTCGAGTCGTGCACCCCAAGACATAGGGCCTCACAAACACACCGACGACGGGGCATGCGGCGTTAACAATAAATTCACACGTACACACACCGAAACACTCACACGCAAATGCAACCAGGACCGAGAGTTCAACGCCCTATTTTGGAAGCGCCTGCTTGGACGTGTGTTTGTGTGCAGCATTTGGGCAATACACGGGGAGGTTGCACTTCGGTGCAGGAGAAAAATGGTTTACATGGCAAAGAATTTTCGCTTCAGAATATTATCCCACCCGGTCAAGAGCTGCGAGAAGGTGGTGGCAATGGATTATCCTTATTCCGGCACGGCACCATGTGTATGTGTTCGTACGCGGGGCGTTACGAATCCTTTGTAACCTGTTGTGTGTAAACCCTGGGCCCTGGACATGATGCAGGAGGGTGGAAACGGCTTATGAATGTGTAGGTTAGGCTGGTTGGACGGCCTGTACCGGGGTCTAGTCGACCCTGGCCGAAAAGCAGACCACCGGTTGTTGTCTGCCGGCGCGTTGCCTGCCTGGGCGAAATTCATTTTCACCTGTCATGTGACTGCTGCTGAGGTGACGGTGGCGCCGAAGATAGACGAAGGCTTGACGGCTTAATTCATGCAGGGCGCCATGATTGGCAAGAGCCGGGCGAGTGAGTCGCTAGGATGTTCCTCACTGCGGCGAATCCCCGTGTGACCTCAATCGCGCGTCGAGCCCTTTTCCGAAACGAACACTTCACACACTTCGGGCGTGAGTTGGGTTGGCCCAGTGCTTGGCTCGCTGGTCAATGGAGCCAGGTTGTTTAGCACTTTCCGGTAGTTATTCCACACGCAGCCTATTAATCCTTTTCCGGCTGCTGGTTGGAATGGGGTGGCAGATGGAAAATGGTTTCACTTTTGATAAACAAACTTGTTCGTCCGCCTTGGGGGGAGCCGTGCGAAGGGGAAAAGGATTCGGGCGGGTTCTGACTGCCCCCTTTGCCCCGGTACACTTGTAGCGCTTTACGGTGGGAGTTCATTACACTGCCATGATCTCTTTTGCTTTCATTTGTTGATTGATGGCCAGCGTGAGAGCACGTGCCACGGAAGCTCCGGAGCCGGACGCCGGGATGCGAAATCCAAGAATGCGCCGAACAAATGTCTGCATGACTGATTGTGGTAATTAATGACTGTACTCTACCCCACGTTCGTCCGAGTTGTTTAAAGGTTTCTCGTGCAGAATTAATTAACAAGTTGTAGACTATAAGGTAAGGCGGCCATTTTTTCCACTATCTTCAAAGACTATGATCGCTCCACTTACCTTTCGTTGCTTCGGACTCATAACGTCCATGGTGTCATGCTCGAAGACTTTCTTGTTCAAGCTGGAGGAGATGGTGGAGTTATAAAAGTATTTTAAAGAAAACTTAATAGTTGTATGACAACAATACAAAGTAAGTTTGCTCACCTCACATCCGTGCGGGTACGACCGCAGTAAACCATGAAACCGGTGCATCCGACAACGGCTGTCGCCATGATGATAACCAAGGGCAGCACCTGGAACGAAAAATAAATATCGATTCATGAATAGACTATGTAATGTTGGCTTAATGTGTATTCTCCAAGAGCCCCGACATATTCATTTAGTTTATTTCTTTTTCCCGATTGCAGTGCCGGTACGCTCGACCCGAACGGACTTCTAGACACGCACGAGCTTCATACGACCTTGGTGCCACTGAAACCCACACTGCTCGCCACCCAGGCAGCCGCAGTTGCCGCAAGCCAACAGCAACAGATCAAGAGGTACGTTGGTGTGTGTTTTATTTGCATTTGCTTCGCCTGTGAACGAATATTTCGAGTGAACTATCAAACCATGGATTACTATGATCATCACTGGTTCTAAAGGTTTGACGTCACACATCTAGTAGCCATTGGCGATGTGTACTGTCAAACAGGCAAATTGTTTCCCCTTTGTCACACGATGTACTCGGCGTCAGTTGCGTGCTATACCAAAATGGTGTTCTTTTCCGGTTCGTCCCGTTGCATCTACAGGGAGCAGTCGCAAGCATCACAGCAGCAGCCGCAGGTGCTCTCACCGCAGCAGCAGCCCCAACCGACAGCGGCTCAACAGCAACAGATCCAACAGCAGCTCCAACAGCAACAGGTGCAGGCGCAGGTGCAGCAACAGCAGCAGGCACAACAGCAAGCCCAGCAGCAAGCCCAGCAGCAGGCTCAGCAGCAGGCACAGCAGCAGGCGCAACAACAGCAGCAGGTGAATGGAGCTGTCGCAAACGGGTGCCCGAAGGGCGGCAACTCCAGCAACGGCAGCTCTTCCGGACGCTCGACCCCGAACAACGGGAGCGATCCGGCCCCGGGTAAACTGTTCGTCGGCGGGCTGAGCTGGCAAACGTCGTCCGAGAAGCTGAGCGAGTACTTCGGTATGTTCGGCACCGTTACGGACGTGCTGATCATGAAGGATCCCGTCACACAGGTAAGCCGTTGGAGAAATGGGAGCTCCATTGCACAAATGCTCTAACCCGCTTCTCGCTTTTTATTGTTTTGCACCCCGCAGCGGAGCAGAGGCTTCGGTTTCATCACATTCCAGGAACCGAACAGCGTGGACAAGGTGCTGCAGGTGCCGATCCACACGCTCGACGGGAAGAAGATCGACCCGAAGCACGCGACCCCGAAGAACCGGCCGAAGACGCAGTCGAACAAGACGAAGAAAATCTTCGTCGGCGGCGTCAGCCAGGACACGTCGGCCGAGGAGGTGAAGGCGTACTTCAGCCAGTTCGGCAAGGTGGAGGAGACGGTGATGCTGATGGACCAGCAGACGAAGCGCCACCGCGGGTTCGGGTTCGTCACGTTCGAGAACGAGGACGTGGTGGACCGGGTGTGCGAGATCCACTTCCACACGATCAAGAACAAGAAGGTGGAGTGCAAGAAGGCCCAGCCGAAGGAGGCGGTCGCACCGACCGCCCAGCAGCTGCTGCAGAAGCGCATCATACTCGGCAACCTGGGCGTGCCGATGGCGGCGGCCGCACCGAACTCAGCGGCCGCGGCCCGTCTGGTCGGCGCGGCACAGGCCGGCGCGAACCCGGGCCTGGTGAACCCGCTCGCCACCAACCAGCTGGTGGCGCAGGCGCACGCCCAGGCGGCGCAGGCTGCGGCCGCCGCCGCCGCCATGCAGGTGCAAAACGGTTTCGGCAAGGTCTTCACCACATATCCACCGACGCTGCATAGCTTTAGGTAGGTCGAATCCGGCGGAGTCCCGGTGTTGTAGCCTGGAGCGGTGTGGTATATAATCGAGGTGTCTTTCTTCTGTTCTCGTACCTCCCGTCTCTACAGATACTCGCCATACACCATTCCATCGGCAGCTGCCGCCGCTGCGAATGCTGCGGCCGCCGTCAACCCGCTGTCGGGCGTTGGAGCCAACCAGGCCGCCCAGGGTCAACCGCAGCAGGTACCGCACCCGACGTCCGTGGCCGGTGCCACGGTGGCCACGCAGGCCGCCCCGCAGCAGACGAGCCAGCAGGCCGCGGCCGCCGCACAGATGGCCGCCGCCGGCCTGACCAACCCGTACCAGGGCTACAGTCTGGCCAATGTCGACATGTCGAGCTTCCAGGGCGTCGACTGGGGCTCGCTGTACGGCATGGGAATGTATGTATAAATTTCATCTCTCCCCACCCGTGCGCTCTCTCGCCCCGTTTCACCATCATCTTCCTCTCACCCCTGCGTCTGCGATCCCTAACGAACGATCACCGCTCCCCTGCCACACCCACTGCTCCTCATCATAACACTCTGCCCACCACTACCACTCTGTGTCTATATGACCCCGCTGAGATTATGACCTTATAGAATCACATAATCATTAAACAACCAGAAGCTAGTAGAGCATGTAAGACGGATAACAATTGTAGAGGTGAAGATTTGGAACGGCGTGTGATGATGTGTGTAGCGCAAAACGGAAGAAGGAAAGGAAATCGTGTGTGTGCGTGTTCCGATCGTTACGCAAATACTTAAAAAGCACTACGCGCCGCAGCACCACGATTGAACGCACGAGCTCGTAAGCGTGAACGCGACATCACCTATAATTAAACCCTCAACAGAAGGGCTCTCCAGTGGGGGAGACGTGCGCGGAATGTGTATATGTGTTTAACCCACGCCAACACACGTCCGTGTGTTGACTAACCTCCTCAAGCGCAGCTCACTCGCATCGTCGCACCGTGTGTGGACGCAAGGATATCGTTTATGAATGTGAGGTTTGGTTTTTTAAAGTAAGTGCCAGAAGGAAGAAACCCGAAGATCGGAGGGAATATCGGAAATATGCATGCGTTTGTGTGCGTGTGAAACGAGAATCATACGCGCCCTCCCCAGAGTAGGCAGAAGCATTCAGCAAATTGAAATAAACGTAAATAATAGTATAAATATGTAAACTATTCACCTCCTTCCCCAGCAAAACGGGACGGTGCAGCACATGGAGCTGCGACGAGCGCTTTTTAAGGTGGCCGACGCGCCGACGCGTTTGTTGGAATATGCTCCCACATTGCGCCCGGGGGGTTCCCGTTCGTGTACTTGCTTCCTTAGCATACTTTGCTCATGATGCTCTCTTTTGTACATGTTTGCTGCACTGTTTGTTTTCTGTTTTAGTTACATGCTTTCTTTAACCTGCACACATACACACAAACGTACGCGCAGAAAAGTGTTAGTTTGCGCTAGCTAGACGAGGACGGCAGGCATCACGTGGCCCGATCGCGACCGATCGCGCGTCTGTTGCGGTTTTATTTGACAGAAAAAGACTGTCGTAGGCATTAGTTTCGATTCGGTTTAGGTTTACACAAGTACAAGTACTTCGATGTGAGAAGCTAGAATTTTGTTTTTAACTGTACAGAGCATCCAATTAAGGCACTTGCGCCGCGCGCCAACTGGTTTTACAGTGTTTTACCCCTACCCGGGCGTTTCATTTTGCCGATGTGTTTCACTTTGAAGCGATAAGTTTTAGCATGGTTAGGTTTATGTGCGTATGACGGGGAAGATAAGATGTTCGATAAACAGTTATTCATTTCACATTCCCAGCAGTGCGTGTAAGCATTGTGGTGTTTAGTTTAGCCGAGAGCAACATTTCGCTTCCCATTTTGCTATTAAAAACAACTATTAGTTCGTTTAACACGATTAGTAACGTAGAATTACAAGTAGATGATTTTATCGTCGAGCGAACTTACACACGTTCATTTGTGAAAGCGTGAAAGCGAGCAGCGAGTTTATGGTTAGTTGTAGTTGCATTATTTTTAACCTTCTTTCCGGTACGTGTTAGTATGACTGTGTTTTAGCGCAGCGTTTGTACTGTAAAAAGAAGGATACCTTCCGGACGTTTCCTACCCAGATGTTGGTGGGGATTTTTAACCGATCATTACTCACACCCTCTCTCCCACACACATACACTCAAACACGTACTATTATGGTTTCATTCGATAAAGTTTGGATTGTTTCGTATCCATCCGCTTCCCGTGGTAGCTAGCCGATGTGAATTATACATATAATACAAGCAAAGCATATTACGTTACTCAGCATATTAAGTTACTCTCAAACCAACCAACGAGGCCACCCACTCATTCGGTACATTAACTCGTAAGGCGCGTGTTCGTGTAAACGTAAACGTCTCGACGGCAGGAAGTTCCATTTGTTTAGTATTATAGTTTATAACCAAACTTCCCTCCCTCCCACACTGCTTAGTTGCCGTAACGATCATCATATGTTTGAAGCATTTTTTTATTGGTAAATATTCTCTCCGCTGGTACACCCTTCTTTCATTTCATATACTATTTATTAGTAACGGTTTAGTGTGTCCGTAATATAATACGCTTTAGTGTTTAGCATAACCCGGCATACATTGTGGCGAGGGCTAGGTGGTTTCGGGTCGTGCGCGTTTCATTGGTTCTTCACCGCAGGAAGAGCACACGAAACGCGCACCCCGCGGCACCTAATCCCCCAGCCCCTAGCCGGTAGATACATATAGCCGGATGTACTTATGAATTCTGATGTGTATGTTTTAGTTTACCTCTTAATTTGCATTATATAAGCACGAATGGCGAACTAATAAATATAATTACTTCGAAAAAAACAAAACTCAACCTAACACGTTCTGTAATGCTTTTGTTTCTTCTCTATTTGCGTTGTTCTATGTGTATTCTTGTTTGTGTTGTTTTTGGTATTAATTTCGTGTTCTCATCCTCTATTCTTCTCCTTCACATGTATGTTGCGTTCGGTCGTTATCATTGTGATCGTTATGTTGCAGGTTATTTGTTTGTTGTTCTCCTGTTCAGTTTGCTATCCTGCAGAAGAGGCTGTTAGACATTGATTGCTGGACGTTACTTATTCATTTCCATAACTAAATTCCTGTATATCTAGTAGAAAGTATCAGTTTAGAGAGAACAAAAAATTACTTTTTATCGACTTCATCGAGGGTTCATCATGCATGAAGATGCCCACACCATTGAATTGCATAACGGGTGCGAGTCGATTGCGACACCATCGATATTTGCCAAAAACCGGCGCGAAGGTGGTGCCTTCTTCGACAAGATGAATGTGACCACCTCGCAGCCAATGCTGCGCGCGGCATCTTTTCGACAGGTTCGAAACACGTACCACCTTTTGGCACTGTTGGTGCCGGTGCGGGGTGCGCCTGTGATTTGGACACGCTGCTGCAGTGTTCGACCCGGAGACGACCCGGGTTCGATGCCGGCTCGGGCGTGTGGTCTCATTACTGACATTTAAACCATTCATAAGTGATTGCGACCATGCCCACGTCTGTCATGTGGCTGTGGTAGCGCTATTTTTAACCGCATTTCGTCGTCGTCGTCGTCGTCGTCGTCGTCTTCTTCCTGTGATTTACACGCTGCATGCATCGACGATCGGGTTTCGAAGTTGAAGCACCACCGCCGTCGCCTTCGTCGTCGTCGGGGCTGTGTGAGTTCATAATTCATCTATTTATTGTATTTATAGATGCTAACGGGCCGATATCGAAATCGACTGGGGTAGCAGTCGCGGTCCGTGCCGGTTGACCTGTGAAACACAGGGCGCGTAACGAGGAGTTCGTCCACGACGCCAGCCGTGTGTCCTTGCGGTGTGCATAATTTAAAGCTTCCCGCGGTGAAGCTATGAAGGACGACAAAACCACTTTGAGGTTAGGGATTCCTGAATGGCATTTAGGCGGTTGCGTTTGTTTTTAGCACTTGGAACGGAAATTGTGTTTCTATTTCTGTGATGTCCAGTTTGAAATAGATCTTGATTTGAAAAAAAAAAACAATTCGCTCAGGTAGTAACGTTGTTATGCTATCTATTGATTGGGACGTAGGCAAAACCCGAAATTGTATCCGAATCTGTTTGATATTCTATTTTTAATTAATAATTTCTAGTGGTATTTTTTTCAGCTACGTTAAGTTATGTACTCTCACGTTATCCCTTTTCATTTCCTCGTTTATGATTTTCCCTTCTCATTGGTTCTGTGTTCTTTTAGGTTGTATCCTGAAAGCCACTGTTAAGCCCACGTCGGTCTCTCAACCCCTCTTCCTGTCCGTGCCCTGTCTGTGTGGTAACCTTACCGTAGCGGCGACACTGCTGCAGTTTGCTTACCTTGCTCCCGACCCTCCCGCCGGGGCTCATCGTTTTGATAAACGAAACAACAGAAAAACGAACCCAACCATATTCCTAGCGCCTAGTTTTCGGAGAAACAGCCCAGAGAAGCGCTCTTTGGTGCGAGTAGGCATCGAAGGTTTATAAATCGTTAAGAAACATCCCGTACTCATCACGCGAAAAAAACGAACGCTACGAGATACCATGAGACTGGCCTTAGTTGAAGTAAGGAATTCGATTTGTAGTTATTTGCTAGCACTATTTTAATTTGGTTCTTAATAAGAGCGCATAAATAAGATGCGATATGAAATGTGAGATTGGTTCGAGAAGAAACCCTACTAGGGAGGAGATTTTTTTTAAAGTAGATCAACCAAGCCGAAAGTACTCCGACCTCCGAACGCTCCGGGGGTCATTAACGTAAGCGATCGTTTATGCGTTAGACATAAGGCTGGTGGTCTTATTAACTACTGACACTGCAACGAACCACCACGCTATGAAAAACTGCTCTCCACACAAGGTTGGACTGTATGCTTGGTGGTTTTGCTCAATTTTCCTGTGTGTTCGTTTGGCTTAAATCCTCAAATGGAGGATGATGAATGGATGGATGGACGGGTGTGCGAGCATGGAGGAAACCCGATCCATCAATCAAAACTGATCGCCGCGAGTGTTTTGTTTTTCCCGTTCGCCAAACGACGACGGCGGGAAACGGTAATGCATGTGTGTATTGCGCTATTCTTAGCCGAGCGGTGCGCGCTCAATGTGTCAGTCACGGTTCGGTTTCGGTTCGCGGTTGCGTTTGGCAGGCGGATGTGGCTCCTCATCTCATCGCTGGCGAGCTACTAATTCCCCACCGCACGCAGCAGCGCTCGAGATCGCGCACACATGATCGACCGGTGCTTTCGGGAAGCGATTGTGGAAAAATGCATGGTTTTTTGTTTAGTTTTTGTTCGATTGGGGCCTGGGATGGTGAACAGTGTCCCTAATACTGCCCAACTCGTATGCATACACTTCTTCTTATGCACGGTTATTAGTGTTTTAATGCCCATCTCATGCTTAGAATGTGTTTGTTTTACCTACTTCTCTTCACCTTCCTCACACCTTCATACTACACGGTATAAATGTGTATGCATCGCTTCAACGAAATTTACATCGCGTATTCGGATACCGCCACCTCCTTCACAAAAATAATAAAAAATCAAACAAATTTTGCAGTACGTAGCTTAAAGGAACCGTTGTACAACAAGAGAGGGAAAACAAAACGGAAATAATAATATCTATAACATAACAAAAAATACCGCGCTTTAGTGTAAAGTATGTCGTTTGCAAGGTAGTGCGTGTGTTGAAGTTTACTGTCTGTCCTCTGTAGGCGAACTAAAAAAAACTTGAAACGATCTTCGTTTTGTTTTGTTGCTTTCCGTTTTTGGTCCGCAAACGGCGTTGCATCGGAAGAGAATGAAACAAAAAAGCACACACCCGTTCAGCATCGTAGCAGTTGTTCCAGTAGTTTAGTAATGCGCTTAGTTCTATCACTCGGCAGAAAGAGAGGCAAACCGCCGCGGGGAGCAGTTCTAACTCCTCCGAGCGCTTCGTGTTAGAACTCGTACCAATTACGGAGCGTTAGTTTGCGTAAAGTTTCTTGTTTTCCGTTTCCGTTGCCACATGCCTTGTGTCGCGCCTGTGCCCGTTGCCACACTCGCTGTGTCTCGCAATGCTTGGCGGACTGTGCGGAAGGCGCACGGTCGGCAGGGGGCAGCACACACCCGCCGTGGGGGTGCGGGATTAGCTTAGAGATATAAGTTTGTTCGTTTGTAACCCGTTTTGCAAAGAAGTTTGGTTTTTGTGTTGCTCCAGTTTCATTTAAACGTAGAACCGAACGGTTTTTGTACTGTAGTCAAGTTTTTTTTTCTTCTGTCAAACCGTTCGGGATCGATTTCATCAATGTTGCCGTTTTTGGATATGCTGTTTTTGAGATTTTGTTTTGTTTTCGATATCCTAATATGCAATAATCAGTAGTTCTTCGTTTCTGTTCTGGATAATATGTAAAAACGTTTCTTAGTGATACATTTTTTGTAACTAAATGTTCTGTTTTGACTCCAGAGAGTAGTTAAGCCGACTAGCCGGCTGGAGTTGAGCAAACATACAACAGAGAGAAATATCATATTCCCAGCATGCCAAAGTTCTCCGCCATTGCTAAATGTTAGAATGGGTACGATAAGCTTAGCAAGTTACATCACCTATCCTAACTGACTTTCTACAAGTAGTTTCGGTTTTCTACTATCACAATCCAGCATCTGTTCGGTTTCACCTTTTATCACACGTAAGCCATGCAAGATATACAAAACATAGAACGACGCGGCTTTTGCGGTTGTAGAGAAAGAATGTTCCGCTATGCGTTCTATCGCCTGTTGTCTTTTCCTTTCCCGCTGTATTTGCTGCACGGATTTTATAGCATCACGAATGTACTTCGATTCAATGATCTGCTAGCGAGCAAAGGTGATTTTGTGGTAGGGCTAGATCTGATTGTTGACAATACAATGCACATCCACCGTTGGTACAGATTCCATTTCGTGTAATTAGAACCATTTTTTCTGAAAAGAAAACCATGCAAAACGAGTTTACTTATTGTGTAAAGCATCTCTCGCATCAGGAATGAGCAGCAGTAAGAAAAACCCGGAGCGTAGAAGCCGTGTTGTATCATAGTAAGCATTGAAACAATTATTCAAATTGATTAGCAAGCAAAAAAAAAACGAGATGAGAATAGCTAAGATACGTGGAGTAAGAGATGGTGTACTAAAAGACAAACATATCGTAATGTGAGCGCGAAAGCGTGAGAGGAGAAGTAAATAGCAAACTCAAATACAACCCAACTAAGTAGTGTGTTGCATGCTCCGAACGTAGTAATCAATATCGTAAGCTAAATAAGGTAACCAAACGTTCTTCCATAAAGACAAAAAAATATATTTATAATAGAGAAAATTGCTGCAGATCAGAGCAGGCGCGCGCGATCGAGTGAAAATACAGCATATTATCAAAAATAAATAACGAAACAAAAAAAAAACACAATAAATGAAACCAAGGAAAGGAGAAGACAAACAATGGTCGGAGAAACGTATGGAGCAGGTGCAAACAAAGCCCGACGCAAACTACCCACGGAACGTTATAACGAACAAACGAGCTGCAAATTTATATCTCTAAGCACACATAATCCTGAGAGTGAGACACTAACCGAGCTAAACCAAACGGTCCCGTAAGTGTGGCCGAAAGAAATGCGAATAAAGAGGGGCTTTATTTTCAAAGCCCGTTTCGGCGCGGCGTGTAGTGAAGCTTCGCGCGCAGCAATAACTTCATCCACTACCTCAACACGCCCCACCCTGCACGGGGAGGTGCGGTTCAAACTTCAACCGAACCCGCCGGCACAGTAGGTGGTGGGTGGTGGTGGCCCACAAGGCTAGTGACGTACAGTGATTCCTTTATTGGCGGTTCAGGATGCGGTTCTGCACACTGTGTGCGTGTGTTGCGTTTCAGTTTAGTGTGTATTCAACGGTTTGCTGGGATACTACTATCCCTCCCCTTCTTCTGCCCACCCCCTGCCCGGGTGAAGGTGGAGTTCGCTGATGCTGAACAGATGTGGACCAATTTCAAGCAAACAGAAAAAAAACGAGATCATTGCGAGTTATACAGGACGAGCTATATTTCCCCGTCAGCGAAGGGAAAAACGCTCAGAGCCGAAGGGCGACAGGAAGCTTCCCACAGCAGCTCACCTACCTAATGTTGACTACTACTACTACTGACTCATGTGACCGAAGGTTCGTGATCGAACGCCGGACGGGGTGGTGTGTTTAGTCTTAGTGAGTGAACGTCGTGATCAAGAGGCGACAGTAGAACAAACGGTACACACAAACGTATCTGTGCATATTGTCATATGTAATCCGACAAGATGTGGCAGTGATGAAGCACACGAAATTCACAAACACAGACACGGACACACATACTCATAAAATTATCCCATCGAATTTTGAATCTTAGGTTTTGAGCCATTTTAAAGAAAAGTGCTGAATGTGAACGTTAGTAGTGATAGTTGTATAAGAGTGACCGTTGTGTGACAGTTGTGACCAGTCGTTTGAGAGCTTGTAAACCCCTTATCCCGTGACAGAATGGCGTTTAGGAGAAAGAATCTTCCCAGCTCGTTCGTACGCTGCAGCCCGTCGTGTACGGTTTGGTGCAAACACTGTACAAAAAGCAAAAGGCAGCTCGAACGCGCGGCACACGGGAGAGCGCACGCGTTGTGGCGAAGTTTGGAGGGGAGTCATTTTCCTTCCTGGTGCCATACGATGCGCTTGTAAAAATCGGAACAAAAACATCATGAGAACAAAATGCAACAGCAAAGACCAATAATTGTTGGCTTTTTATATTCACTTCGCTTTGAAAATCCCCCTTGTACTTTGAGGCGGCAGCAGCAGCAACTGCAGGGTGCGTTAGTGCCATGTGCCTCTTCTAAAAATGGCGACGCGAAGGTGTGATGACGAGGACGAACACGGCTTTCCGGGCGCTCTGCTCGAACCGGCCGAAGCGGAAACGCACGTGTGCACGCGGGCTATATGGTCTTCATTCACTTCGTCGGGGTTTTTCTTTCCTCTCAACACCTGTCGTCGTTGTTGATAGAATTTCCTGTTTTACTTGGTATTAGTGCGGCTCATGGATAGCGAGATTTACGAGAATTAATAAGAAAAAGACAACATGACGCTTTCAACCATATATATATATATATGACTATATATATACACTCACATACACATTAGTATTTATATTTTTAGGATTTATATACTTAAATCAATGAATTTTATGAAACTACTCTATAAACGACGCGCGCATCATCCGTGCGCGCGCGCGTATGTATGTGTAAGCGTCAAGAAGGTGCGTCCGTTATCAGGGCGCTACCTTCTTCCGCCGCCTACCGGATAGGGAAGGCGGATTTAAAACAAAAAGTTGTATTCATGCAAGCAATCAATTGATAAACGAAGGAAGCGCGCTCGCGCTTATCATGAAGCTATACCTTAACGGAAAGTTACTTAAACACTCCGCGGCCACAAGAAATGGCCGCGAAGGTGGCCACAAGCAAAATGGCGGTTATACTACGCATCTGGACGCAAGACTTGCACCTACGCATCTGCTATATCTGTGTGTGTATAGGAAAATACAAAAGCAATATCGTACGAGCAGAGTGCGAGTTTTGTGAGGTGAGCAGCACAGAGGCAGCACGATTATTACTTGGCTATGAACAGACGGTAACGGTTGAAGGAGAGAGGATCATGCTATATTCCAGTGATCTCCCTATATGTGTACTACTGCAACACACGTGCTGCTGTAACAGTATACCACATCTCGCAAACGTATGGCCAAATGAACAAAAATCCATTCTCACCGCCATCACATACACGAACACGCATGTGCGCGTTACGCTTAGCGATCAGTAAGGATGCGTGCGGGTAGACCCACCGCATCATCCCATACACAGACCCACTCCCAAACCCACACCTCACACTGCCGGCGCAAGCGAACAAAGCGTGGTAGAATGGGATCGGCACGAAGATGGCGGCGGTCGATCGTGTACACTAGGCAAGATCAGCAAAGCAAGCAAATCCACTCAACAGACAATACTACTTTTCTATTTAGTTTCGGGCTTTGTGAATTTTGCGATTGTGCGAACCGCGTGCGCGCGCGCGGTAGTTATCAGGATGGGCGGGAAAGAAGATGCAAACAAAACTAGAATGTAGAACGGAGACAACAACAAAAAAAGACCTGGACCTGATTCGCGGGAGGGAAGAATTTATGAAAAATGGGTTAAATGAAGAAAAACAGAATAAGAAAGGAGGAAGAAAAAATACAAAAGGAAGACAAAAAAAACATAACGCATGTATATTTCCATTAAAATGCTATTGCTGTTGCTGATAGTAGTGTATATTTAATACGATATGATTATACATACACATACACACACACACACACAAAGACGCGCGAACGATTGTGAACACGAAAAAGACAAAACAAACGATCTCTTCCGCGTACACGAAGTAAAAAAGAGCTGCAGGAGAAGCGTATAGAAGGAAGAAAGGTGATCAAGAAGAGAACAAAAATGAACACAAGAAAAAGCGCATACACACATTTGCTAAACTGAAGTGAGCAAAACCAGAAACCAAGAGAAAACGGAAAAGCAATAACGTTAGTTATTATTAAAATATGATAATTAGTACTTATTATTACACTTATTATTATTATTATTATTACCACTTATTGTCGATCATGTGATTACTGTTCCAACTTACGAAGCAAACAAACAAACAAGTAGCTACCATTTTTCATCATTGTGTCGTATTTGCGATCATTCCAGTTTGTGGTTTGTGGAATGAGTATGGCGTGAGAGTAAGAGAGAGAGAGAGAGAGAGAGAGAGAGAGGGAGAGAGAGAGGGAGAGCGAGAGAGAGAATGAGCTAAAAAGCGAAAAACTAAACAAGCAACAACTCAAAACTTGATGCTAGCAACAAAAAAAGAAGAAAAAAATATAAACATGCCGTGCGCCAAGTGCCGTCGTGAGGAAGACGAAGAAGAATAAGAACAAAACGTATGAAATAAAAAAGTGCAAAATAAAATGAGAAAAACAAACCAGAATTTGCAACACATTCTGTGCAGAAAATAGTAAACCTAAACCACGTAATACGAAACGCCCTGACCCATTTCGGCACGTGCGTGTGTCCTGATCCACTCACATCCTCCTCCCGCTCCACCATGTAAGAGCAGCGTAAGACATAAAGGTAGGGATGCGGCAACGCTTCCGGTGGCCGTCTCCCGGAACGCGAACAGGTAACGATGAAAAAAAACCATAATCCAACTAAACAGCAACCTGTACGCTAGGCAGTGCTTTTTTCTAGAGTGATTGTACTTTTTGACTGTGTAATCGGTAGCGAGTAGTAGCGGCATACGTAGAAGACTGTTAGCACACGTTTTGTACATAATTATATATACATATAGAGTTGTAAAGGGCAAGTTGTAAAGAAACATAGAACAAAACAGACCTAATCATCCATTTACATCAACAAACACATAAACACACAAGCAGACAAACATGGAAGCATACACATGACGAGCAAAATGTCGTTGCATTGATCGTGGGGCGTTGAGCGTGAAACGCGGGGATGCTTTTGTATCGTTTGGAGTACGCATAGTCCGCTAGAGACTTTATTGTTGCATTTGTTGTGAGGCGGATGATGTTAAGCCGAAGTTACGGTGTCGATGTGCGGAAGGAGAAGCTTTTTGTACTACACAAACAGAGACACACCCGATCATGCAACATGATCTACTGCCCACATCGGAAGATCCAACGTGCTTTGAAATGTTGGATATCTTTCAGTTTGCTATAAGGTAATGTCTTGGACCCTACCATGTGGATAGCCCTGTATGTAATATCTCTTCAACGAATCCTTCACGCCGGTATGCGCTAGTTAGTTGGCTGGTCCAGCAAAGCTCGCAGGCAGATCACTTTAATGCTTTTTGCAAAAAAGACATACTCTTAGTGCGTACTTCTTTGAACTTCTATATTGCATCTCAACTATCAAATCCGAGCGCCGATTTTTCGAGAACTCGAAGCTGCCGGAAGTCACTTGACAGGGAAAAACATTATGTAGTGAACATGTTGGTATGGACGCGTAGTTCCGTCAGATCAATAGTAGTCGTACACATAGGCACCACCACCCGGACAATAGATGCCCGGGGATTTCGTATAGGATAACACCCACACCCTACACTCTACACTCTAACCCACCCAACATCCCCTCGTGTATCACCGCATATTAGTTGCAACTACTTTGGCTACACAATGGTAGTAGTTTGCCTGTGTCACTCTTACTCGTACTTAGAAATACAGTTGAAACAATAAGCAACATAAGCAGCAACAACCGTCGGAAGGCGGTACCAGAGCTCAGTCCTGTCGGCGTGGGCAAGACTCAAACTAATTCAATAATTCGTTCGTTTTAGAAGTTGTTTGATGTGTTGTGTATATGATCATTGCGTGCGAATGGACAGAATGTGGGCAGAACGCACACGAAGGACGATTTCGTCGTAAACAACTGTATTGCTCAAATTTGGCAATAATCATCCTCCACGGCAATCTCAATCTAGCTTTGCAGTAAATAGTAGTAGACGAGAGGCAGAGCGAGAACGTGTTTTTAGTTTTAATCTAGTGTGTTGGCAGTACGGTCACCCGCAGTTCAGCATTATTTAGTTTTGGTACGTGATCGAAGTGTAGTGTGTAGGTATTGATTTTCATCGACCCGGCCAGGTCGATGATCGTAGAGCACTTAGTTTACGATAGTTGCGTTCAAACACACATAAGAATCATGCCCACTAATACGTACTCTCTTACCCTTTCTCTCTCATTCTCTCTCTGTCTGTCTGTCTCGTTCTCTGTGTATATGACAAAACCCAT